>BMAV01005125.1:0-13549 GCA_019973955.1 Trichonephila inaurata madagascariensis
TTCTGATCTATTCTCCAATCCATTTTGAGCATCCTCTATACTAAAATTAAAAAAAAAAAGGGCTTCGTTTTGTTGATGGCAGGGAACTAATAGTTCTGATATAAAAGCTCCGAAGAAACTTAAATCCATACGCCAAGATTTAGTACTAACAGAAATCAGGCAATATGTTCTTAGCAATAAATAAGAAAAATATGAATCATTCAGGATTTGCTACAGAAATAGCTCTTAATAAAATATGAAAAAAAATATATTATGCTTTTTCACTAACGTATATTTCTTATGTTATTATACACATGGTGAAATTTTAAAGTCCGGGGACTTACATTGAATGTTATAAATAACCAATGGACAACCACTTTAAAAAGGATCCCCGAAGGAGACAATAAATTATTTGCCAGTGCTAGAGTAACTACTGGAAGCCACTTTTTTGCAATTATCCGTAAGGACTGTTGAGATGTTGCTTTTTCTCCAACTATGGCACAAATTGATGCCTCTGAAGATTTTGTTTCGCTAATGGGATTGAATAAAAGTCACATGGGGCTATATATCCCATAAGTGAATAGACAAGCATAAAATGTATTTCTTTTTCAGCTTTGGAGGAAATATTTTGTATCCGTTTGGGACACATGCGTAAGTGAAATATTCTGCAAAAGTTACCATTGTTCACTTTGCCACATTTAATGTCATTTATAACAAATGAAGCATCTAAACTAGTGGTTCCCAAAGTGATCTGTATTGACCCCAGGGGTCTTTGACTACCTAGGGGTCCACGTCCGCGAAAACATAATTTGGGGGTTCATGAGGGTCTACACGATAGTGGCTTTCAGTAAACCAGATAGTGACTTTAATTTTAAAAGTAAATTTAAACAAGTGGAAACCAGAATTTACGTATTTAATAGATTTTTTTAATAAATTTAATGATGTTTATTTGCAGTTGCAAGGTGACAGCATAATATTTATTAAAACAAGGGACCATCATTTCAGAATTTCTTTCCAGAATTAAGCTAAAAGAGTATAATATTGGACCATGAATTTTTCCAGTTTCTCAATCAGCCACAGACAATCTGCCAAAAAAATGACGTTTCAACCTACGTATACCATTTAAATTCTCTTTATTCAAATTTTAAAAGTAAATTTGAGAATGCTTTTAATGTGATAATTACCACAGCAAGCAATGAATTTACATGATCATACTGAAAAAAAATGATCCCAATTATAAGAGGAATTGATTGGAACAGGCAGTAACGGAGATCTTTAAGTAAAGTTTAGAAACTAATGTCAGCAGTTCTGGCTTTAAAAAGACATATCTGTTATTTAATTGATTTTCCTACAGAGAAGGAGTTGAAGTGTGGTAGCTAATCTCCAAAATAAAAAAATAAAGAGAAAGAGACTGGACACACACTATATTACAAGTAATAGAAGAGATTTAGGTTTAAACCTTCCAAGATCGATGCCAAATGTTGAAAATTTGTTATTGAAGCACCAGGTTCATATCTCTCAATATAAACATTTGTTTGCTGTGGTAATTTTTTTATGAATTATATAAATTTTTATTTAATTAACATGTGTTTCTCTTAAGTTTTAAACACTATACATCACTACCGTTAAAAATTTAAATCTTTTAAACTAAGTAAGCCTATATCAGCTGTCAAAAATTTAAGCTTAAAAATATGCAAAAATTTAATATTATGTAGGGAAGGGTATACCCAAAACTGAAAAATATGCCGAGGGATCTTTGAAACAAAAAGTTAAGGAGCCTGAGATCTAAGGCTACACAAAATGTCTAAATAAAGCTCCATAAGTCATCGATTTCTTAAGTTTTAGTCGAATCGACTCCCACTGCAAACATATTACCAACTTTAGGGATAAATTTGAGTTCGTTACCCTTAAACAGCTTTAAAAAATATATTGAAGACAGTGACAATGTTGGAAAATTTGATTAAATTTTTACGCCTCAAAATAGAATGCGAGGAGAAGTTTACACTGAGATATCCTCTAAGCAAACTGTTGATCTAATAGCATTGTAGCCTCTTGGCACCCTCTGTGCGGTTGAGATCTTTTAAATGAAAGGCAGATGCTACCTGAAACGTTTGCATATTTTATTATTCTAATTTCACGCGCAAACATGGGGACAATTTAACGTATGATAAAATGAAACATATTTTGATTTAGAGCTAAGCGTAACTTTGATGTTTGAAATTAACACTAGAAAGACTGAAATTTAGTATATACCTACCTGTATTGCCCAAAATCAGTCAATATGACTGCATTGTGAAAGAATGATAAAATGTGCATATAAATTTGTTTAAAATTAATTTTTAATACTTTTTATATTATTTAAAGTCATATAACAAGCTATTAGTAAATATTAGCATTAAAAGAAATTTACTTCACTCGGAAAACAAATATACTCTAAAAAAGTGTAAGAAATTGTGCCATTATGTACACTACTGTTTTTCTAATTGAAATTAAAAAGCAGTTAAAATGACATCCTTGGGCAATCTAGTGTTAAATCACAGTTCTCAGTTTATGAAGCAAAAATAAATTGTTCATTTTGATGAAAAAGGCATTTTAAAATAATGAGCATGATGTGTGGTAGATTTAAAAATACAAATGTCTCAGAAAATAATGAAGAAAAGTCAAAAATTGAGTAAGTCAAAAAAGTTTGAAGATCGCTATTCTCTACACACATACCTCTTTCAATATTTATGAATTATCGGAAGATGTCATTAAATTTTAATCTATCACCCGTTAAATATCCAATATTAGAAAGAATATTGTATTTTAAGTATAAGAAATAATCTTGACTTTTTCAATACCTTGTCGTTTGGTAAACCCAGTTCACAAATAATTAATATTTTTTCCTGAATTCATGTTGTTCGGACTTGTTAGATAAAAGTAAAATATTTACTCAAGTAAATATTTATCTTGAATCTAATTAGTAAATTAATTTAATTTGTCTATAGACTCTATTTTGTAGGAACATTTTTAATACATTTGTGGAGGCAAATTCCTTAAAAAAGAGTTATTTGTTTTTATGATTTCAAAAATCACAAGAAGAAAAATTTAACTAATGAAAGTACACATTAACAAGAAGAGAGAAAATTTCTCATTAATGCTGTTTCGTTCCAAATGAATTTGCTTTTAAATTATGCGAGACTATTAATTGCATCCAAATGAGTTTCACAGTGAAACCAATTATTTAAAAAAATATTTGCAAATCACTAAAGGATTGATTGAAAACATGTTTTATAGTTTCATTCGGAGAAGGGAAATTTTTAATCAGAGCTGTTTTGGGAAATAAAGAATTACTATTTAATAAAGCTATATATAGTTTAAATTATGTCAAAAATTTTTGAAAAAGACGTTTTACCTTCATAAAATGTTTATTTTCGAAACTTTATTAATGCTAAAACTGTAGCTTGAGGATTCATATGTTTATGTTGATTAAATATCTATGTGATTTATATACATTTATGTTTATGTAGATTACGTGTTTATGTTGTTTAGATATGTTTATGTTTATACTGATTATCTCTGTTATATTTATGTTGTTGTTTGCATATATTTATGTCGACATTGTGATTATATGTTCGTAATACTCTCTAATAAGTTTATGTATAATTTAAATTGTGTTGAAATTTTCTGGAAAAAAAACGTTTTATCGTTTTGCTTTTTTTTTAAACACATATTCTAAATGTAGCATCTTCTCTAAAAGCTACCCTTTGAGCGTTGATATGTTTATGTTGTTTATATATGATAATGTTTATGTTGATGATTTGATTATGTTTGTGTTGACTATATATGTTATATATATATATATTTGTGTGTGTGTGTGTTGCTTATATTTTATATTTTTATGTTGTTTATATATGTTTGTGTTATAAAAGTCTATTCCAGAAATAGAAACTTTTTCGAAGATCATACTTGTGGTGTTTGTACGCTAATCTACACATTCAGTCGACACGAAAATCTTACATGCATCTACATCACACTCTACATTCATAGTATATTTTATGGCTCGTTTTTTTTTCTTTTTGCGTTTCTATGTTTGTGGTTATGTATAAGTGTTTCTTTACGTATGTTTAATTTATGTTACAACATGGAATTACTATATTCCTCTTAAATATTAGGTGTACTTAAGAGCATTAGGACTTCAGATTAATATCAAGCAGTTATATTAGGATTCAAAAGCATACTACAGTTATAAACAAACTGATTTACTCAATCACAGTTTTTTTCATTAAGACATGCTCTTCTTTCACTACTTAATTATTACCAAAGCAATTTTTTTATTAAATTAGCTTTTTTTTTACTTTTTTCTAAAGCTGTATGTTCAGTTTTTGACTTGTTAATTATTTTTTATATTTATATTATTTTGTAATTATTGCTTACATTAATTTTATATTCATTAATGTAAATACGAATAAACAGTCTGTATAAATGTTCCTCTTTATTGAAAATAAGTATCTCATCTAACAGCTACACAGCTTTTGCATTTATCAGATGAAAAAATGTTTTCTTCTACTCTCTCTTTTTAGGATATTCCTTAATTTTTTGGAAGATATGCTGAACATCAGGTACCAAGTTGTTGAATTGAGTATCGACGATCCTACAAGTATTGTAGAAGAAAAATTCTCTTTCACCAATTAAATAGCAAATGGTGAATCCGTGAAAGGATGTCTAAATTCCACAAGTATTTTTGTTCGATTTTATCAGTTATAAGCAAATAATACTCCATATAAGATGTATGAACTGATCTACACCATTAATGTTAACATCGTGGACAGTGAGATTGCTGACGCCCTAGCAAAAGATAGCGCAGCTCAACCCACTATGAACTCGGCCCTTCTCACCTATTCAGAACTGTACTCCACCTACATCAACAGCAAGCAATTAACTGTTCCTCCAGTTCATCACTAGTATGAGGCTAAGTGCCTTGGTGGTTCTCTTTCCCTTTATTTCAGCAGGCAGGAACAAACTATTCTAACTTGTTTCCGGAGTGGCCACCTCCGAACTTTGACTTTTAAGGATGTAAACAAAGTTTATCCGACGTGTTAGGTGTTCTGCCTGCCAGGCATCTCCAGAACACATTCTTGACTGCCTGAGGCTTTCAAAACAAGATCTTTATGAAAACCCTCTAATGGTGTTGGACTTTTTGAGAGTGAAAGAGATCATGGACTTGGTCTAGCTTGACTAGACATGATGGAGATGAGCAACAACAACCCACAACTAATATACAGTCAATCTTTTTTTCAATATTTGATCTTCATATCTCTGATCTGATCTTAATCTTCTTATCTGATAATATATGATCTTGATTTTCTTCTTGAGTTTCATTTGAATCTTCAATAAGGTATTTGGAAAATGCATCCTATTCTAAGCAAAATTGTATGAATTTATGTGACGTCATAGTTACATGATATCTACATTGACGTGTTTCCAGACAATCGGTTCGTGTTGTGCTTTAAAACAGATCCTATTTAAAAAATGTATTAAAATCTTAGAAAGCAGAATTTTCACTTGTTATTCTTATGCAGAAAAAGGTTTGAATGTTGTTTGGTCGGAAAATTTTGAATTCTACTGGCCTGAGGAATTATTTTTCCTTTTTACCTTTTTTAAATTCACTATATTCAAAAACTCAATAACTTTAGTTAGGTTTCTATTCGAATTTTTTCTTACCTAAATATGCTTACATTTCTGGTGGATTAACACCGCAATTTTATGTCTCAATGATTTTTTATAACATTGCATACGAAATAAATGTTTCTTTTTTCTTATTTTAGATATTTATTGCTTTATCTAACATATCAGTTGAGAATTTGTTTTTAAGAAAATATTCCGGATTTGATTATAAGAACTATTTATGGTATCTGACTACGTTCGGAACCGTGATTTTGCAAAAGCGCGTAAATGGATAATATATTTGATACTTAGTGTCACTTAGATTAGAACACATGTATACAATTGTTTTAAGGACATTATGACAAAAAAAATTATTTAAATACAATATTTTGGCAAAAAATTAACTTAGAATAACCTTTTTTCCAAATGTTCTCCTTTTGTAAGAAATGCTTCTATTGTATTAATATTTCGCCTGTATTCAGCTCAGACCTCTCTACAGAGGCCCAACTAGAATTTTTGAAATGCATATCTCGGAAGTCGGTTTATCCATGTGTTACGAAAAAAGAAGGGAGAATTTTTAAGAAAATACGCCGATAATTATTTTAAATGGTTGTAACTCTGAAAATAATTTGAATTTTTCAAAAATTATAGTTGAGCAATAGTACAGAGGTCTGAGCTATATACAGGCAAAATATTAATACAATAGAAGAATTTTTTACAAAAGGAGAACATTTGGAAAAAATGTTATTCTAAGTTAATTTTTTGCCAAAATATTGTGTTTAAATAATCTTTTTTGTCAAAATGTCCTTAAAACCATTCTATATATGTATTCTAATCTAAGTGACACTAAATATCATGAAAATTATCCATGTATGCGCTTTAGCAAAATCACGGTTCCGAACGTAGTCGGATACCTTAAGTAAAATGTAAATGCACGCACATTTCTTAATACAAATATTTGACGCTGTTTTATATTTATTAAAACATTTTCTTTAATCAAATATTAAATAAAATAATAGGTCTTAGAAGCAACAAAAAGCAATCAGTTAGCTTCTGCTACAAAAATCACTTTCAAGCAGAATATTTCCAAATAAGGAAAGTACAGCCGGATAGAGGAAACAAATTCACGAATTTTAAATGCTTTACTTAAGAACTCATGAATAAATTCTAACTTTTAAATTAGTTTTCAACAGGAAAGATTGATTTTAAGCAATTGCAAGCGCGTTTTCGCAAATTGTTTACTTATGTATTCAAGGATCAATGTAAAACTAAGTCAAAAACTATTTTAGTTTGAGATGGTTAAGTCAGAAAGATTTAAATATTTAAAAGCTTTCAAACTTGAAAGCTAACTGTAAATTAAATGTTTTTTTAAAAACAGGGAAGAAAAATAATTCGATCATGATAAATAAAATAAAATAATGTATAGATGGGGATAAGGCAATACATTTTGAACATTGTAATAGTTCCGAAAACTTAGTTCTTTCATTTTTTTATAGTAAATTTTGTAATGCTTTATAAAAAATTATTATTAATTACTAAATTGAGTCATTTTTTGATTATGATATTTAGATTCATACCATTTTAATATAATGCAAGAATTTTAAACAATTTTTTATTTCATTTTTCGATGAAATTATAGGTAGTCTGAGGTAAATGGTGCTAAAAAACAAGTCCAGCTATTTTCACACGTTGAGAACTGGTAGTGTAGCAACACGAATTCGATTTTCCAGGTGGAACCACAGATGTTCAATTCTATTCGCGTCAGGTGAAGTGTCAAGAAGGGGTGCACCTAGTTTTAAATGGTGTTCACACAGAGCACAGATATAAGGGAATGTTATATAGGGATGGTGGGTATTAATGTAACCCTTGAAAAAGCATTGCTCATTTAATAATACCTAATTCACCGCCTTCTATGCTACTAGCAGTGCAATGCAAGGATTTTCATTGGAAATTAGCATATTTGAACTGGCCCATCATTGTAATTGACCAGAAAACGTGATTTCTTTCATTTTTTTCTATTTTTAAAGGCCGATGTCTCATGTTGATATTTTGAAGAAACAGTTGACAATTAAGATGATGAGGGATGTAATTGCATTGTGTGTTGAGACACACTGTTTGTGTTGCCACTGTTGTAGCTTTTCGATCATGTCGAACAATATATAATAGTCTTCCCTCTCCTTTTGAATCAATGCGCTGAGCCCAACAAACCCCTGTCTGGTAACTTGTTTCATGATCTACACCCTTAAGGTATCCGACTGCGTTCGGAACCGTGATTCTGCAAAAGCGCATAAATGGATAATTTTCATGATATTTAGTGTCACTTAGATTAGAATACATGTATAGAATTGTTTTAAGGACATTATGACTAAAAAAATTATTTAAATACAATATTGTGGCAAAAAATTAACATAAAATAACCTTTTTTCCAAATGTTCTCCTTTTGTAAAAAATGCTTCTATTATAAAAATATTTTGCCTGTATATAGCTCAGACCTCTGTACAGAGGCTCCACATTGATTTTTGAAAAATTCACATTATTGTCAGAGTTACAACCATTTGAAATAATTATCGGCGCATTTTCTTAAAGTTTCTCCCTTCTGTTTTCGTAAAACATGGATAAACCGACTTCCAAGTTATGCGTTTCAAAAATTCCAGTTGAGCCTCTGTACAGAGGTCAGAGCTATATACAGGCAAAATATTAATACAATAGAAGCATGTTTTACAAAAAAAACATTCGGAAAAAAAGGTTATTCTAAGTTAATTTTTTGCCAAAATATTGTATTTAAATAAATTTTTTTATCATAATGTCCTTAAACCAATTTTATGCATGTATTTTAATCTAAGTGACACTAAATATCATAAATATCATCCATTTACACGCTTTTGCAAAATCACGGTTCCGAACGTAGTCGGATACCTTAAGATTATTTTAAATAAACGAAATATTCCGACTAAACATGCCGTTTCTGAAATCAATGTTCCCAGGCCCTGGAATAGCACTACTTGACTATTATCAAAATATGATACATTTAGCTGTATTTCCAGTCATGTATCTAAACCTGGGGTACTCAACTTTTTTTTTCTGCTCGGTCGTATACATATGTCAGCTATCTCACGCGGGCCGCAAACATGTTAGCAATATCACGTGGGCCTCATCATGTGGATAAAGGGAGGGGGAGGCTAAAATGTAGGAAATTGATCAAAATATTTTAAACTCTGTTTTGCATTTTTTAATAACGATTTTTTTTATTTTTGTCACTGACACTGAATTAGAAGCATTTAAGAAACACTCCTTCACAATTTCTGCTTCATATGAGTACCGATAATATAACAAACTTCATAAGATTTTTTTGTTAAAACTGTGACATTATCACTGACAAAACACTTTGTTGCTGTTGCAAAGATTTTTCAAGAAAGCCTATTTATTACATCTTGAAAGAGATCTTCGATTAAAAGTGTCATTGAATGATTCTTGTTTATTGGTGTTTTTTAAATACCGCGCTTTCATGACAAATAAAACAATTAGTGATTCATGTGTGTTTTTCACTACAAAATAGTCTACCGGCGAATTGTTTTGAAACTATATATTTTCTTCGAATATTTTTCTCTTGCAAGATGTGAAATAGAATTAAAATTAGTTCCACCAAAAACTGTCACTATAATCCACTGTTTTCTGTTATCATTAACTGTAACTGTTACAAATAGAAAAAAAATATCAATTCCCACTCATACGACATTGAATACAAAAGCAAAATTGATGTATTTAATTTAACACCACATTTTTTTATATTGTTCTTAAGTAAGTGAATTTTTCAGAGCAATGAGCACTGATCGAGCCATTTAAAAAGGCTCGGTGGGCTGCAGGTTAAGTATAGCTGATCTTAACACTTTAAGTGTGTAGAGTCAGTACGTGGACGTTATTAAATTTCAGCATCATCCAAGGATAGATCGCAATTTTGTTCCAGGCCATGCTCATTATAATAAATGAGGTTTAAACATAATATGATTACTTTTTGGTGTATAATGACAATACATTTTTTTTAATTATAGTGAAGATAAAATTTTCAATATGGTTTTTAAGAAAGCGGGGGGAAATGCTTCCCCTTTTCTCGCTTTAAAAATAAAGGGAGAAACGTGGATTAAATTTCATATCCTAAAATGCATCCATGTCACTGGTTCACATATTGTTGAACAAAACATATCAAGAGGGCACAGAAAATTTGTATGTAAAGGGATTTAACGATTAAAAAAGACCGTTCAATTTGTTGAGGTTTTTCCTAACATATTTTAATTGTTAGATTTTGGAAGATTTCGAAGGCAAAAATAGATAACTGTAATGTTATGAAAAAAGAATATTTAATATTCTAAAAGAAGAAACTGGAAATATAGTTGTATTACAAGAAGTTTACTGGAAAAAAAAGGAAATTTTATTTATCTGTTTAATCTTCTTTGAATTATAATATGTTTGACCTAAAAAACGTTCATTCAGCAGCTTATTTAAAACTTTTTCCATTGCAAATTTGAGTCTCTAAGCAAATGCTACAATATACATCTCACATGAAAATAGTATATAATGTTCAGTATATTTCACACAATATATTTATAATAACGTAAATCAGTTCCAAGCTTGTTCGTCTCATGTATGCTTTTTATAATAAAATCGAAATATATAAGCTACATCCTGCCAAGAATAAAAATCTTTTTACTGTTTTTAAATGTATTTGCAAATGCTGTAGCATAAATGGAGGACAAACAGCTTCCTGTTTGCTGCTCAATACTCTAAGGAAGTTAATGCGATACATAGAATTTGCTGCTGTGTAAGATCTAAGACGAATAGATAACTTTTGAGTCATAAAATATATCAAACTGATCCCTAGATAGGACATTAAAAGGTTTTGGAATCCAAGGAAATAAATTTTAAAAGTATAAAAATGTTATTTCAATTTTTGTCAATTCAAGCCTTAAACATCAAAAGCAAATAATGCAAAATAAATAAAACGATACATAATATGTACCTTTATCAATATAACAATAAATATAAGTATAAGTAATATATAATTTATCAATTATCAATAATATATATAAGCACAGTATCAGCTTTATTTATTTTATACTACATATATTCTTGTAAAAGAAAATGAGGATGATAGTATCTGCCCAAATGCATCACCAGAATACTTGAACATAACCGGAAGTTTTCATTTTCTGGAGCTTTTCCATTTGATTTGTCTGTTTGGAGAAGGAATGCATTTTTAAAAATAAATATACTCCATATTAGTAATTTTAATTATATTTGCTCTTATAATTTTAGTTCCTATTGTAGATGTTATGTTAGACAATTAATAGTGTCAGAACTAAGGTGTGCTGTTTAACTATTAACTATTCTAACTGTCTAACTATTCTAGTTAGGGATTTCAATATCGGACCAAAAGTTCAATACCGGTATTCGGTATTTTTTAGATCTTAATACCGGGATACCGGTTTTAATACCGTTAGTAGAAATTTTAGAAAAAAGGAAGAAAACAAATGTATTTCTTTTTGTTTTATATTTGCCAGTTTTATTAGTGAGTGTAATTGTAACAAAAAATAATTTGCAACTTATAAATGATAACAGATATAAAGAATCACAAAAAAGGGTAAATATTGCTATTCAGTCTGTGGTACTACTACAAATTTTTAAAATGTGATCTTAAAAAACATAACGCCTCAATTGCATTGCTATTAAGCTTGGATTGTAATATTGTGCAAAAATTATCAGCTGCCAAAAACGCTCTTTAGGCATCTACGCTAGTTGGTGGTACTGTGTGTTAGCAATGCGCGATATACTTTTTCCAAGTACTATTTACTTATAAATCCCGCTTCTCGAAATGAATTGATTACTCGTCAGATAGTTTTGGATATAGCTAGATTTGAAATTTGGTTTGTTGAAATTTTTTTAGCTACCGCTAATTATAATATTTGTTCAAGACACAATTTATTTTCCCTATCAAAATTAGTGTCATCATCATCTTCGATAACTGTATAGAATTCTTCTGAACGCGAATAGGTTTGTGGGTAAAAAATTTTTACCCGCGGTCACTCGCGCCTGTTTTTGCTACCGTCGTTACTCGCGGGGTGTAGTGAACATACCAAACTTTTAACACGTGTATTTAATTATGAAAATAAAATTATGTCATTATGATACATATTTATAGAGTACAAGATGTTTTTTGTATTATACAAATAAAATTATTAAATTTATTGCATACAAATGAGACTAACATTAATTTAAACTAAACATACAAATTTTTCATTTTAAAACACATAGTTTTATATTTTTTCATAAACCAGTAAAACGTATATACCAGTAATAAATATACGTTATAATTAATGAGATAATGATAGTAGAAAGAAGAAAAATAATATTTTAAGCATTTTCTAAACATTCAGAGCAGACTGTATACAAATGCTTAACTTCTCGCGGGAGTTCTCAGCCCCCTCACATAAACTTTTGAAGGTCATTACATTCCAATCGTTCGAGAAAGAGGGATTGCAACAAGCCTGAAGGTTCAATGACCTAAAATGTGCAGCTACAGAAAAAATTGTGGTTCCGCGCATTCTTTTTAGAATCCTGAGAGGATTTTCTTGTTGCTGGGGTGTACAGAACACCCCGCGCGAGTGATCGCGGGTTAAGAAATCTGAATTGGTTAGTGCAGTGTTTCTCAAACTGTGGGGCACGCCCCCCTGGGAGGGCGCGATAACCCTTCAAGGGGGGCGCGAGCATATCGAAAATAAAAGGTTAAAAAAATTTACTGGAATGAAAAAAAAAATACTTTCTGATATAAAAAAAAAATACAGATTTACATTGATATGATTTATATATATCATCTGGTGAAAAAAGGTCATCAAAAATAAAAGATTCTACTTTGAACGCTCATTAGCCATCTTTGATCCTATAGCTAAATAAAAAAAATGTTTTGTTTGTTTTGCTGTAATCCTACGATGAGAGATTTTTTATTACGTTTCTTTTAACTTAAAATATTACTTTTGCTGGCTTTCGAACTTACTGTTATGGTTACCTGCATCCCTTTCTTTTAGGGAAGTTGTAAATTATATAATTCTGTTGCGCTTTTTTTCACAATGTGAAAGAGTTTTTTGATACATGGATAAGAGCATATTGAGCACTTTGAAGGATTAATTGGCCAAGATTTATTTTTTATGAGTATACTGAAACATATAATACAAAAATCGTTAATTCTGGGAAAACTGTTTATTTGATACCAATGACCTTGACAAAGAATCCTCTAATATGACAGTCTTAATGGGAGCTAAAATGAATTGATAACATATCTCCGTTTTTGGGAGTGGCAAACGTTTTTTTAGAATCTTAAGATACTTGTTTAGACCAAGTTCCCGGTACGACCACTATTTTTCAAAAATATTTTCTTGAACATGCTGCATTTTCCCCTATGAATAACTTAGTGGTTTTAATTGTGATGTTGTATGACTGATTATGGTTTATAAATGTAAATGAGCATTGGGCATCTGTGATCTCTCTGAAAAGAAATTGAAGCTGATCAAACAAGAGAAACACTTGCTGAAATAATGCATATTAATCATGTTAGCGGAAGTAAATTTGAGAAAAGCAATAAACATGAAACGAAAGGAAAATTTTCAATAGCTACACTAAGAACTTTATCAAGAAAATATGAAGCCATAACTGTACCGCAAAATGCACTTCACCCTGTCAAAAAGACACAAGCAAGAAAAAGTTCAACAGGATATTTTTCGATCATCAAAGGATATTAAAATTACAAAAACGTGAACAAAATGTGACAGTTTTGCTTGCAAATAGCTTTCCTGTAATGTTAGCAAAAAGTGTCTGTGATTTGTGTCCTTTATTAAGGTCACGCACATTTGGAACAATTTAGTTCAGTTTTATTGGA
>BMAV01005125.1:14729-32068 GCA_019973955.1 Trichonephila inaurata madagascariensis
TGATAAAGAGCAACATAGATTACGCTATTTTTTAATGACATTTGTACTTTTAGAAATGGATCTTGAAGGAAATAAATCTTTAATTAAATATTATTTCTCAATCTGTTTCAATTTAAAAATTAGAGAGAGAAAAATAAAATAATTAACCTATTACTTAAAAGTATATATAATTTACTTAAAATATATATTACTTAAGAGTAACATATATAAAAAATTTAATTCTTATGTTATTAATTTGTACGATTTATAATTAAGATTGTGTATTGCAGCTATAGCGTCAAAGGGCATTATTATTGCATTCAGTTATTTATTAATGTATAAGGGGGGCGCGATAAAAATTGTGATTGAAAAGGGGGGCGCCAGTATTGAAAGTTTGAGAAACACTGGGTTAGTGTCATTTTTTTCTTTTTCATTTTTATTTTTATAATCATTATAATTATGTAACTACCGTAAGATATTTTCTATTTCAGTATGCACTTCTGTGTGATTCTTCAATGTAATACATAATTCTTCAGATAGCTATGCTATTCTTTCAATGACTGCAGCATAAAATGTTTTGTTGAATTAGCTGTTAATAAATTAAGATCTCTCTAATATAATGCCAAAACAGCCAGTTTTATTGGAAGTAGAGCTAATACAGTTCTAAGGATATTAAGTCGAACGCACTGTCGGAAAAATTTATTTGTCGGTTTTAGTCGATCATTGGTTTTTAGACGGGATTTTTCAGTTTCAAGAATCATTCCATCATTAGGAGTAAACTATTCCAACGTATTTCAGAATCTAATATTAACCTATGTTCTGTGTGTGTGTGTTTCTAGTAAATACCACAAAAAACCGGTATTTAAACTTGTGAATACAGGTATTACAAAACTGTACAAATGACTCGAAATACCGGTATTCGGTATTCTGGTATACCGGTTTTGCAATCCCTAACTCTAGTGTAAATGAACCCACAATGTTTAAATAGTACATAAAACTATTTAAATTTGTCTGAATGACAAAAATGAATCATCTTAATATTCGCGTCTAAAGTAATATATTTTTATCCAAAAAAAGGATTAAGTATAGTTTACATTCTTCATTGAATAAATATTTGAAAACAAATTTGAACTAAAACATATTTTTTACCATTTATCAACTATAATATAGAAATTCCAAAGAATTCCATGCATGGCTTCTAGTTCAGAATTACCGTATACATTCGATTCTAAGTCGCAACCCAAATCCTTAAAATGTTTTCGCGAAAAAGTGTCATTATGTTAAATGTTAATGTTGAAAAGTGTTAAAATAAAAACGTGTTGGTTTTATGATAATCTACAATTCAGAAAATAAATCTTAGAATTTTTGGAAATAAAATCAATTGCATAACTTAAATTTTCTGCTTTTCATAAATAAATTGTTTTATCTTCTTTTATTCAGGCGTTATTTTAGAAACACTTAGTTTTGTAACATGTCTAATAAGTTTAATATTATTTAAGCCTAATATTCTTATAATAAGAATGTAAATGGGATCTAACATTTAAATTCTTGATCCTATTCTTCTTTTAAAATTCTTATAAACTTAGTTTTTAGCACTTTTTGCATTTCGTCTTGCGGTAAGATAAAAAACATGCTAAGGGAAATAAAAAGGCCTACACTAGTTAACTTCATACTTAGTTCATTAGCTAAAATATATTTTTATGTATCTAAAATTAAAGACATTTATAAACTTGCAGTTTTTTAGATTCATCAGTCATCTTTAACAGAATAATAATTTGTCATTTATTATATGTAAATATCCCAAAGGAAAAATAATCAAACATGTTGGTAGAAAATGTAGTACTCCAGTTTTTCATTCTAAGATCAAACCAATTTATTGAACGTAGCTAACTAGCAAATAAAAACAATTCATTGAATTATCTGCAATTAATTAATACCATAAAAAAGTACTAGAAGTAATCTTCAGATATGACACATTTCAGGGTGAATTGATTTTTTCATAAATTCATTCAATAATTTAATTTTTTTACTGCAGTACTATTTTATTATTGCATTAAGGAATTATAAGGCATATATTGCAAGAAAGTGATATTCATTAAATGAAATATTAAAGTAATTTAAATTACTTGCAACAAACGCATTTAATTCTGAATAATCCTTATAGATTTGGGACTTAGATCTAAAATAGAGACAAAAGAAAGGAATTTTTCCAGGAGTATAGAAATGAAAGAAACACTTTGTCCGTAAGTTGAAAAAGATGAACAAAACCGTGGAAATCAGTATTGTTTGAGTCAGTCATTTATAGCTAATTAAATGATTTTAAATTTTTATTATAAAAATTCATGACATAATTTTTAAAATATGATTTTATGACTATTACATTTTTAGAAGAACCATAGAAGGTTCTCAACGCTTTTCCAATTAACCTCTAGGGAAATCTCTATTTTAATGATTGCTTCATCTGCGAGGCTTATTTTATGAACAAACTAATTAAGGATTGCTTTTTGAAGATTAATAAGAAAGTAAGAGAATTTTGAGATAATTAATGCAGGGACTTGTTTTTGTGATTTTTAGGTATAAAATCTTTGTGTGTTTATTAATTATTGATATTAGCGAACGAGTTTGTTACTGAAGAAATTTCGCGTCATTGACATTTTAACGTATTCCACATGCGGAACCAGCATGGATGTAATTCAAGTCTTCCTGTATAAGTAAAGTGGATTTTCATTCTTACTGATTTGAGTTAGAGCAGTGCTTCCCAAACTTCCAATATTTGGGACTCAATTTTCAATCATAATTGGTATCGCCCTCCCATACAATAACAATGTATTGAATATAATAATAAGTATATATTACATTAGAAGTCTGACTCACCACAATAAGTTTGTGACATTAATAAGTATATTATATCAGTATAAATATGCATTTTATTTTTTATTATGTTAGAATGTACTTTGCTTTGCTTCCTTTCAGTACAATAATAATTCTTAAATAACCTTTTATTTTTAAATTTTAGATTTCCCCTTCCCTTCTCCGAAATGTTTATCACGCCCCCCTATGGGGCACACCCCACAGCTTGAGAACCACTAAACTAGAGGTTTATCTTACCCTCACTGAGGATATCTATCACTTAGATTTTATCATTATTATTTTAAATAAAAGTTTTTGAATTTTAATACGTGTCTATTGAATTGTCTTTTCAACACATTAATACGATCTCCGGTTCATTTCGAATTATCATGAATTATATTTTGATGTATTTTATATTTAATTCTTTCACAAATATACATAGAATACTTATTTTTAAGTGAAATGTTTAATGAAACTATTCAAAATTTTAGAACTCCCTGAATTAAATTACAATAGCAATATGCAATATTTTAAAATATTACATCTCCCGTCTCGTTTTGTTTTCTTTCCTTTTGTAACATGATATCTGAATAATGAGTAAAATTACTTTTCTTGTCTTACTCAAAATTATAAAATAAATAACGGTTTAAAAAGACTATCAATTTAATCGGTGGAATTTTTAATTAGTATGCTTGTTCATCCTGAAAATTGAATTTAAATTAATTTCAGAAAACAACTTAATTTTAAAGAGCATTGAATCGCTAATAGTATTTTCAGACGTCTGGGATAACATTCATCTTAACATATTTAATTAATCAAAACATGTAATATTTAAAAAGGCCGTTTTTTAAATTTTGATACAATAACACTTAAGAATTCAGATTCATATATAGCAAGCTACCTGTTATTAATATTTAAGTAAATTTATTTCGAAAACGTTAGTAAGAAGGACTATAAATAAAAATAACTTATTTATGTATAATATTATTCTATGCTAAAATATTTTTGAAACATATTAAATCACTTGAACTAAATGTTAGAATCAATATACAGGCTTACATTCAAAATGTTATTATTTGTGTTTTCCTTATAGCTATTAATATAATGGGGCAAGTGCAGTTTTAATTTATTTTTTTTTCATTTAACAATGACTTCCAATGCAGATAAGAATTAATATTATGTGTAATATATCATTTTGTTCAAATGTAACTTAATTAAGGACAATATTTTCTCTTAATTCGCACAGTAATAATTTGAAATAGTTTATGTGTAAATTTTATCTTTATTTAGAAACACACACACACACACAATCTATAATACAAAAAAATGTAATTAAATATTTTATTAAAACTTCACATAAATATGCGTAGGTCTTTTTTCAAAGTGTGATATGTATATTATTTCCTTAATCCCTTCCAAGGTTTGGCCGAACACTGTTCGGGCACTTCAAATTGCACTTCCCTGATTTGGCCGAGTGCCACTCGGCCAACAGTTCTTGTACTCTAATCCTTTGATTTGCCCATACTTTTTTGCTCGTTTAAAATGTAATGTTCTAACATGTGTCTCTAATAGTGGAGTAAAGTTGGTATTACAAAAAAAAAAAATGCCAAAACTGATTTTAAGATTAGGTTTTCTTGCATTCTTTTAGACTAGATAAGGCGGGAATTTTCTTTCTACTAGATCAATGTATCGCAGACTACGAACCCTATATCTACACACTACACTTCTATTTCTACAAATCCAAATTTAAAATTTGGGGCTAAAAATAGAAGAAAATGAGTGATTATGAGAGGCTCATAACAGAAAATAATGTTGATAATAACTCAGATAGTGAGTCTGAAATTTTGGTAAATGATTCTGGTAGTAATAAAAGTTTGTTAGGGAATTCTCTTGCAGTGTAGATAGAATATATCAGCCTCTCACAAATTACCTATACTTTCAAGATGCATTTTTTTATTTTTTTATTTTTAGGTAAATTCGCCGTATAACGCGCAACTACTTTTTACAAAGAATCCTGAAATGTACGTATGCAATGCTGTTATGTTTTGAAGCCATTTATTCCAGGTATTATACCAAACGCTTTAGAAAAATTTCTAGAATTGCAACTCTTTAAATTGATAAGGAATGTAATTTCTTTAGAAATAAACATATTTCGATATATGTAGCAGTCAAATTTTTTTATGCTTATCTCTTTTTTTTTCTTATTTTTAGAGCTATCATTTTCAAACCCTGCGTATAACGTGCATTCTTGAATTTCGATCTTATTTTTTGTGTTAAAAGTGCGTGCTGTACACCGGATTTTACGGCACCCAATGACAAGAAAAAAGAGAAAAGATATAACAGAAAAAATATTCTTCCATCTTTTAGATACATCACTGTGAAAGAGTTTCGTTTTATATTAGAATCTGGGAAGAAAATTGTCTCATTTGAATTCCAGTCTTGATATTATAGATCGCCTTATTGAAAGACATGGGGTGGGAAATAAGAAAAAAATCCTATGAGACATTTGGACCAGTCCGTTGCGATTGACAGAAAAAAGGTTTTAGAAGGAATTCCTTCCCTTGACAAAAAATTGAGACCAAGAAGGCAGTGTTAAGTGTGTTGTTCAAAAAGAAATGATTTTGAAAAACAGCTGAAAAAAGAAACACGATATTTTTGTCCCGATTGCGATGTTGGACTGTGCTTGTCTTCCTGTTTTAAAATTTACAACATAAATACAGAATTTTGAGAGAATAATTAACTGTAAGTACAATGTTATCTTTTTAAATCTAATATGTATTTTTGTCAAGTGTTCTTAGTTCGAATATGTCTTCGAAAAAATTCAACTTTAATAAAAAATAAGTTTTTTCAATGAAAATAAAATTTAGCATTATTCGTTAATTTCAATATTTATAACATTTGTGACTGTTAATTTGAGTTTATATAACTGATTTCATCTAAAAAAATGCTTACAAAAAATATGTATATTTTTTTTAAATAATATGACAGAAAAAAGAAACTGTGAAGTGGTGAAATTACCGAAGCATAAATAAATTATGTAAATATCAGATTTTGTAAAACAAGAAAATATTTCTCAAAAGTAGTATCATAAAATTAGTATTAAAAAGGAAAGTTATGATATAAAATTAAGGATTTTTCAATTGATTATACTTAAAGGTACACTTAATATTTATAATGTAAACATTTAATTTCACGATATTCGCAGATCGTAATGCTAAAATTTCGTTTTTACGAAAAAAAGAGAATATTGATATTCTATTTATTTCGTAATAAAATCATGCTTAATATATTTTGACAAAACATAAGATATATGAGGAGTATATTTCCCTGTTATAAATTTTGGAAAACAATATCTTAATTTGTAATTTTTATTTACTCTTTTTATCATATATAATTTAAAACACTTTAATACATTATTGTTTAATCACAAAAAATGTATCGGTATCATTGGTAAAAATATCACTGCAAGTGTATATGCCATAATATCGGAAATATTCGCTTCAAATTTAATAATTTCATTGCGTGTTGAACATTGCTCATATTTTCATATTTTAAACTTATAAATTTGTCAAAAACAAAGAAGAAATTATACTGTTTTGTGTTATGTATTCTACTGATGCTCTTTAATCTTAAAGAGAAATATTTATTGAATGAGAAAATTGGTACTTTTACGATGTAGAAGGGTTAAATAAGAATATAAAAATAAAAGTATAAATATATGATACTTTTATAAAAATATGAGTCTGAAAATTTTAATGCATTTGGAAAATATAAGCAAATGAAAAATGAAAAATTACAAGCATTTCATTAAGTCGTTTAGTGCTTTGAATTAAATAAAAAAGTTAGAAAATGGTACAAAAATAAATACAAATTATTATATTTAAATACAGACGTTTGGTTGAAAATGAATTTTTCGAGATTTAAAAAAGAAATTCTGTTTCAAAGAAGTTCAAACATAAATAAACAAATATAAGATCATATACAGAGCTTGTGGGCTTTTATTTTATAAACTTACCTATAGGGTCTAATAAAAATTACTACTGTTTAAGGCCGATACTCAGTTATGCTTATTAAAATTGAATGATTGTTTTTTTTCTTACATATTTAAATTATAAATAAGTATATAAAAGTCTTAATTAGTCTTTTGCTGAATAGAAAAAAATATGTTCAAGTAGAATACAGAACGCTACAAAGCATAAAAAATAAACTCGCGCATCGGTAGAAAGTTTTTCAGGTAGGCAATTAAATAATAGTGCCTAAATACTCCGATTGAAGTAGAGTAGATAAAAGAGAGGAGACATTTAAAAAATGTACATTTAATGTGTAGGGAAGTGAAAATGACCAATTTATTTTCGATCAATCTGTTCTATCTCTAAAGCTCTGAGTTAGGCTTTCTTCGGCACTCTTTTTTCCCAATTTTTATAAGGGAAACAAACCATTTTAAGTTTGGAAAGGATATCCTATTTTATTTCCACAATTCCCGTGCTGTACCATTAAGATGATTGATGGACTGGCTATATACCTCAAACTTTGAAGTAATATAAGGATTATTGGTGACGGACCTCGTAATTTTGAACCAAAGTCAATTGCGGAAAACGACACCTGTTTGAGCTGGCATCCCAAATTCCACTTATTCTCGAAACAATCCCTAGATGCCAAAGGGTAATTAAACTTCGGTAACCGTTTCACATGATGCCATTATGACTCGAAAACATCATTAAGATGGTCTAGAATCTTTATTATTTTTTAGCACAAATTTCAAACCTCTTAAGTTTTTTTCATTTTTTAAATTTTTTCCCTATATTAAAGTTAAGATAAAATTCAAGATGATTACTTCAATATTGCAATATTCAGATAAATATAAAATCATTGCATTTTTTCGCTGTAGAAATGAACAATATTTATCAGCTCATATATATAGTTCTGTATTTATATTGCTATATCAGTTGCTTAAAAATTATTTGGAACTATAAATCTTTAGGAAATATTCAATCATTTTAATTATAAAACTTCTATATTACTTTGACTTGTATATTTTATATAGAACTGTGCTATATAGTTAAATATAAAATATTTTCTTCTTCTTCTTCTTAATAATTTTAAGGGTTATTTGAGAACCTTATCCAGTTTTTTCATTAGTTGCTATGTCTTACAAACAGGATAGAATCGTTTTTAAAATACTTTTTTAAATAATTAGTGGTTTATAATATTAAAGAGCTGGCTTATTAATTTCAATTTCGTCGTCGGAATCAGCATAAATGATAATTTTTGAGAATTGAAAATACTCCTAAATATTTTTGCCATAATTGAAACTGTTCGAAGATTACCCTTATTTACTACAACTACAACGAATTTTATCGATGGTACAGTAGAACACAATCCCATAATATAGAAATTTTCTTAAACATTTCATTAAGTGTCGGCTCAGTTTCAATATTCTCCCTCTCCCAGAAGGAAAATATTTTAATCCTTTCATGTTCTTATCATGTCATTTCCTGATAAGAAAAAAAAATGCATGAAAATACATATTAGTCGGGATCTCTGCATAATTTCGTAATAACCGATATATATATCATTTTAAGCATTTTCGCAAATGTATTTCAGCGTTTCTCAAACTGTGGGGCGCGACCCCTAGGGGGGGGGCGTGATAACCCTAGAAGGGGGCGCGAGCATATTGAAAAGTCGAAAACAAACGATTATTTCAAAAAATTATTAATTTTTTGAAAGTAAAACAAACAAAATACATTCTGTCATAATAAAAAAAAAAAAAACGTTTACATTGATATAATACACTTATAAATGTATCAGTATTGCACAGTGTTTTTACAGTTAATTTAATAATACTAAGTTAAGAACAAGTTTAATAATTAACTGTGGCCGCACCGGTTGGTCATATATAAAATTATATGCAACAATTAACCCTTATTTGGATCATTTGTACGGCTTATAGTTAATCCCTTATCTGCAGATTAATGGTTACGCGCTTCCCTCCCCTTGGTGTATTTTGGGGGAGGGAGAAAGAAAAAATCCTGTGTGAAATAAATAAATTCTTCTCAAACAATGTTAAGGTCATTTTATTGCATTCCAAAGTCTTCGGAATAATTTTATGGATAGTAGTGAACTTATTTCGGGAAAACGTATATATACGGCCGGGTTATTTACTCACTGTCTGAGCGAGACATTTATATACGCTGGTGGCGAAGAGGTTTAAGTCGTATTGTAGATTTAGCGTCAAAGTATCGTATTCAATACATCGTATTCAATTATCAAATTCAATACATCGTTATTGTATGGAGGGGGGAGCGATGAAAATGGTGATTGAATATTGGGTCGCAAGTGTTGAAAGTTTGAGAAGCACTGATGTATTTCATATATGAAAATGTAACTTGCCATAGCAATTTTAAATTTAAGTACATAATAATGGGTTTTAATGGTCATGATAATCGAATTACTAAACATAAAAGTTAAAAAAAAATTTCAAAAATATTTTTAGAATAATTTTAATTCGGGTTGGTCGCAATTGCGAAGCATGCCTAGGAGTATAAACATTTATTCGGAAGAATTTTATTTAAAAAAAACACGTTTAGGTCCTACGTTAAAGGATTAAAATTTTCTAGATTTTCATAGCTTATTAAGAATTCAGTAGCATTATAATAAGTTATTACATTATGCATTTAAATGTGTCCTTACTGACAAAAAGAAAACCATATAATAAGTTGAATGTATATTAAATAACTTTCAGAAAATAAATCAAAGCAATCTAAAACATGTATCACAAATTTGGTCTTTATTATCAAAGTGATACGAATCTTTCTAAAAAAAGATCTTTGTTTAAAGTAAGTTGGGAAACATGATTTTGTGTGAATCTCCCGATAGAAGTTTTATTTTGTGTTTTCTCTTATTGTATGCATAAAACATTAATTTTTTTCTCCCACAACTGATTTAGTTAGCTATACATTAACTTCTGACAAAAACTATCTGAACAGATTGTTGAAATATTGGAATTATCGTTTCTACTCTCAGAAAAAGATCATTTCAATTCAAGTTTTATTATTTTATACTTTGCAGAAATTTCTCCATTTTCCACAAACAATTTAATATAATACCAATATAAATTTGCAGAAAATCTTAAAAAATGTGTTTCATTGTCCAAACTAAGAACAATGAAACATTTTGGTATTACATATAATAATGTTCAATGATTTATCTTTGAAGCCCATAAAGAAAGCTATAAACTAGTAGTACACAAATAAAATAAGCTGGACTTTCCTCGAAAAAAAATAGTTTTACTTCAAGACAAAGAACTTAAATTAGAAATACGGACGCATTGAGAATGTATGGTCCCAGGAGAACCATTGCCATTATTGACTAGGGAATTTTCATCGAACATATAATTATATCACTTGGCTTAAGGTATTTCTTGTTCTTTTGGTTGCCACTGCAACTAGAATTGACTCCCATTTTTATGATACTAGACTTGAAAGTAATGATTTTATACAATTTTAGATAGCTATTGGATCAAAAGTATTCTTTAAGACATTTAGATTCTGTTTGTGTAACTCTCTTTGGTGCTTCTTAAACTACGTAGCTGCGTAAAAATGATATTTCTGAACCTAATAGATAGTCATTTAAAGAGATACTTTAATATAGAATCATATATATTTTCATGAATGTGTCTTCTGTTACCTCATTATATTGAAAAGATGTTCCCAAGCGACAAAAAATTAAGTACCTCTATATGTAACGTTCTGTTTTAATGGTAAATGAAGGAAAATACTGACTATTGAACTTGTTTGTATACTACTTTTGAATGAAAACCAACTGCAAAGATGAAAGTATGTAAGGATTGAACAAAGAAGCTTTATTTTACTAAAATAGAAAGAAATGATTATTTGTGTTTTAAAACTCTCATTACGAGGATCTTATTCGATTGTTATATAATAGAATATTGTAATCTTTCGGGCACTTTTTTAAGAAAATAACTGCTCACGCAAAACGCTTTTGAACCAATTTTCTCCTTAATAAATGAATTAAAGATGAAAGAAGAATTATAGTTTAATTGAAAATTCATATAATTAACAACTGAAAATCTAGCTTGATAAAAATTATTTATACACACACATTGCCAGATTCCTTATATATATAAATAAATCAGGCTCCAGGCCTGCTGGTAAATGACGGAAGTCATCATCTTCAGATATCAGTACTTTATTATAATTCATGTATTACCAATCCAACATGGTGGGCCCTTGCCGCCTAATCGGACAAAACAAAATACATCATCATAGCAAAGAGTCACCAGCCTCTCATTCGTTTGTTCTCTTATTTGTATCACACACACACACATGCCCAAAAACACTTACACACACACGTACACACACAATGCACGTTCGCTCTTCCTTAAATAGTCCTATTCAACCTCAAATCCTTACGCGGTAGTAACTAGTTCACTCTATTTGTAATTATTATTCGATTAATATTTAAGTTAAACTTTCCAGACCTGACATATATACACTCTATAACAAAAAGAACGACGCACCAAGAACGAGATGTCCAATAGTGATAACATTTGGTGAGTAGAAATATTATACAAAGAATAGAAAATGATTATAATTTCAGAAAAATTGAATGATTTATTTCAGAGTTACATAGTTACAAAGTATCGAGCTCAATAAGGCGTTGACCCACCTCTAGCCTGGATACAAGCTGCCACACGAGGTAGTATAGAGTGATATAGCACAATGATGGTTTCTTTCGGTATTTCTTGACTAATTAGCTCCAACTGTTTTGCCAGGTCATCAACATTCCCTGTAGATTCAGTCGCCTTCCCATCATATCCTAGACATGCTCGATTGGAGAGATTTCTGGCGATCTGGTTGGTCAAGGAAGTATTTGACAAGCCTTAAGACAGTTCATAGAAACACGTGCCGTATGTGGTTTGGCATTATCTAGCTGAAAAATAAGTCCAGGGTGCTACTAAAGGAACGGTAGCAAAACTGTTCTCAGAATGTCGTTGAGGTACCACTGTATTGTAAGTGTGCCTCTAAGGGTCCGGCTGTCAAAAGAAACAGCACCCCAAACCATAACTGCTGGTTGAGGGCCTGTGTGGCATGCAATAGTAAAAACACTATCAGCACATTGCATTGGGCGTCACCAGACACGTTTTCGATGATCATCAGGACAGAGTTGGAAGCTGGATTTATCGCTAAACACTATACGTCCCCAGTCAGCTTGATTCCAACCTGATCGAGCCAAAAACCAATGTAATCTGGCTCGACAGTGTACAGGTGTAAATGGCAGGTGGTATAGAGGTCGGTACGAGCGTAAATTTCGCTCTATCAGTGATCTGTAAATGGTCATGTTGGACACTTGTTTGCGGGCCGCACATCTGATGGTTGATAAGATGACAAAGGCAGTGTGACAGCTGATCTTACAATCAATCTGCTCAGCCTATCTGCTGTGGTCCTTGGTAGATCGCTACCATCATGATGCTGAAATCTGCCATTGTCCACCCATTCTTGACAGCATCTTCTAATGTACGCATCGCTTCGACCCATATGACAAGCAATTCTCCGATTTGCCAAACCTGCCTCTTTCAGTTCAATGATACGACCTCTTTCAAACTCTGACAGCTGCTCATAATAAGCTTAAATCCTGCTACGAGGCATTTTTTCAGTATTTGAAAAGTATCTAAATCTCAATGCAACAGAAATTTTCACCATCAGATTCAGAATCGCTTCTTATAGATACCTGCTGAGTGCACAGTTCCGATGCGCTGTAGCTCCCGCTATTCATTCATTGTACACCAAATGTTAATCATTTGCATGTTCGGAAGAAATGTCTTTGCATACCAAATTTCATTATAATCTGGCAACTCCTTCTTGGTGTGTCGTTTTGTTTTTGTTATAGAGTGTGTACATATATGTATATATATCTATATATATCTGTTTCTTAGGGGGAGTTTCTCATTTATCTTTAACATTTCATTGCTTTATTAACTATGAATATATATATGTGTGTGTTTGTGTGAGTATGTGTGTACAGTATATGCAGACACATACACGAACACGCTCACACGCACATTATAAAACAAATGTGCCCAATATTACGTTAATATAATTACATAATTCACTAATGCAAAAATTTTGCTTAAGTAACTTGGATTTCGAAAAATCAAATGCAATGGCTAAATTTGGGGAAAGGTTTATAAACTTATATTTTAAATGATTTTGTCATTCGTCAAAATTCAAAAAATCTCTTGTTTTTGAATAATTATATAAGTTTTTTTTTATCGTTATAAGTGGGTGGCAGGTCGAGTTTGATAGTATAATTTAAATTTCCTCACCTAATCTGGGTCTTGAAATAAGGTAAAAACATTAATATTTCGACTATTTTTATTTTATAAAGATAAAACAACTCTCAAATGTAATTTATTGTATGATTTCACTATAAATTAGAGTAAAGTATCAAAAATAAAAATTCTTGCATATTAATGCTGTCAGTGTTACACAAAATTGTAAAAATAAATATTCAATTGTGATTAAGGTATCCGACTACGTTCGGAACCGTTATTTTGAAAAAGCGTATAAATGAAAAATATTTATGGTATTTAGAGTCACTTAGATTAGAAAAGGCATATAAAACTGTTTTAAGAATAGTATTACAATAAAAAAATTTTAAGTTCAATATTTCGACTAAAAATTAACTTAGAATATTTTTTTTCAAAATGTTCTCCTTTTGTGAAAAATGCTTCTATTATAAAAATATTTTGCCTGTATATAGCTCAGACCTCTGTACAAATGCTCAACTAGAGTTTTTAAAGTATATATATATATATATATATATAAGAAGTGGGTTTATCCGTGTCTTACGACATCAGAGGGGAGAAATTTTAAGATAAGAAAAAATCGCCGATAATTATTTCAAATGATTGTAAGTCTAAAAATAATGTGATTTTTCAAAAATCGTAGTTGAGCCTCTGTACAGAGGTCTGAGCCATATACAGGTAAAATCTTATTATAAAAGAAGCCTTTTTTACGAAAGGAGAACATTTTGAATAAAGATTATTCTAAGTTAATTTTTAGCCGAAATATTGTACTTAAATAACTTTTTTTAGTCAAAATGTCCTTAAAACAAATGTATACATGTATTCTAACTTAAGTGACACTAAATATCATGACAATTATCCATTTATGCGCTTTTTTAAAATCACGGTTCCGAACGTAGTCGGATACCTGAAATAAATAATTATAACCTGAAATAATTTGCTACTTGCCCTAATCAAGAGTTGAAAACATTTTGCATAAAAATAGTCTTTAGAGTTTCACACAGATTAATGTGGATTAGTGTTTTAATAATCACAACTAATCAGCAAATTCAGAATGGCATTTATAAAACCACGAAGAATGCAATACGTATACTAAGAATATTGAGGTAGTTCATTTGCTGAATGCTGCATAAGTAAATGGAGTATAACAATGCTTCTCAAAATTTAATGTTAGAGACCCCCATATTCAATCATAATTTTCATCGCCCCCCCACCCCCTCCGTACAATAACAATGTATTGTGTGAATTCAATAATACTATACTTTGATGCTAATGAACAATACGACTTTCCACAGACGTATATAAACGTGTCGCTCAGCCAAAGTGTTTATTGCTTTGTTATATACGTCTTTCCAAAATGCGATCTTTTCTGTTCACTGCTATCCATAAAACTATTCCGAATTCTTTGGAAACCAACAAAAAGAACTTGCCAGCGTTTGCGATGGATATACTTATTTCAGAGGATTTACTTATTTATTCCTTTTATTTCCCCTCTCCAGAAAGAAAAAATATCACATACGGGAGCTAATGTGGAAAACGGTAGTATTAGGGTGCGAATCGCGTAAATTTTAATGGACACACACAGTTAAGTGATTAATTTTAACCTAACAAATTATCAAGATAAGTGTTAATTTTTGTAAATAATTTTATGTATGACAGAGCCACACACATGGGTCCACTGAGAATTATTAAATTAGTTAACTTAGTACAACGAAATTAATTATAAAATACATTGTGCAGTACTGATACATTTGTAAGTGTATTATATCAGTGTAAACGCGATTTTTTTATTATTATGCCAGAATGTATTTTGTTTGTTTACTTTCAGTAAATTAATAAATTTTTATATAATCATTTGTTTCCGACTTTTCAATATACTCGCGCCCCCCTCGTAGAGTTATCATGCCCTCCTAGAGAGGCGCACCCCACAGTTTCAGAAACACTGGAGTATAACCATGATTTCTCAAAGCTTACATTTCATTGAGGCATTGAAAGCAGCTTAATTAATTTAAATAAAATGAAAAAAAAAATCGATAAAAAAATGTGTCGGATGAGCTTGACAATAATAATGCGTATTCATTCGTAACATCAGTTTTAAACATAGGCTCTTTCAAAAAATATTTTTGTGCTTAAAAAATAGGAACATGTTTAAATTAATAGCTTGAAGTAATAAGCTATGACTATTTTTTATACAAATATTGTTTTAAAAAATAACTTATTAATTATATCTTAAAAACATTACCCCATTTTATACAAAAAAAAAATATTACTTAAGGCTTGAATTTTAAAATCTCATTAGTAAATATCCTTAAAACATTCATTTCAGTCATATGTATTTCCTACGCATAAAGAAAATTTCTTTAAATGTTATAGGCGCTTTTTGCATTGTGGGACGAAATATTTTAATCGTTAATGATGTATATATATAACGTGATTATATATACTACCTTATTTCTCTAATTGAACCACATGTCCCCACGGATATCCTTTTTTGCATTTTATTTATTCAGTTCTTGCAGATTAATTACTGAACTCCAAGAATTTTATGCGTGTTTTTTTTAAGAGAAGTATTTAATTTGTCATCCAATAAATATTTTTGCTCATTATATTTGATTGTTTTGTTCCTGAAAAAAAAACTGTTCTTAAATTATGACTTAATTTTTTTCTCGATTGCTTAGAAGATCATTCCTTTTTTGCATAACTACTGAATATCTAGTATTTTATTTTATCTTAAATTATTATATCTTAATAAACATTTAGTTAAGTTTTTTTTAGGTCTTAAGTAATAAGTAACTTAGTAAAAAATAATAACTTAAAACACTATCGAAGATAAATAAAAAGGAAGTCTGTGACTTCAATTAAATTTCTATTCAAACGAAAAAAGGACAAAAACTACGTTATCATAAAATAATGTCAGGTTTTGATAAGAAAATACACATTAATTTTGAAACAATCTTTAAAAAGGTAAATCAAAGAGTGCTTGATTCTATTTCAATTTTTATGATTGTATGTGATAGTTTTACTTATTTTAATGGTAAATATGCAAACTTTTTGTGTATTTATACTCTAAAATCAATACACTTTAACTAGATATCCATTATTTACATTATTTCGGTATCATTTTTTTACAAATTTGATGAAAGTATGAAATATTTAATTAAAAATCTATTTAAATATTTTGGAATAGTTTTTCTTAAACTCTTACTGTATTTTAAGGTATCCGACTACTTTCGGAAACATGATTTTGCAAAAGCGTATAATGGAATAATATTTAAGATATTTAGTGTCACTTATATTAGAAAATGTGTATAAATATGTTTAAAGAATATTATTACAATAAAAAATTATTTAAGTACAATATTTTCGCAAAAAATGAACACTGAATGACCCATTTTCAAAATAGTCTCCTTTTTTGAAAAATGCTTCTATTATAAAAATATTTTGCCTGTTTATAGCTCCAATCTCTGTACAGATGCTCAACTAGATTTGTAAAATATATAACTTAGAAGTGGGTTTATCCATGTTTTACGACAACAGAGGGGAGAAATTTTAAGAAAAAAATGTCGATAATTATTTCAAATGTTTGTAACTCTGAAAATAATGTGAATTTTTTAAAAATCATAGTTCAGACTCTCTGGAGAAGTCTTTGCTTCATATAAGCCCACACACACAAAACATTATTATTTTAGAAGCAATTTAATAAATAGAGAACATTTTGTGAAAAAAGGTTATTCTAAGTTAATTTTTTGCCGAAATATTGTATTTAAATAATTTTATTTGTCAAAATGTCCTTAAAACAATTTTGTACATGTTTTCTAATCTAAGTGACACTAAATATCGTGAAAATTATCCATTTATGTGCTTTTTTAAAATTATGGTACCGAACGTAGTCGGATACCTTAAGAAGTGTTTTACATATAAATTAAATTACCACTGATATTAAATAATTAAATTAATAACAAATGAAAAGTACATACATTTTACAATTTACAGAAATCACAAAATGTTTAAAATGTAAAACTGCACGTCGTTATGGAATTTTTAAGCTATTTTATTATTCAAATCCATTAACATTTAATTATCTCTATAAGTCTAATTTATTTCTGTTCAATTTGTTCCACAATGGAATTTAATTTTCACTGAAAAGTGTTATTTTATACAAATGTAAATTAACGGAGGAAGT
>BMAV01005125.1:32168-68513 GCA_019973955.1 Trichonephila inaurata madagascariensis
TTACGTTTGTTTCAATGAAAATTATTTTTCAATTATTATTACAAAATGATACGTCCTACAATCATCTTACCACAATTATTTTCTTGACGGCTAATTATTGATACAAAATTAACCCGGGAGCGTTTGGTTTTGCTGGGCACAGAATCCCCCCACCATGCTCACGAAAGTTTTACTTCTGGGAAACTGTTTATTTCTTACCAATGTGACATTGTCAGTATCCCCCTATATGACAGTCTCCTTGGAAACTAAAATGTATTTGTTTCATAACTATCTCTTTTTGGGGAATATCAAACGTTTTTGTACAATCTTAAAGTACTTGAAGTGAGACTGAGTTCCTCACGTGACCATTTTTGTTCTACAATATTTTCTATGAACAAGTTACATTTTTCCTCTGTGGACGACTTAGTGCTTTTGGTTACTGTGGTGTACGACTCATTATGGTTTATAAATGTAAATGAGCAGAATATATACATATAAAAAAAAAAGAAATGGGCATCTACAATCAGTATTGGATGAAGTTGAAATTGACCAAGTAAGGAAAAATCCTGATTAAATAATGGATTTTAATTAAGATAGAGAAAGAAAATTTCAGAATAGAGAGGGACATCAAACGTTTGAGTTGAAAAGAAAATTTTCAAATACTACCTAAAAAACATCATCAAAATATATGAAGCCAAAAATGTACCGCAAGACACACTGCGCCCTGTCAAAGAAAAAAAAAAGGAAAAAGTTCACATGCTGTTTGTCAATCATCAAATGGCAATAAAACTGCAATTTGAACAAAATATGAGAGTTTTGCCTGCAAATACCCTTCCTGTAATGTTAGAAAAAGTTATATGTGATTTGTGTCCTTCATTAATTCATGCACATTTGAGTCCTTTTAGTTTAGTAGGATTGAATTCTTTCATAAATTATCAAAGGAAATTGTGTGTGTGAAAAGTCCTTAAAAGTAGGTAAGTATAATTTCTCTTAGTTAGATTATTCACTGGAATTACGATCTTTACCGAGTAAACTAAAAACAATTTAAAAAAAAAGGGTTGGGGTGACTCCAACACCCCACGCGACCACTAACATTAATATCAAATGTGCGCCTTCACCCGGATTAAAAAAAAATAAAATAATCATTATGAAGATTTCTTCAATGTATAATTTTTTTTTTATCGAACACGTGTTTTGACACATTTAATATGTATTATTGAAACGCAACACACTATTACGACTTGATACAAAAAATTTTGAACTAGAAACAAATACAAACTGAAAGATAACTAGTTTACAAACACAATTTGGGAATGAGGTTTTATTGAATTAAAAAATTGTTTTATTTTTTCCTTACGCTAATTATTGAATGTGTATCAAATTGAAATCATACGAAAAAATGAATCTGAGAACTAACTTAAGACACAAAAATTGTAGAATTAATAATAATGAACTTAAACCTCGAGCAATATTCTAAGTTTTTATGAAAAATATATAAACAACATAAACAGTGCAAAAAATTTAAGGTGATTCGATATAAATACTTATTATGTTCATATAATATAACAATTTCAATGGTATCGAAAAATTGACTTTTCATTACTAACCTGTTGAAACACGCTTTCAAGTTCTTTCTTTTTCTTCCACAATGCTGAAAATGTATTCCTTATTTGAGTAGATACTTAATCTTGAAAATAAACTTCTTCAAGGTATTTCAACTTAGACTTCAGCGAAAAAATATATCTACTTTTGTATCTAGCAGATGAGTGTTTTGTATATATATATATATATATATATATATATATATATATATATATATATAGCTCTATAATTAAAATACTTTAAATCAATGATGTCATTAAGTCTCTCGCAAGACATTTTGGTGTGATCGCCTTTACTAAGACGTGCATACTAAAATAAACGTGTATATCTTCTTTGGAAGCGTACTATGTCATTTAATACTTTCACTGCCACCATGGGGGGAGGGGAAGCGATCACTGCGATGCCAACCAGATAAATGAATTTTTCACTACACACTGACTGAAGGGGAGAATAAATGTCAACGATAGCTTTTCTCGCAATAGCACGGCATTGGCTATTGAGACATAACCCAATTAGATTGAGATCTTATGTTGATATCATGACTTACAATAGCGGTAGTGGACAATTTAAATTCTACGTCAGTTTCAGATTTATCCGTTCACGTACTTTTTCTGCTCCCTGCATTGAATACCTTCCACGCGCTCCATGGTCTATCAGTCACTTATAGTTGTTCGTTAAACGACAGTTTTTGTATTATTTGTGTTTTTGTAGTAAAAATAATATAATCTGTCATATTTTAACCCTCTAAGCGGTCCGCACTTAAAGTCTTGCCATTCTGGAGATGCTTCAAAAATGCACCGCATATATTTTTTTGCTTTCAGGTGGGGTTCTCAAAAGCGGTTGAGCCGTATTTTTAAGAATGCGGCTCGATCGCTTTTGGGAATCTTGCTTGAAGGCAGAAAAAGCATCTCTGGAATGGCGGAATTTTACGTGTAGACCGCTTGGAGGGTTAAAAGAGGAATACAATGTCGAAAACAAGTGTTAAGAAAAGAAAACATACAGTTTTATTACGGATTAGTCACACCGATGCCACTGGGTGGACAGAAACACCTAAAAACATCAGAAGTAGCCCCTATCCTGGAAAAGTCCGTCCACCTGCGTTTTAATTAAATAAATAACGACTTTCTTAGCCCTTGTTTGTTAACTTGCGAGATGTACTTGGTGTCGTATTGTGTGATTTCGTTTCGTTCTGTTGATTCTACGTTTTACAGTGAATTCAAGTGATTTAGTTTTCTACGTAAAGTTTATCTTCTAAATCAGTCAAGATAAATAAATCGTGATGACAATTAAGAAGAGATCAACGGAGAAAAGGAAATATGGAATACGCTGAGTCTATGCTATGTATAAAAAAAAACATTACTGTTTTGTTTTGCTTTCTTTGCGGATGATAGTACTACACAGATTACAGAAAGAGGTGTAAATCTTAATTTAAAACTGCTCGTATTTTATTTGTTGCAACAATGATAAATTATCTACAACAGCTTTCTAACTGTGTCCTCATTTCGTAATTTATTATTTTTTAAAATTGAGATTTGTAATTACATTCTGAAAAGTTATAAGGAATATGAATTTCCTAAAGGACTTTTTGTGAGTCTAATGCGATATTTAGAAATTTAATCAGAAATTAATCAAAAAATATTTCACAAAACTTCATGAGTTACAATGTATTGAAGAAATGGAAAGATTTCGATAGGAGTTTGATGCGTGTATTTCATCATATTCGTAGTATACATACAAGTTTTGTATCCACATAGTACATACTTTGAAGTATAATGTTAAATTCATAACATAAACAAAATAATAATGTTATTTAAGTTATTTTCAACTCATAAATAACTTTGCCATTTATCTCAAATCAATAATAATGTTCAAGACATTAATAATTAAATTATTCGTGTAGTAAAAAACTATAAATAAAAATAAAACTTAATATGCAGAAAAACTATAATTATAGAATTTAATTTCTTTTTGTAACTAAGAATCGAAATAATAAAAGGGATATTTTAAAAAATTAAAATTTGATCTTTAATAGTGATGGTATTGTTATTAACAACTTGACCCATTTTGTGAGTGTTTTTAAATGTTTGAAACTTAATTTTAAAGAAGTAATGCATTATAAAAATAATTAATTATTTCATAGTAAAACTTTAAGCATTTTAAGCTAATAAGTATTAAGGATCCACTTTAAAGTATTATTTAAAGGTCATTAAAAACAGAATAATTTAACACAAAGCAAAAAAAAAAAAAAAAGGATAATTGTGATAAGCTGTATCCTAATTTTATATTTCATTGGAATTCTGTAGTATATAAATTTTGTTTGGAAAGATGATTAAAGAACTAGAACAAAGAAATTTATCTTTTTATTCAAAGACTCATTGTTTTCGAAACAATGGGCAGTTGAACAGGAGAAAATAATGATTGTCTGAGTGGGAATTACCATCAATAACCACAGTAAAATATGTTTAATAAATTAAATATTTAATTATAAAAGGAAAATGTTCTTGAATTATTTCTTTAAAAATTGGATTATTTGAAGCATATCTGTGAAAATAATGTCTTAACGCGTGTTATATCTCAAATAATAAATCAAATAAAAAAACACCTCAAATACGTAGGAAGTATTCTTCTTCTAGAAATTGAGATATGAGGGGTTTCCGAAACTTTCATATTTGTTTTGTAAATAGCATGAAGAAATAGCTAAGATTATTAAAAAAGTTTCTTTTTTTAATATTAAAATGAGCGGGGAGGGGGGATGAGTGAAAATTTATAAAATATCACACAAACGCTGCCAATTCAGAACAAAATATTTATGAACAAATTTTACATTTTTGCAACGTTTATATGTCCCAATACTATTCCTTTTTAAAGTGACCAAAGGTATATTTATCTAGTTTTAGATGTATAATAGACATTTTTATATATTTTCACTATCTGCATTGTTCAATATAATAATCATCAGGAAAAAAAAATTCGAGCCTTATTGAAAGTTACCAAATGCACAAATATTGTGTGCAGATTTCTAAAGCTTCCTTTCCACTTAAAGTTTTAAAAAAAAAGATTTTAAGAATTAATTTGAAATTTAGGTGAAAGAAACCCTTATTTTCTTGGAGGAGAAAGGGAAATTAAAAAAAATGTACTCATACTTCCACAATTATATATATAAAATATATCAACATTTAATTTTCAATTTAAGATGATTTTATGCTATCAATTTCAAAGAGCAAGACAGTGCTTCCGGAGTAATGGAAATGTATCACCGAAAAACAATCCTTGAAATAAAGGATACAGTACAAATTAGCTTAATAAATTTCAAAAGGCTTTCACATTTTCTACTGCGCTCAGACACAACTATCAGGAACTAAAGTACAAGTATGTTTAATGATTGTTCGCAAGCACTCACTTGTTTTATTCAACACCCGAACGTCGACTCTTCATTGTCTCAAATCAATAATAACAAATTGCTATTCAAAACAATATTAACTCAATTTCGGGAAGCGAATCTCTATTTATAATCCACACAAATCTTTCGAGAAATATCCTCTTACGTCAAAGATTTTGTCGATTTCTCCTGTAATAACCAGAAGCTTTCCTATGGTCAGCAACTCACCAAAAATTGTAGCGGAGTCGCCAAAATGGTCGCCAAAAAAGATGTCAACTTGACTCTATCGCCAACATTTTGCCAAGTTTCCATTGAATCGCCTTTATTATGTATGAAACTGCGATGATTGCGAATATTGCAACCTTAACATGCAATAAATACAACAGATAGCAGTATTAACGTATTACACACATCCATATATAAATTATTTACACTATTTAAAGCATTCATGATACAAAATTGGTAACACTATTTAAAATATACAGGTTAAATAGCTTTGTTTAATAACATATTTCTTACGTTTACTGTTGAAAAACTAATACTTTAAAATAGCTAATAAATAAAATTCTAAATTTCTATTTTTTACAAGAATGTTACAAACATATTTAAGTAAATAAACTGTACTCAAGTCACTACTATATTTCAATTTAAACAAATACGATTGTTTGTTTCTGTATAAAACCAAAAGAGCTACCCCACATAACTTGAATTTATAAACCGAATGTTTGGACCAAGGAAAAATCTGACACCTTTTTGTAATTACATTCAAATTTTCTTCAATAGCATTGTATTGCATTCAAAAATGACAGAGATTATTCCGAGGAATTCTAATATATAGAAAGCTTTAAAGAAGCAAACAAATTCTAGAATAAATTGTCTTCTGTTCAACCAGACAACATACAAAGATTCTGAAGGAAAATCGCAGTGAAAACTTTCGAGTTTTATTGACAAATAGGGCAAGCTTAAATATTTTCCCCTTTCTGTTGTTAATAAGATTTCCTTTTCATTCTTTATTTCATCCTAAGTTGCAGCATTGATAAAATCTTTTTAGTTTCTTTACAATGAAATCAGTTTATTTTCTGCAATTATAGTAAGTAAAATGACATTCTGTTTCAGTTGTATTTCATATGTTAGAAACAGGTATTTGAGGCAAGTTATAATACTATTAATCAACGATCATTTAGCCAGTGAGACACACGAAATGTTAAATTGAAGTCTGAAAAACTTAAAATATTAAATTTATTTACATTAAAGTAGTAAACAGTTAAATTTTCAAACCTATTAATATATTAATACAACACATTAAATTATGCTAACATCTTAAGAAACAGCTGTAATAATAATCCCTCAATCTCTTTAATAAGCAGATCACACCCACGCATTCATATATTAAGGGAAGAATTGATGCCATAAGAGAAAATAACTTTAAACAAAGCTTTATGAAAATTAAATGTGGCACGCACAACAGTTGTATGATTAAATAACATCTCGATCTGCTTATACTTTGCCTGCAGAAATTCCAGGTGATAGAAAATTGCGCTAAAAGCAAGTTGAAGGTTCATTTCCAACAGTATTTGAGGTTGCACGCAATCAATTTTAAAAGTGTTTAGTTCCCCTGCTGTGACGAGAATGAATATATATTTTTTTTGAATAAACTTTCTTATAATTTTTATTTTTTTAAGAGATTAATTTAATGTGATATATTTGATAGATTTATGCGTCTTTCTTTAATAATTACAGAGTGTAAGAAGAATGAAGTGGATCAGAGTAAAATTTCTCAAGACGTAATAAAAATAAATGACGTAAAGTTACAGACTAAAATATGCTTATAAATGGGATTTCTAGATTTCTAGATAAAATAAATTGCTTGATTAAATTATATTTATAACGAAGTGTGATTTTAATTAATTTGCTGCTTGGTAAAAGAAAAAAGTTTTCCAGTTATTAAAAGTATGTTTTATTCTCGTATTATTTCCATTATTTCAGAGTAGAAAAAAGCGTTTTTCTAAAGAAGAAATACACTTAAACTGTATTTTTACCGATGTTTTAATTAATTTATTTCATTTGCGAAAAGAATTTATTTCATTAGAGAAAAATAGTTGAAGAATTAGCTAATTCTATATTCGGCACTAAAATAATAAACTCTTGTTTCTTGGAAATTTATAATCTTTAAAACCTTAACTCACAAGAAAATATCAGATTTTTTCTACTAATTCATAAAGCGTCGGAATACAGAGATTATCTTATCCCGAACCCAATAAAAGGGGTAAAAGTTATTTTAATGAATAATAATGCTTCGAAATAGCATCTGAAGACAATTAATGCAGTATTTAAGATAATGGAGAGACATTAAAGCGGTTGTCATTACCTTACAGCCCTACAATCAAGAGTTATATATTGCAACAGCATTTCGTTTGATATCGGAATTCCATTCCCTATCATCCATGACAGCCTTACAATATGTGGAGATATGTCAATGATTCTTTCACCCTATTACCTTATCCTTTCTCTCGCAGCATTCCAGGCTTAGATTGAGTAGGGTAATACCTAGTGACATGTGACAATAGATGATTACTTTTGTGTTTCCAAACTGCTTTCTCTGTCAAGTTACTAAATCTCCCCTTAAAGACCATATTTCGGGTTTCATGAAGTGCCTTTGATCTATAAAAAGCTCACTGAGGTACTTTGACTACTGAAGAGAGTTTGATAAGTAATAAAGTAGGAAGATAATGGTCAATTTTATGAGTCGGGGTTTGGTCTGATAGCAAAATATTCCAAAACAAGAGTTGTTGTATTCATTGCATCATTATAATGTAGCCGAATCTCTCAAATAAACCATTCAAATATTTCAAAAACTTTGTTTTTTTCTAAATATATAAATTATACTTTCTGAATCTTATGCCAATCGGTTAAGTCCTATTTGGCGCGTATTTATTTATTTATTTTTTTGTACTTATTTTCAAGTACTTTTATGCCATGAAAACTATCGTATAAGGACTGTGACTGTCTATGGCTTAAGTACTTTATTAAGAAATTTGAACGTTTTAAAACATCTAAAGAGTTGTTTGTATTAAATATTCAACTTGATGAAGGATGCTACATTTTGATTTTAAATGGTTTACACACAAGCGGACAGTAGAAGGACAAAGGTTTTCACATTAAATTTATATTTTTCTTTTAAAAAAGGCATTTTTTTGTAGTTTCCAGTTTCATACAGAAACAATTGATTTAAACTAAAGAAACTCAATCATATTAAGAAATTTCTATGCACTTATAATGACATTTTTAAGAAAGCCAAATTTGAAAATACAAATGACGAAAAACATTTTTTTTCTTGTGATTCGAACATTTAAAATGTCTTATAGGCAGATATATATATATATATATATATATATATATATATATATATATATATATTTGCATAAATAAGTTGAGCTCATTTAATTTGTTCACATCTGTATACTTGATTAAAGTTAAAATTTAATCTTTTCAAGCGTTAATTATTTTATTAAGAGTAAATGATTAAAAATTGGAGAAAAAAAATTGCTGACTGGTAGTTGTAACATTTTTTCGGAATCGGACTTTATTGTTAGCTTATTCTGATTTGTATATCACTTAAAATCCTTTTTTCAGATAATTTTTTATCAAATGTTTTGGTTAAATCCAATAAAAAAAACAAGTTAAGTTAAATGGTTTTGATTCAGCAACTTTTACAGATTTTAACTTTTACCTCGTTAATTTTAAATCTTGTATTCAAGAAAAATAATGTTGCTTAACATCGAATAGCCATTTTACAACCTTAGAAAATTATAATTTTTTTTTCTCATGTGAATTTTTAAGAGGAAAGAAGTTAATTTTCATGTAAAGAAATAAATATGCATTAAAAATTATTAATTATTATTTTGAAATATTTAACAATAATTCTTCTGAAATAATTATTAATTATTTATTATCATGTTAATACTTCAATTGTTATAAGTTTAGGCTTAATCTTATCTGTTTTAAATTGTCTTAATAAATGTTCATGTAAATAATGCACTCTAATATAAGTATTTTAATATCTAATAAAGTATTTTATGCTCTATAGCGCTTATGTAATTTAAATTACGGATAAGAATTCAAGGCTTCTCAAATGTCTCGTTAACAATAAATCGTTGAGTAAGAAGTTTAAACCAAAAAATGTTTCTCAAAAATTTTAACATCCTTATTTTTAAAGAGGTAAACTTGCTTCTTTTACGAATTTGCCTTATCATATACCTGAAATTTCTTCATAAAGTCTTACAAATATCTGAATTTTTTCCAGTGATGCTTTTAAATGTTCAAAAAATGATGCAAATGTGAACAAAATATAAATTCAATCTTGAACTAACTTATGTGAAAAAAGTTCAAATATCTGCTTTAATAATTATTAGAATACCTAGATTACAAAATAGTTAATCTTCCAGCACTCCTTTCAACCGTAAGTATGCATTTGAATGTGAGTCTAATCGAAATTTATTATTGTATGTTGTAACATATTAAAGTCTTACAATATATTGTGCTTGAATAATGGAGCTCTATCCCAAATAACTGGCGTAATATTAAACCTAGACTACTTAATTGTTCTCCAGTCAATTCCACATAAGTCTAACGAAGTAAGTATGATTAATTATGCATATTAAGACCTGAAGTTTAAAGTTTCACCTCAAATTGGTAAAAGTAATTATGTGGTATGCAGGTAATCTTATTAGAAGTAAATATAATTCATATAAGAGTGTATTCTTGTAGACAAGAATTAATAGTATTTTAAGACTGAAGCTCTCTTATACATAAAATAAAACTCACAAATAAAAACATTTAAATATATTGGTGAAAAATTCGGAAGGTTTTTTATGAGATTCAAAATGGCATGAATCATAATGTGCGTTGATGAAAATAAATTTTAAAATGTATTTTATGGGAAAGTTTTTGTGTTAATTCTGTTTAAGAACGTATATTATATGAATTTGTATTAAAATCAATATAAAAAGAATTGTGAAGGTATTCATATTTTTTTTAAAATAAAAATATAAAATAAAAAAAAATATTCATATTTTTTAAAAATAAAAATATTTGAAACTTATTTTTCTTGAACCCGCATGGCTTTTAACAATATTACGTAAAGTATAAGAGCATTTTAAGTCATTTCTAATGTGGAGTGCTTGAGCTGCGTTCAGGGATTCAAGATTAGAATAAAGTTATTTGATTTTACAAAATTTTTAGTTCTATTAATTTGCTACCGGATAATGTCTACGATTATTAGCAACAGTTTTTGTCTGATATAATTCTTTTGTGCTATTGGAGACATGTGGGGAAAGAATGTTTTTGCGTTAATTTTTTGTGATACGCAACTTGTCTCAATTTATAAACATTTCTGAATATTAGATTTTTACCAACGAGTGTAGCGAAAGTTCTTTGAATAATAAATTAAAAGATATGAAAGTAAGAATCACAGCTAAAGGACTCTTTTTTAATTTTATTTGTGCCGAAGTAACAATTACGATAAAATAATATTGTTTCTTAAATATCCGACTACGTTCGGAACCATGATTTTGCAAAAGCGTATAAATGGATAATATTATCGATATTTAGTGTCACTTATATTAGAAAATGTATACAAAATTGTTTTAAGAATATACTTACAATAAAAAATTACTTAAGTACAATATTTTGACAAAAAATGAACATAGAATGACCCATTTTCAAAATATTCTCCTTTTGTGAAAAATGCTTCTATTATAATAATATTTTGTCTGTATATATCTCAGTCCTCTGTACAGAGGCTCAACTAAAATTTTGAAATATATGTCTTAGAAGGGGGTTTATCCCTGTTTTACGACAACAGAGGGGAGAAATTTTAAGAAAAAAAAGCCGATAATTATTTCAATGGGTTGTAACTCTAAAAATAGTGTGAATTTTTCAAAAAAAAAATGGTTCAGACTCTCTGGAGAAGGTTTTACTTTATATAAACACACACACACACACACACACACAAAATAGTATTATTTTAGAAGCATTTTTTTTTATAAAAGAAGAAAATTCTGAAAAAAGGTTATTCTAAGTTAATTTTATGTCGAAATATTGTATTTAAATACTTTTTGTTTTGTCAAAATGTCCTGAAAACAATTTTATACATGTATTCGAACCTAAGTGACACTAAATATCATGAAAATTATCCATTCATGCACTTTTCTTAAATCTTGGTTCCGAATGTAGTCGGATACCCTAAATACTTATTGTTACGGGGCTTTCAAGTGCAGAAAAGGTGAATGACAGACATGTTCTTCATTTATTTTGTACCACACTAAAAACGTAATATAAAGTATTCTTCTCTCGCTTCGCGGGGTGAGGGGATAGCATATACATTGCACTACAGTGATGGCCCAAATTTTGGACAATTTTTTAAAGTGCTATGTTTTTTAAGTTTGTATGCTTATAAAAAATGCTACTAATTGAGGGTATAGTTGTTTCCTGGCATCTTGTAATAGCAAAAGAAAGAGTCTTAAACTATTTTCAGCTCAATGAAACATCGATGTGAAGCTGTATTAAAAAATAAAGACAACCTCACTAAACTCTGTTAACTGAGTATTTTCATCAGTATCTAATGTATATCGACAGTTATTACAACATAACTTGTTTTCTTTGTAACTATTTGAATTTTGTTTTTTGCATTGGTTTTAGTATTAAATTTTCTATAAAATGATGTAAAATAGTTTGCATTTTGTGCAACGTAAATTTTTCTATACACTTAAAAACTTAAAAGAGATAACAATTTTTTAAAAAAGTGTCCACAATTTTGGCCACCACTATAACACAAACAAACGTACAGTAAAACCCTTTAAAAGTTTCCACATCAATACAAGTCTGTAATCCAATATCCTTTAAAACCAATGGAATGCTCAGCTGTATTTAATCATTGTCTTAATTTTGCTTCCCGGTATCTTCCATTCATTGCTTAGGAACACTTTTCTTGGAACTCTGAAGATTTCTATTTAAATAACCCAGCAGGAACCATCTGGATTACTTTTTCACCTAATTTGGTAGCTTGACAATGTTTGGGAACAAAATTTATACAGCCAAGTATGTCTAACTAAGATTACTACTATTTATACAGATAATCTATCTTGGCCAAAAGGATTTTCACTACCACAATACAGTTTTGGGAAACAAACATATGTGTATGGTTGTGCTAGCACAGAATGGTCAAGGTTGAAGTATCTTGGCAGGCTTTGTCGATTCATGGTACCATTGTAGATCCCCGACGTAAAAATGATGATGCGCATTACTTATACCGATTTCCAAAGCTCTACCATGGGTCTGGTGGAGAACTTTCGAGAGGGGGGATTCACTTCACCAAGATTCAAAATTATAAAATATGTCCCCAATAACCTTTGTGTTGCCTTATATTTGGAAATTAACCTCTTCGCTGTCCATCTCGAGCTGAGCTTTTGCAGGCAAAACGTACAATCTTGGCTCATCCCGAGTGAAGCTCGGGCACTGGGAAAATTTACTCTGAGCAATCGGTATTTCCAGCACTATTTCATATGTACTTTTTATGGTTTCGAATAATTGAAAAATACCACAAGATGGAATTTTCTGCAAAAAAGAGAACGTCCTCCGGCTGAGCACCCTCTTTTACGCTTGTCTGAGTGACACTTTATTGACTGCATTCCCTCAACTGTATAGTATTTGATGTTCAAAGAGAGACAGTATAAGAGAAGAAGAGAAGAAATATGTTCACTGTCCAGATTGCGGCCCTGAGTTATGTGCAGTGCCGTGTTTTCGAATTTATCATACACGATCTAATTTTGAATAACAATTTCATAATCATTTATGTAAATGCAAAAGATGTAAATAAAATTTGTAACTCAAGATAAAATCTGAGTATTGTAAACTTTATTTTATAGTTAGTGTCTAGACTCCAATGTCTCGTGATTTCTGCGATACAGAAAGCCATTTTTACAGCTAATTTATTCATCTATTTAAATAGATTTTTTTACATTAATTTCTAGGAAATTCCGTATGCGAATGATGCTATTTCGTTAAAAAAAGATATGTACGTTTGAAATCAAGCATTAAAAAGCCTCATGACTCTTATATTGCAAATTTTTAATTTTTTTTTAAATTTATGTTAAAGCCTAAACATTTCTGAGCCTTTTGATACCAAAATTTTGCTGATACTGTGAAAACTTCCGAAATTTTCGAGGAATAAGTAGTGAAATTTAAACAAGAACCCTCTCTCTTTCTTATCTTTATCTTCATTTTTCTAAAAACAAAAAAATTAGCTTGCATTCAGGATTTCTCCGAAACTATTTATGATATCATTTGAAATTTCCTACACGAGTTCAAAATAAGATTCCTCATAACTTAAATAACAATTTTTAAAAATATATTTAATAGAATTTCTTTTCCTTTAATTTCAATTTTTTTTCTTTAAATATTAATATCTTCGTCCTAATTGTATTTTAAAAAATAATTTTTCCTCTAAATTTCTTAAAAGTTAGTATAACTTCAAAATAGAACATTTTTATACCAAGTAAAATTAATTTTGTAAATTTTAATCAATTTTGTACTTCAGAATCATCTGCGGTGTTAAATACTGATATTCATATTTTTGAAAAATTGTCCAATTTATATTTCTTTATAACTTTTTAAATTTTTTTCTCAAATTGTCTGAAAATTTGAGAAGTAATGTAAATCTATAAGATTATCATGTGGTAAAAATTTCAAATTATTGTTTTGTTTTATTACTAAGTTACATTGGTTTGAAGAAGTATGTTTTTACGAGTGCACAGATATCAGTTCAGAGTCTTGAGATCCCTGAAAAACAATTGACATCATCTTTAACTAGCTGGTATACCCGTTCTTCACACGGGTGAACTGCAAAATAAAACATTATAGATTGAAGGATAAAGAAGTTTTTATTGAGTTAATTTCTTACGTGAATTGCAGATTAAACAAAAAAAAAGCTTTTTGCGTATCACAGCTGAACAATAATAATAATAATAATAAAAAACACGTTTTTTAAATTTTAAGTCTGTAGATCTAATAGCTGATCAAAAGGATTTTTTTTTTTATTTATAACTTCCCGTAACTCTCTTGAGGGTCGGTTTTTGAAAATACCTTCCTAAGCTGATCTCTGCTCAGCAAAAGTAACACATTGTTACAAATTTATTGTAATGAACGCTTAAAATAGTGTAAATAATTTATGTCTGTGAAAGTGTAATACGTTAATATTACTTTCTGTTGTATTTATTTTATGTTAAAATTGTAATATTCGCAAGCAACGCCGTTTCTTGAATTATAATGGGGATTCAATGAAAAACAAAGCGAAATGTTGGCGATAGAGTCAAGTTGGCAAATGTCTAGCTACTTTCATAGCTCGAGCTTTATTAGAGCTTTGGGAAAGATTAGACTTACGGATTCAAAGCATAATTCTTAATGGGTACTTTTTCTACACTTCCGAAAAATACAGTGGCCGCAGTAGCCGAATGTATCGGATCGTGTATCGCCGTATCGGATCGTGTCTGGCCTTGTCATGAGTTCGAGCCCAGTACCACTAAAGACCCGGCGTGTAGGGGAGTGGTATAATTTAACCCTTTATCTACCGCATTATGATTAACTGCACTTTTTTTCATGCAATATTTTTTTTGGATCATTGCATTGAAATTTAAGGGATGTACATAAATAAAATACTCAACTTTAAGAAGAGTAATCCGTTAGAGCTAATTAATTAATTAAGGATATTCCACTGAAAATTAATTTATACACAGCTCACTCTTAAAATAAAGAGTTAAACCGTTTTCTAAATCCTCATTAATATACAAAAAAAAGAAGCTTAAATTTTGAAATTAACTATTTTTTTGGGACAAAAATGATAATCTTTGCAATCCGCTGAAAAACAAGTCAGCTAAAAACGCAATTTCTGCTATAAAATTATTCACCTTCTCCGCTAAAATACTCACCATAGAACCCGTGATGCCATATACCTTGGAAGAGTGGATTTCGAAGAATATTCCTGCTAAGTATTGTCAGAATATTCGTAAAATTGGTTATTCTATTTTATTTTAAAGTGAATGGTACTTATAAATACCGTCGGCTCGGCGTTGCACAGGCTTTCTCTTTGTCTCATGACGCCAGCAATTATGTGGGTGTGTTTGTACGCTCGCATTGTGAGAGATTTCTAAAATTATTTCATTAAATTTCCCTTTTTCGAAATTTGTTCCACTTATTTTCAATTTTAGACAGGTTTCTTTTCCCTCTCTCTAGCCCGGCATAACACGGGGTTTTTTCAGTGTAAAATTATTGTGTGTGTGTTTCCTGTTTCCCTCCCCCTCACAAATAAGATATAACTTCAAATTTCGATGTATGACTTATAAAAAACGATATTGCGTTACTTAAAAAAATTATTAATGTGAAGCAATAAAAAGAAAATTATTTTGATGTACTAAGAGTAAAGCACACAAAAAACTTTCATCATTTTTTTTAGTAATAGTTAGTTTCAAATAAATTAAAATAATAAAATAAATTTCAGATTTTCATGAATCAATCAATCGTTACATATAGTTAGCTTAAAAATGTCTCTAAATTGTATTTTGATTCAAAATAATAAACGATGTACTTTTTAAGTAACAAATAATTAATTTACTCATGAAATAATAGAAATATATAATCCTTTTAAAAAAAATTTATGTATATATTAATAAAATATATTTTCTGTAAGTAAAAAATAAAATAAAAATTTACAGATAGCTATTGAATCGATTGCTTTTTTTAATGCTTGAATAAAAATATATATATATATATATATATATATATATATGTGTGTGTGTGTGTGTAAGTTAAAAAAAAATAGTGTGGGGGAAAGCTTAGATACATATTTATATGTACTGAAAAAAACATTCAAAAAGAAAAAATAACTAATAAAAACATTTTGATATTTTATTTTAATTTCATAGTTTTTCTTTCCACTGTGTTTTAGTTAATTATTTAAACACGTATCGAACGAAAAAAAGTATATTATGCAAAGCTAACATATTCATTATTTTATTTACGGAATAAATTAAAAGTGAGAGCGCACTGAGGCATGATGTAGACAAAACAAAAGAGAAGGCTTTGCTTCACACAAAAAAGATACATATGTACTGCCACGGGCTTTTTTGCAGATGGCATAATTTTTTTCTTTCTTTCTTGACAATTATCGCTATATTTTGGACACTTCACACGATATCTTCATAAATTATAGCATATGTGTTATTCTGATGTATAAGCTATGCTATTGTAAAGTTTCATTAAAATTCATTCAGTTGTTTTTGCTTGAAAAAGCAACAAACATCCTCACAAAATTTCACGTTTATAGTATTAGTAAGGATAGAATCCACACAGAAATAAAATTGAATGTTTATCCCGCGTTCACTCGCGCCTGTTTTTGCTACCATCGTTACTCGAGGGGTGTGGAGAACACCCTAAACTTTTAACACGTGTATTTAATTATGAAAATAAAATTAAGTCATTATGATACATATTAATAAAGTACAAGTTGTTTTTTGTATTATAAAAATAAAAAATTAATTTTTTGCATACTAATGAGATTAACATTAATTTAAACTAAACATACAAAATTTTCATTTTCAAACAAATAATTTTATATTTTTTCATAAAACAGTAAAACGTATATACTACTAAGAAAAAATCGTGGTTCTGCGCATTCTTCTTAGAATCCTGGGAGGATTTTCTTATTTTCTCTTTTCTTTCTTCAAATATGAATCTCTGTAACAATGTGAATAATTTTCCTATTCCAATAGGGAGTTTTCATAAACTAAGGAAGAAACAATTCTTGAATATGGAATAAAGGTTATTTATATAAGAAAAAGGGAATCACAACTCGTGATTTTGGAAAATTCAAATGGTACCATTTTCGAAGGTGTGTAGTACAACTTGAAATACGTTACTTCTTTTTTTAAGTTTTTAGAGAATGTTCGTTATATTATCAATTCTAAACATACAAAAAAGCTTCAAAACTATTTTGAGAAAAAATATTCTTTTTTTAAAATAACACATTAAAACAAATACTTTATTTGTGAAGAATATACAATTTTATGTAAACTGTACAGAAATAAGTTCAAATTTATGTTTGAAAAGAACGTCTAAAAATTAGGCCAATATCTTCCAAATAACTAAGAGTTATTTATATTTTAATTATCTTTTTATTGTTTCTATTTTTTGATATTTTTACAAGATTATTATTAAACCAATTTAATTTAGAATCATAATTAAGATACACATATGTTTACTTCAATTTTCCAGCTACATGTTTTTTAATTATGTGAAAAATAACTCACTGGATAATATAGCTCCTGTTTATCAAGTCTTGTTTCTTAATTTTAAACGTTATGAAGCAACTATATTCAATGTTAAATAATTAAACAAAATGACATCTTAGAAAGCTCTGTTTAATTTTTTAAATTAACAAAACGGAGAATTCAGACCAACGAAATGAACAAAAAAAAGCTTTATATTTATTATTACCTTTTTCAGTGTTACTGTTATTTAAAGATAAAACTAATATAGTTATTTCTTTCAAAAAATTTCCGCTAATCATATAAAGAAGAAATATTTAATAATATTTTTAACTCATTAATTATTCTATTTTTTTCATTCTCAACTTTAACTCAGTATCTTGATTATCATGAACAGTTACCAGATTGAAAATAATCAAATTTCAACCAGGAAGCCAAAGCGATATTTTAATATCTCTTTTCCTACAATAAAGATAAAAGAATTGCTTGGTTTCAGATTTTTTATTTAAAGAAAAATATCTTTAACAATGGTTTCATTTTTTCCTATTTAAAGTATCTATCAATTATACAGATGAAGTATTATTAAGATAATATGGCTGGAAATTTAAATATTCATCGCAGATAATAAGAAAAGAAATAATATTAAAAAATCATTGGAAGTGTATTTCTTTCACAAATTAGAAATATATCTAGAAAAAAAAACTAAGGACTTATTAAAACTGAGGTTTTTAATTTCTTTGCTTTTTTTCATATAGAGATTAAAAATATCAGTATTTTATATTTATTTTAAATTTGAGAAGGGTTATTTTAATTATTCCGTGTTTTTCTTTGGCTTTCATTATATTTCATATCAATTACAGAATTTTTTTTAAAAAAAAAAATCATTTCAGTATAATTATTTAAATTAAAACACAAACCAGTATTTTATTTTCCATTTGTGCTCCTTTATCTTTGTAGGAAAAATATTACATGTGATTAAAGAAAGGGAAAGATTTTGAACAGAAAATTTGTTGGATTCATTATTTTATGACATCATGTATTTTTTTTTCATTTATTTAATACATTAAATATCATTCTTTATTTCTTTAATATGATGGAAAGTAATAAAAATGAAATCTATAGAATACTTTGCAAACTTTTTCCAAATACAAGCAGCATTTTTAAGTTTATGGTCCCTTTAATAAGTTGAAAAGGTTCATTTACTAATGGGAATCTAGTTGCACTTTTTTACATACATGTGAAAAACTTCAAAAATTTGATTTTTATCTTATTGTCTTTTTTATCCTATTTCGTACTTTATCAAGTAAATGTAGTGTTAAAGGGGAAAAAGTAGTTTTAAAAAAGTTTATTTATTAATTATTTTTTAATAGTTTATGACTTCGAAATAACTGATAATTATAGTAATTTAGATTCCTTACTTATTTTTTTCCTCTAGGTAATGAAAATTTTAGAAGATCCAGTATTATTATAAGGAGAAATTTAGAAAAAAAAAACAATTGTTCAGAAATAAGTAATGGGGAGCAATTGAAAAGAAAATTTAATTTTTATTTCTATAAATTTATCGCAATTTATTTGCTCTATAGATTTACTTGAGACAAATTTATAAACTTCTACCAAATAAATTTAAATTTAAAAGAGTTAGCTTGTGTGTACTATCTAGTATTTTTAAATATTCGTTTCCGAAACAGTGAAATATATCTCGTATTGCTTCAGATCCTGGCGTTTAAAAGCCAATCAATGAATCAACTTATGCATTAAAAAAAATTGCAATAAATATTGAATAAAGATAAAATATTACTATTTGAAAAAACAAGGATGTAATACATTTGCATTTTATAAACAGTATCTTTAAAAATTATTAAGAAAAGTAGTTCTAATATGTAATAAATATATCTATGTATTTTCATCTTAACATAATTAGTAGATGAGAGTCGAATATTGTGGTATTAACATTTCTAAACATAATTTTACTGGTTTTTGATAAAAAATCTCTGAAATCATCATTATCATTGTTTCTCAATTTATAGTGAGTGCCCCAAAGGGGGCATGATACCCTAACAAAGGGGGAGCGAGTGCATAGAAATGTCGAAAGCAAATAATTATTTAAAAAAAATTATATATTAATTGACTGAAAGGAAGTAAAACAAAGTACATTCTGACATGATAAAAGAAATACACATTTACACTGTTATAGTACACTTATAAATGTATCAGTACCGCACACAATGTGTTTCACAATTAATTTAACAAAACTAAGTTAAGAACAACATTAATAATCACCAGTGACCCTGTGGACATGTCATAAAATTATATACAAAACTTAATATTTATATTGATAATGTGTACGGTTTATAATTAAAGTCGCATTGTATCTTTACGTCATAATATATTATTATTGAATTTAATATATTGTTATTGCATAGAGGGGAGGCATGATGAAAATTATAATTGAAAATTGGGTCACAAGTACGGAAAGTTTGAGAAGCACTGCCATATATACAATAATAAGAGAGCATAGAAGCAAATGTGCTTTTAAGCTTTTAGTTACGCTATCTCTGTTTGTTGCAGTGGTACGGATAATGGGAATCATTTTCTTTTATAAAATTTACAATCAGAATATAATTATTTTTTAAACTATTTTTGGTACAATTTAAGAAGTAGAGAGATTGAAAACATCAAATATGTTCTTGCCATAGATAAACAGGAGTGAAAAAATATAAAAATTGTAAGTTTATTCTTCAGTAACTGAGAATTGCTTATTAGCTGTTAGATAGGCATTTTTCGTTGTAGAGGAAAGATGATTCTTATTCATTCTTCTTAGAATTTAAGGAAACTCAAGAGTCAGAAGACTTGTACATTAAAAATTCTTTTTTACATACACATATATTAATCAATCTACATGAGCTTATCACATATCCAAAATATAAATCCGGGAAACACTTTCAGGGTTAAATAAATTACTTCGAATTTGGTCTCTTAAAACTGCATTTATATTCATATATATGAGAACGAATGGTTACGACCAATGATTATGTTATCTCTTAAACAATATAAAGCTTTCTATAAATATAAAAATCTTTTTTTCAATTACACAAAATTACACCTAATTATTTTCTTAAATTGAGATGATATTAGCATCAAAGTAATAACCTTTCTATACGTGAGAACCAAATAATTTCAAGTAACAATGCTAGCCAGTCTAGAATTATTTTCCCTAAGTAGTTTTCAAGAACTGCAGTAAAGCATAACTAGGAAGAGACAAGGCGATTGAATACGTAAGTTACTGAAACAAAAGCTCCACTTCACAGATTATTATATTCTAGTATAACAATCCACCTTTTAATATTCTAATCCTTAACCTACATCCAGAACACCACATTGTATTAACTCGCGCCTTTTAGTCCAGCGTATATTGTTCCATTGAATTCTAAAACTGCTCAGCTGTTCTCTTTAAATCTTTTCATGCATAAATGTTTATAAAGGTACCAACCAGAAGAGAATAAGGAGCATAAGGTGTCAACGGGTGTTAATTTCAAAGACCTTTATTAATGCTGACGGGAATCAAAGAGAACGAAATTATTTACAACTAGAATTGTTGGATAACACTAAGTTAAATTGAAAATGTGATTATTTGTATTAGCGTTTGTAACGTATAAACAATTATGACATAATTGCAGTTTTAAAACATCTATAGAAAAGTACAATTATACTATGTAATTTCCTCGTTTAACAGGCGGAATCAATTAGTTGTTAGTGTTGAGTCAGTCTCGTTATTCGTTAAACTAAAAGTAGTATACTTGAGCATTTTTAAACATATGCATGAGTAGCTACATATTAATTCATTAAACGTTCTCAAATTAAATCATGCATTGAATTCTAATCGCAAAAGTTAACACTGTTGCTAATATTAAATGAATCAAATTTAAAAAAAAGCTTATTTTGTAAGTTTTAGAATGTTTCCAATGAACTGGAATAAAGCTAACTAGATTTATTATTTAATTTGTCAATTTATTCTACTGAAGATAATTAACACATAATTTAAATAATGAGAATTCGAGTTGTAAAATGTTAATAAGAAATTAATTGTAAACAGACGGTTTGAATATTATTTCAAAAAATGTTTAGAAAGTGTTGAAACAATGAAGTTGAATTAATCTCTGATTCTTTTAAATTCAATTATAAATACGGTTATTATATTAATCACACACAAATGATAACAACTAAAGAATATAATCTGAGTATAGAACAGTGGCGTAACACACACACACCCGCATTGCGGGGTGGCCCAGGGACTCTAAGGGGCCCAAAGCTTGACTGACCTTAAATACGTATTTTGACTTTGGGCCCTAAACCCGAGTATGCAGTATGCAGGGGGTTTGTTACACCACTGGTATAAAAGTTTGTTTTTAAAACCAGTCAATTACACATTTGAGTTTTAAATTTTGTCAAGTCATACAATATAGTTTTATTGAAAATTATAAATGAATGAATGTTGGTTACTTTTCTGGAAGCTTTTCAAAATAACTCTTTAAATCCCTTTGAAGTTGCGTAGAAATTAAGTTTGAAATAACTTAGAATTCTTTTTTAATAATGACCATTGCAGACCTAGTACAACCGAGAGGTATTATCTTTTTTTAGTGCGGTACCATACAGGTGGTATAGCAATCACGGAACTAATTTTGACTCCAAGTTTCCTCTCCAGATGGAGGCACCTGAACTCTGACAATGCGAGACTGAAGAAAGGATTTTAAGTTTTCCGAGAGCACCCAAACCAAACATGCACTCAAAGGATCTTTTACATGTCGCATAATCATACGACATGGACGATGTCAATATTTTTCATCATGAAAATAAGTCGACTTGGGCTGGGTTCCAACATAGGGTGTACAAGACCAGCATCAAACTAACTATGCCACACAGCTGGCCCTTAATAAAAATATTGTGTTCAGGAATCTATCTGAGCAATTAAACAATTATACATTTTTATACAAATCTCGAATTTTAATTTTTTTTTTATTAAATAACAACTAAGTAATATTCTTAAATGATTGAGAAGTAATTAGTCACTATAAATTATTTTATTTCCCAAAATTTTAGAAGATTTTGGAATTTTGCATATTTGTATCGAAGAAGCTTCTGTTAGATTTTGAAAAATTCTAATAATTCGTAGAATTACTTTTCATTATTATTAATATTATACTCATTAAATTAGCACAAGAAAGAAATATTTTCAATCAATATTTTTCTTAACTGGTTGAATGTTTTCGATTAGAATTGATAACTGCTTAATTTGAATGATTGGGTAGGAGGTAGTTGGGCTATGTGGCTCAATAGCTAAATTTGTCAACAAATGATTGCTTTATGTAGAGTAAAAGTATGAACACTATACTCAGAATTCCCTTTTTTTGTACAGATCTAAATTATTTTATGTTCACAATGATTATTATGTTATTTCCCATTGCATTCACGAGAAATCAACAAGAAAACTTACAAAGAATTGCATCATTCATTAAAAATACTAGCGAAAATATTAGGTTGGGGGAAAAGAAATAAATTATTTTTTAGGTTGATGGCTGTAGTGTCGATATCTCGTGAAGTATCGATCAAACAATTTCAAATTTATGCTCGTTGTAAAGGTGACATTTCACACTAAAAAATTATTTTGCTGTTTTTTGTCTGGCCCATTTAGTTGTGAGTTAAAGGGTGTTAAAAATGGGTGTCAACAAAGAGAAAATTCGGAACATTTTACTGTTTTCTTTGATAAAGATGAAAATGCAAGCCAGGTGGCTGAAATTGTGAATGGTGTTTAGGGTGCCGATATGCTAACAGCTAATAACGTGCAATTTTGGTTTCGTCGATTCCGTTCAGGCATTTTTGATGTTAAATTTGCCCCTCGCACAGGCAGGATCGTCATCGAAAATGTGGATAAAATCACAGAAATAATTGAAGTTGACTGGCATGTTAGTAGTTGTAGCATCGCCCAGGAGCTTAAGATCAAACATATTGATTGATTGATTTATTGGTTGGATGTTAACGTCGTACTGTTTAGCTACACGAGGGCTTTTGGCGACGGACCACGTAATTTTGAACCATGGTCAAGTGACGTGGACGACACCTGAGCTGGCACCCCCCTCTCCTAACTACCACACCACACCAACGGGAGGACGTTTCAGCTCTCGACAGATTTAACGTGCATCGCTGCCCTACACGGCGGGTCTTTAGTGGTACTGGGCTCGAACTCGTCACAAGGCAAGCCACGATCCAATACCTATACCACTCGGCTACCGCGGCCACAAAGATCAACCATAAAACAGTTTTAAGCCATTTGAGAAAGTTGAATTCAAAAAGAAACTAGATGTTTGGGTGCCACCAATTAACACCAAAAAACATGATGGATCGAATTTTCCATCTGCGAAGCCCTGGCTAAACTGAATGAAATCGACATAATTTTTAAGCGAATAGTGACTGGGGATGAGAAATGGGTCACTTACAGCAATTTTTTGTGAAAACGATCGTGGTCAAAGCACGGTGAAGCAGCTCAAACGGTGGCCAAACCAGAACTAACATCCAGGAAGGTTTTTCTATGTATTTGGTGGACTGGAAAGGAATAATTTATTATGAGTTGCTTCCATAGGGCCAAACACTAAATACATATCTCTACTGTCAACAACTGGACCGTTTGAAGCTAGCGACTGAACTGAAACTGCCAGAATTGGTCAACAGAAGAGGTGTTGGTGTTGTTTTTCATCAGGACAACGCCAGGCGACACATTTCTGTAGTGACTCGCCAGAACCTCTGGGAGCTTGGTAAGGAAGTTTTAATGCATCCATCATATAGTCCAGATCTGGCACCAAATTATTACCACCTTTTTCTCGCATTGCAATATTTCCTGAGTGATAAGAAATTGAGATCAAGAGAAGATTGTGAAAATTTATTACAAGAGTTTTTCGCTAATAAAGGCCAAGACTTCTATGAGAGAGGCAATATGAAGCTACCATTAAAATGACAATAAATTATTCAACAAAACAGTATATATTTCACTTAATTCAGACAATCCGAAACGTGTTAAATAAAGTTTTGAATTTCATACAAAAATAATGGATTTCTTTTTCCCCAACTTAATATGTTGTAAAGATTCTTCGACGGGAATATTTTGAATTTTAATTTTTTTTCTACAAAAAAAATAACTGAATTATTTTATTTACGCAATACTGAGGCTATATATTTTGAGAAAATATATATCTTCTCAAACTACACTCTAAAATTCACCTTTTTTTATAAGATCTCATTTACTCCAACAATTTGGAATCCAACATCCTTCCACAATAGTTAATTAGATTCTGCTCTTGTTTGCTCAATTTTCAACAGTTTTATGGGCAGGTTTAATTACAGATTACACTGATGGGTTAAAGCGGAAAGTTCTTTATTAAATTCTTGTAGGAAATGCGGAATCTAAGAATTCAAATAACCTGTTGATTGTACCTGGCGTTTCCATGGTAACACAGCTGGAATTGCTACTCGTTTCCATGGCAGCGATCTGGAATCGCTCATTGTAAGTGATACCTCTTGTATAAATAGCAGGAAGGGGGGGGATTCTATTTAAGGGGCTTCTTAATTAAATAAATTGTACTTTGGATGAGAAAAATGTGCTCTCCGTGATGATCTGTTTAATTTAGATGGAATGCAATATTATTCAACTTTTTTTGGGGATTTTTTTGCAATAGCTTACCTTTTTAGCGTTCAGTTTATGAATATTCACATCAGTTTGAAAGAAAAATTAATTTAAGATAACCACTTTAAGCGAAAATAGTTACTTAACATTTGAAAGAAAAAAAGTATTGTTCAACCAATCCATTACGGAATGCTTCAATACATGGTTTGAATTGAAATTTTGGAATATATTTAAAAAGCCATACCATATTTCTATTTGAAATATTTTAGTTTTTTAATTTAAAGTTGTTATTGATAATAAACATAATTCCGTTTTTAAAAAAAATATGTGATTCTTCTAACAATGATAATGAAAAATGAATGGTATAGTCTTACACAGGGATGATAATGAAATGCAGCGATAGAAATAAGGAACTGGAAATACAACAAAATAATATCGAAAATTTCTAAGTTGGAAAATATATTAGATTCTTCAAAGATGGATTCTTTAGGATAGAAAACCTTTTATATATTGTGTGGATCAGAAATAGAACAAGAGAACATAACAAATCAATACTTTAACAATGGAATAAAGAAGCTTCGCAATTTTTAAATCAATATCTTTCAGGAGTTAAAGTAGTCCCTAAAGTGTCTTCCGAGGCATTATAGGACATTAAACATCGATCGTCACTCTGAGAAGAAAAGTTTCTGAAATACAATTAGCTTTCACTGTCTTTAATTCCAGTTGCAAGGTTTAATATTTATTAATATTTTTAGATAATTTCTAACACAAAGAAATTTGACTTGTCCTTCATTAAGACTACTAGGACAAAAAATAAATTGAAGTAGGAAATTTAAAGACACAGAAATGATTATTAAAACAGTAGCAAAATTCAAATTGTCTCTAATACAACATTTTTAAAAATCTATTAATAAAGCTTCAAAATTATAACGTATATACTGTTTTATTACATTCAAGATTAAGAAGTATGTAATTTGTTTTAGTATATGTGAAAGTAATTAATTAACTCAGTAATAATAATGTCCATTGTAAATTAGTGATTAATAACAAAATATATTATATTCAATTATATAACATATATTCTGAATATATTAATATATCTACCATAATGAAATAAATGTCATCAAGCTGCAACCCTAAATTCACGAAATAACTGACAACCTTTTCAATTTCTACTATTAACTCACACTCTCTATATATTTATTTGTTTGTTTGTTTATTTATTTATCTTGGTGAAATTTTCAATCATATATAAAATACATTTTAAAGCGCTCAATTGAGCTGAAATTTTATGTACAATATCATTTTGGATGACAATACAATAATTTAATAATAATTCATAAAAATTAATTGATTAAAACTAATTATTTAAAGAATTACAAATACAGCCACTTTGGCGTCATTCTTTTTGACTTAGCGACCCTTTTGGTGACTTGTGTCAAAACTTGAAAATGTTTTTTTCTCACGTTTTAAAGCATTCAGTTCAACTGAAATTTTATAGACACGATTGTTTTGGATGACAATACGATACTTTAATGATAATTAATAAAAATTAATTACCACTTATAATGTTGTGTGATTTTGTCATATGTATATACATATTTATATTAATAGCAACTATTTAATAAAAGTAGCTAAAATAAAATTTTTATGATCTAAGTAGGAATTGACTTAAGTTTTTTTTTTTATATTACTTGTGTTTGTATTCATTATCAAAGAATATTCTCTTTAATATTTAGTATACAATTTTTAACAAGCGATTATTTAATTTGGAATATATAACCTTTCCATATTTTTCCAAAATTATCTACAATAGAAAATTTCATAATAATTTTTTTTTGCAAAAGTTCTAAGCAATAATCGTGTTATTTTGAGTTCCATAAGTACAAAAATAACTATAAAAATAATGTATTTTTCATTAGTCCAAAAATAATACTTTTAGTCGTAGTTAGGGGACTAAAAAAATGAGAAGGTATTCATTAGAATATTGCTTTCAATACCAGTATCTTTCTTGACTACTTTTAATGAGGTTCATGAAGGCTTATCTAATTTAAATAAAAGAATTTTCAAGGAGAAACTGAAGTATTACACAGAATATCTAAAAATTGTTTCACAGAATTGTGTAAATAGAATTAAAATGCATTGCGTAAATTAAATAATTAATTTATATAATGAACGCTACTCCCAATGATAAAGGAAATGCATAAACTATTACGTTTATACATACACTTTGATGATTGAATTAAATAGTTATTCAAAAAGAAAAGAATAGTTTAAATTAGTTTAAAACTTTCTGCCTAAGTGAATTATATTGAATGTTGTGATCACACACTATTAAAAAAAATAACTAATTTATTATCACATTATAGAAACTCATTTTGTCTGATTGAATTGCATGTTTATTCATTAGTTTAACTATATTAATAATAGCTAGATTAGTTGAAAAGCAATTAATTCTGGTAACTAGGAGCATACAATAGCAAGCTAATTAACAATTATTGTAAATATTTCTTCTAATATATTGTTTTGAAAATGACGAAATATATAAAATTCTAAATAAGTTTGACCTTGCACATATTTAGAATCTATCAGATGTATTTAACGTGACTACAGATTAAATATGAAATGCAATAAGAATGTAAATGTCCAAGACTAAAAAAAAAAATCTACATCGCATGTTGAGAAACTGGTGCGTATTACATATGTCGAGGCTCCAAGAAATTACGTTGGTGTGGTGTGGAGGTTTTAAAAGAGTGGAAGGTGCCAGCACAGGTGTCGTCCTTATACCTTGATCCCATTTTAAAATATATTACGATTTTTGTTGCCAACAGCTCTCATGTAGCTTTGAAATGGGATAGTAATGAACGCTTAGTTTTTTTCCTTTGAAAATAACTATTTCAATCTGTATTTTTTTCTAGTTTTTATAAAACTCTTAAAGCAAAGTTTCTGAACAAAATATTTGAATCAAAAGTTTCTTCCTTGAAAGAAAAAGAATTTATTCTGATTCTTTCACCCGAAAAAATACATTTGCAGAAATATAGTGTATCATTTGTCTTTCACTTTGTTCATCGACTCCATAGTTTACAATAGAAAATGTCTTGAGGTAAAAATTGAATTTAAGGAACGTCTTCTTTGAATATATTCTTTGTTAGAAGAAATATTTGACTAGGAAATTCTACAGACAAATGATTTTACTGCGAGAAGAAGATAAAAACTTAAGTCTTAAGATATTCTACTTTGAAAACATTCATGGCGAGTTTTATGTAAACTCAATACATGCATATATATTATGCTAAAAAACAGCATACATTTTCAAGTGCTGTAAGATCTGAATAAGTAATTGAAATTTTTGTATTCCATATAAAATATCTGTTTTCATAACACATATGCTCACATATTAACTGTGAAACGTGTTTTAAAATCGAATATATATTTCTATTCTGCTATTTTCTGATATATATTATTAGTGAATAAATAGAAGCCTATTAAATAGTTGTGCATTCGATATCTTAATTTGATAAAAATTCTTTCAATTTTCACTTGCCTCCATTTCATTTTAATTAATTTTAATTTGATATAAATTATTGTAAAATGAATAAACTTCAACTTACTTATTTATTAATATATAAAATTGCTTGAATGTGCTGGATATATGCATCATTTAAATACTTAAATATTTATATAATAAATAAAAAAAATCATTTCCTGTTATTTCTTTTTGAAAACAAGTGTTGGTTGCTTTAGTGTTTAATTAAATTTCTCTGGCTGAAAATACTTAATGAATCAAAACAGTTTTAGGGTGTTTATGATGTTCCGTTTCTTTGTAAGTCCGTAAAAACGACATTTACGTTCTTAAATGGAAGGTATGAGAAAAAGTAATATGAATTAAAAACTGTTGCATAAAAGCAATAACAGCACAATAAAAAAATAAGTTAACAAAAATAAACAAGTTCAGTGGAATAATTTTATTGAATAATTATTTTTTTTCATTATCATTAAAGCAAACTTAACCTTAGTAATCTGTGAATGTATACTAAACAAAAATTAGCTTTGTGATAATTAATACAGAATTGGAATATAAAATTTCAAAAATAAACTAACCCATATATGAAGAATTGTTTTTATTAATGATTACGTGATAAATTTCCATGCATTAAAATAAGTAACAATGAAGAAAATATAAAATACATATGATAATAGGAGAGAAAAATATGAAATCAAAATCCTTTCGTTAGATACAAATATGTTCTACGTAAATTGATTCAGAATTCTCTAAGATTATTTAGTATCTAATTTTGCTTATGTGATCGACGATAAGACAAAGACTCGTTTTTCATTTCTATGTTTATTTTTTAATTAAGATTCACTCTGTCTACAAGGTGACACAGTAAAAGGAGCTTGCAACTTTAAAAAAAACGAGTGGAGTTGGCAACAACTGTTTTGGTGGCGTCCTCTATCCATGTGGCCAGTTTTATCTAAACCGATCTCGCCAGTAGGGAGTACTGCTTCATTGAGTTAACCCAATCAACTGCATTCTGCCGAGAAAATGTCAAATCAGCATAAAGTTTCTTGGGAAGCTGAAAAAATCTGCCACGAAAACAGTTCAAATATCAACCAAGGCTTATGCAGACGAAACTTTGACACATGCTCACGTGTCTGAATGGCATCACCTGTTTTCAGAGGGAAGGGGCAGTGTGGACAATGATGACTGTACTGGGTGCCCAATGTCAGCGATTACAGACCAAATAATTTCCAAAACTCCTGATAAGTGTAGGGTTCCCCTCATATCAGCAGTCAGACTGTTAATCAACGTTATTACATTGAAGTACTAAAAAGACTTCATGAAAAATGTAGGAAAAAAGTCAGAATTTGGGAATTATGGATGGCTGTTGCATCAAGACAATGCACCCTCTCACATGGTCTGTCAAGCAGTTTCTGATCATCAAGAACATTATTGTGATGGGGCATCTTCCTTATTCACCTGTTTTCTCCCCATGCGACTATTTATTTTCTATAAAATCTTGCTTAAAGGAAACCCATTTTACCTCAGTTTAAGAGGTTCACACAAAAACGGAAAATCTCCTGAAGGGCCTTCCAAACTGTTAGCAGCAATGACAGCACCAAATGCTGAAGTGTGTGAATGCAGAAGGGTGCTACTTTGAAGGTGATAATATCACGCAGAACTGGTTCTGTACGTACAATGATTTATTGTGTACCTGTCTAGTTTTTTATGTGTGTGCCACACCTCGCATATTCTTATTAAACTGAGAAGTAAACTTGTAGATTCTCAAAGAATTCATTTATAACGCAATGTCTTTCATGTATTAACACAAGTGTTTTTTAAAGTTTTTGTGGTCTAATTGGTCTGTATATTGGCTACTTTTCAGGAAAATAAAAACCACTACTAAATATTGTACAATTTCAGTATTTCAATTTCATATTCATAGTGGTGAGTAAAAATTATTTATTGCTCTTAAACATTGCACTGGAGCCTTCGAGGGCTGTTCCTGACGTGTAACTATAAAACACCGAAGAGAGAGCTTGAGTGGATACCTTGTTCTCCTAAAGCAGCGAAACTCAACCTGTTACCCACCGAGCCTTTTTTAAGTGGCCCTGTCATGGCCCATTGCTCTGAGAAATGTACTTAATTAAGAACATTGCATCAAAAAATTTGGTTGAAAATTCTTTGTCAAGAAATGAAATATATCAATTTTGCTTTTTGCTGTGGGTGTTGTACGGGTATGAATTGATATTCTTTTTCTATTTGGCATGGTTTTGGTTGGGGATAGCAGACAAAAGTGGAGTAGCAACAATTTTAACGGTGGAACTAATTTTTAACTATCTTTCATACCTTGTAAGCGAAAAATATCCGAAGAAAATACATCGTTTCAAGAGGATTGGAAGGTTGATTATTTTGTAGTGAGAAACAAACATGTATCAGCAATTGTTCGATTTGTTGTGAAAGTGTTGTATTTAAAAAATATCAATTAATAGGAATCACATACATTCAATGAAACTTTTCTTCAAAGATCTCTTTCACAAGAGGTGATAAATAGACTTTCTTGAATAACATTTGTAACAACAACACAGTGTTAAGCCAGTGGTAGTATTACAAAGATAACAAAGACATCCTATGAAGTCTGTTATATTATTAGTAATTAAACTTACCCATTTATACTGATGCAGAAATTGTGAAGGAGTGTTTCATAAATGCTTCTAATTTAGTGTTAGTGACAAAAATAAAAATAGGAAAAATTGTTATTAAAAGAAGCAAAACAGATATTTTGATCAATTTCCCACATTTTAAATTTTCAATGTTATCTTGATCTTAAAGCATTTCTCCCCCTCCCCTCCATTCATCCTCATGTTGCGGCCCGCGGGAAATAACTAACATATGTATGCGGCCTGCGTGAAATAGCTGACACATGTATGCGGCCCGGCAGAAAAAAAGGTTGAGTACCCCTGTCCTAAAGTCTGTGTTGCTTGAGTTAGGGAGGCATGTTTTGCGTTTAGCAAATAATAATCTTCAACATTCTTCCCATTAGAACTTTGTTTTATTCAATATTTGAGAAATTGATTGTCCTGATCATAATCTCTAGTCTACAGAAATTGTTGGCAACTAAGATTATGATGCCAGAGTATTAAAGTTATACTTCAGAATCTTATAGCCAGGGACTTTTTAAGGGATGGGTTAACTGGGCCCGGAGCCGGGTACTCGGCTACAATGGGGGCCTCGTCTCGTTCTCGACTTAGCCTTAATAAAATCACGATTCGAATAATTTCAAGGATCAAATGTTATTTCCGGTTGTATTCTCCAAAACACTAGGAATTTCAGACAATATGTCAACTGGTTAAATGTCATGACCATCATCTTGTATAGGTCTAGTCCTACCAGCATGCACCATCATTACTTATTCAGTTAAAAGGCGGCAGTCAGTCGATCCGATATGTGCGATAGTAAGTCATGCACATTTATTTGTTTTGTGTTATTGTTTGTACCAGTTTTTGACAGCGATGCTATATACTATCTACCTTTAAGGATCGTAAGTGGGACCTATATTTGTGTAGGGGTCCAGGGCCTCAAGAAGTTTTAAGACATCCTAGCTTCTTGCAATATAATAAATGTACTACAATCTGCTCATGGGCCAACGATTACTGTGGAGTAATGCACGAGTATTGCTTTGATTATTTGACAACTTAAGAAAGGCATTTGGTATTTCTTACACATGTTAATTAATACATAAACTTGTTTTTAAAGGAATTTTAAAAATAGGGTTTTTTATGTGTGTTCGACAAAGGAAAACATTTGGAATTTAATGAATAAGTAAAACATTTCAGTTTTTAAATATATTAATAAATTTTTATTCAATTAATAACTTATTCACAACAAATGAATTATTAAATAAAATAATATTGTTGTTCTGGACAATACATCGTTTCTTCATCCCATTCTGCTAACATTAATACACACACATCACTAAAAGCATATTTCTGTAAAATATTTTCCCCAAACACACTCAATGATAAAATGGTATGATAAAACTAGATCAAATTATACAGAATATTACTTTCTAATGAAAAATGTTTTGTACAAAAAAAATACTAAATAAATCATGTAGACAAGAAAAATGGCATCTCCGTAAAACAAGAAAAATGAGAACTATAGTAATGATTCATTTCGTAATGTTCCCTAATTTCTACTCATAAATTTTTAAGATATATTATAAAAATAACAAACAAAAAAATAATAACAAGTGAATGCTGCACAAAATGCTATCAATGGATTCTAAACATATGCAAGGGAATTAATTGAATGAAACATTTCACTAAATATATGCTGGTTAAATAATTCTTTATTCGTTTTTTACTATCCTAATTTATGCTGTTAGTTATTTTTTCTTCAACTGATATAGAAAGCAAATGAGAATAAATGGTTTTCAAACAGGTATCAGGAGATAAAGTATTTTCAAAAAATAAAGATCATGAAGAGCATTAATCTTCAGCTAGCTTAGTAAAAATCATTAATGAAATTAAATTAGAAAAATTGCCCTTTTTTTAAACGGTAATTGTTGCATATATTACATTATGCCTGAATTCCACAATTCATTTTACTTGCGTAAGCAAATAAGCATTGTGCTAGCATTTTAAAGAAAGAATTAAAAAAGTTCCTTCTAGATATTTTTATGTAAATGACAAAATATGGGTAGGTGTGTTGGACGGACGTCGAGACTTCCATGTCTATGACAGAAGCTCTGAGACTTCTGTGAGTTATAAAGATGACATCTCAGAGTGGTTCTTCTAGTTCGTCCTTTTAAGGGGGCAGTTGATCATGATTTCATATTTATGCATGATAATGTAAGTTCCCAACAGACATCTAGCTGGTGAATTTCTGTGAAGTGAAGATATTCACCAGGTAAACTATTTGACCATTTTTCCAAACTTTAAAGTATCCGACTACGTTCGGAACCGTGATTTTGCAAAAGCGTATAAATGGATAATATTTATGATATTTAGTGTCACTTAGAATTGAAAACTTATACAAAATTGTTTTGAGAATATTATTACAATAAAATATTATTTAAGTACAATATATAATTCTCCTTTTATGAAAAATGCTTCTGATATAATAATATTTTGCCTGTATATAGCTCAGACCTCTGTACAGAGGCTCAACTAGAATTTTTGAAACATATAAATTAGAAACAGATTTTCCATATTTTACTACGACATAGAGGAGAAATTTTAAGAAAAAAAGCCAATAATTATTTCAATTGGTGGTAACTCTGAAAATAATGTGAATTTTTCAAAAATCCTAGTTCAGACTCTCTGAAGAAGTCTTTAATTTATATAAGAAAAATATTATTATTATACAAACATTTTTTAGAAATAGAGAACGTTTTAAAAAAAAGTTTATTCTAAGTTAATTTTTAGCCAAACTATTGTATTTAAGTATTTTTTTTTGCATTCTAATCTAAGTGACAATAAATATCATAAAAATTATCCATTTATGTGCTTTTTCAAAATCAAGGTTCCGAACGTAGTCGGATACCTTAACTTTATAAAGCATGTTTTTGGACTTTGGAGGGGGGAGGGGGTGGCTATTGCCACTGCGCTTTTTCGCTTCAAGAATTATGCTGTACCTTTAAACTGCATTTCTTGAGATTGTGGTCGGCTGCTGCAGAAAAGAATATAATCCAACTCATTTTCCGCATAATATCACGTAGTAAAATTTACATTACTGAAAGCGTTGACAACATTCTCTACCAATAAGTTTTTCCCGTTTCATCTCGTAACCTCTCATTTATGCTCTACTATACTGATTGCCATATGTGTATACCACAACCGATACAGGATATTTCTGTAGAATATCAACCACAAATTCCATGTCTTAGTTAATTTCAATATGCTCAATACTTCTCTGGAGATATCCTCTTAAGGTATCCGACTACGTTTGGAACCATGATTTTAAAAAAGCGCATAAATGTATACTTTTCATGATATTTAGTGTCATTTAGATTAGAATACGTGTATAAAATTGTTTTAAGGACATTATGACAAAAAAAAATTACTTAAATACAATATTTTGGCAAAAAATTAACTTAGAATAACCTTTTTTCCAAATGTTCTCCTTTTGTAAAAAATGCTTCTATTGTATTAATATTTTGCTTGTATTCAGCTCAGACCTCTGTATAGAGGCTCAACTAGAATTTTTGAAACGCATAAATTGGAAGGCGTTTTATCCATGTTTTTCAAAAACAGAAGGGAGAAATTTTAAGAAAATACGCCGATAATTATTTCAAATGTTTGTAACTCTGAAAATAATGTCAATTTTTCAGAAATCATAGTTGAGCCTCTGTACAGAGGTTTGAGCTATATACAGGCAAACTATTAATACAATAGATGCATTTTTTACAAAAGGAGAACATTTGGAAAAAAGGTTATTCTCTAAGTTACTTTTTTGCCAAAATATTGTATTTAAATAAATATTTTTTTGTCAAAATGTCCTTAAAACAATTGTATACGTGTATTCTAATCTATGTGACACTAAATATCATGAAAATTATACATTTATGCACCTTTTTAAAATCATGATTAAGAACGTAGTCGGATACCTTAAGGATGAAATTTCTCTTAATATTAAACACCAGTGTATTGATGAAACACATATTTCTTGAGAGTATACATGAATTATTAAGGTATAATACAAGCAATTATAAATACAAACACAATATTTAATGCAGAATATTTTGCAAACTGAGTAATTAATTTGCTTAAGGATTTTACTCACATTAAACTTAGCCAAATTTATGTAAGAAGACTCGCCAATTTTGTTACATTTTTTTACAAATGTTTGTGAGCAGTAATCACTGCAGAGAGAAAAACTTTACAAAGACAACCTCGTTATGAAAACTTAGATTTTAGAAGACGTTAAGGTTAGTGAAATTCATAACGCTACTTTTTTCTCAAATTATAACATACTGTCAAGAATTTGCATGCGAACAGCTTTTTTGCACAAAGTTAGACATTACCACAAGCAATCTTCGCAATTTAGAAAACTACACTTCTACCAATTGATTATTTATTCTGTCTTTAATAAATACATCAATTCATGTTCACTAATTATTATAAAATTGCTCAGAAATACATTTCTGTACCGTATATTTGTTCAATTTAATTAAGTTTAAAATGTATTATTTATCTAAATAAAGATAATGAGATTTTATTTATTACCATAAAAATTCATATTTTAAAACCCTTTGGATTTCTGTAGTCCCTAAAACAAAATATTAATGGAATAATTTAAATTATGAATGTCTTATAAGCGGAACTAAACAAGCCTTTCTCTGAGATTTAATGTAATATGCATGCAAATTGGAGATATATTAAGTTATTTAATTTAAATAATTCCCACTTTTAGTTACGAATAATAGAATTTCTGAGTGCTCTTTTTCCTTGAGGGAAATCTTTAACTTATATGTGGAACCTCTGGCCTTCCATCTCTTTTGATGTCCTAAGTAATTTATAAAATTTCCTCCTGTTTGACGGCCATTTCTTTTATTAATTTCAAACGTGATTAATTTGTGAGAAAGGTAATGATTTCGCCTTCTCTATATTAGAGAAGAGATAATAACAAGTGTATTAAAAGTACCTTCAGCTTAATTTCACTTTCATAGTTATGTTATATAAACTGTTTTTTGTTGACGTACTGAAATATTTAAGAAAATTGTAATCTATCAATCCGGAAGATCACAGCTCCTTCTGAGCTTCTTCAATAAATGTGTTTATTTCACTGGAACAAGAAATAGAAGAAAAAAATACATTAGTATACGATTATTTGAGTGTTTACCCAAATTTAATGGAATTACCATGAGGGGCCGGACATTTATAAATCTAAA
>BMAV01005125.1:83513-113153 GCA_019973955.1 Trichonephila inaurata madagascariensis
TATAAGCACACACACACAAAATATTATTATTTTAGAAGCATTTTTTTTATAAAATGCTTCTAAAATAATAATATTTTGTGTGTGTGTGCTTATATAAAGTAAAGACTTAACTAGAGAGTCTGAACTTTTTTTTTTTTGAAAAATTCACATTATTTTCAGAATTACAACCAATTTAAATAATGATCGGCATTTTTTTCTTAAAATTTCTCCCCTCTGTTATTGTAAAACAGGGATAACCCATTTCTAAGTCATATATTTCAAAAATTCTAGTGGAACCTCTGTACAGAGGTCTGAGCTATATACAGACAAAATATTATTATAATAGAAGCATTTTTTACAAAAGGAGACTATTTTGAAAATGGGTCGTTTTATGTTAATTTTTTGTCAAAATATTGTACTTAAATAATTTTTTATTGTAATACTATTCTTAAGACAATTTTGTATACATTTTCTAATCTAAGTGACACTAAATATCATAATAATTTCCATTTATACGCTTTTGCAAAATCACGGTTCCGAACGTATTCGGATATATTAGAAACAATATTATTTAATCGTAATTGTTACTTCGGCACAAATAAAAATAAAAAAAGATTCCTTTAGCTGTGATTCTTATATATTTTCATATCTTTTAATTTATTATTCAAATAACTTTGGCTACACTCGTTGGTAAAAAATATAATATTCAGAAATGTTTATAAATTGAGACTAGTTGCGTATCACAAAAAATTAACGCAATAACATTCTTTCCCCACATGTCCCCAATAGCACAAAATATTTATATCAGACAAACACTCATGTCAATAATCGTAAACATTATCCAGTAGCAAATTAATACTACTAAAAATTTTGTAAAAACAAATAACTTTATTCTAATCTTGAATCCCCGAATGCAGCTCAAACACTCCAAATTGTAAATGACTTAAAATGCTCTTATACTTTATGTAATATTGTTAAAAGTCATGCGGTATCAACAAAAATAAGTTTCAAATATTTTTATTTTTAAAAAATATGAATAATTTTTTTTTTAATTTTATATTTTTATTTTAAGAAAATATGAATACCTTCACAGATTTTTTTAAAGTTGGTTTTGATACAAATTCATATAATAGAAGTTCTTAAACAGAATTAAAACAAAACTTTTCATTTAAAATACATTTTAAAATTTATTTTCATCAACGCACATTATGATTCAGTCCATTTTAAATCTGATCACAAATTCTTCCGATTTTTTTCACCAATGTATTTAAATACATTTTTATGTGTGAGTTTTATTTTATGTGTAAGCTTCAGACTTAAAATACTATTAATCCTTGCCTACAAGAATTCGCTCTTATATCAATTATATTTACTTCTAATAATATTACCTGCATACCACCTAATTACTTTTACCAATTTCAGGTGAAACTTTAAACTTCAGGTCTTAATATGCATAATTAATCATACTTACTTGGTTAGACTTATGTGGAATTGACTGGAGAACAATTAAGTAGTCTAGGTTTAATATTACGCCAGTTATTTGGGATACAGCTCCATTATTCAGGCACAATATGTTGTAAGACTTTAATATGTTACAACATACAATAATAAATTTCGATTAGACTCACATTCAAATGAATACTTGCGGTTGAAATGAGTGCTGGAAGATTAACTATTTCGTAATCTAGGTATACTAATCATTATTAAAGCAGATATTTGAACTTTTCTCATATAAGTTGGTTCAAGTTTGAATTTATATTTTGTTCACATTTGCATCATTTTTTGAACATTTAAAAGCATCACTGGAAAAAATTCAGATATTTGTGAGACGTTATGAAGAAATTTCAGGTATACGATAAGGCAAATTCGTAAGAGAAGCAAGTTTAATTCTTTAAAAATAAGGATGTTAAAATTTTTGAGAAGTATTTTTAGTTTAAACTTCTTACTCAAAGATTTATTGTTGACGAGACATTTGAGAAGCCTTGAATTGTTATCCGTAATTTAAATTACATAAGCTCTATAGAGCATAAAATACTTTATTAGATATTAAAATACTTATATTAGAGTAATACATTTATTAAGACAATTTAAAACAGATAAGATTAAACCTAAACTTATAACAATTGAAGTATTAACAAGATAATAAGTAATTAATAGTTATTTCAGAAGAATTATTGTTAATTATTTCAAAATAATAATTAATAATTTTTAATGCATATTTATTTCTTTACATGAAAATTAAATTCTTTCCTCTTAAAAATTCACATGAGAAAAACAAATTGTAATTTTCTAAGGTTGTAAAATGGCTATTCGATGTTAAGCAACATTATTTTTTTAAAATACGAGATTTAAAATTAACGAGGTAAAAGTTAAAATCTGTAAAAGCTTCTGAATCAAAACAATTTAACTTAACTTGTTTTTTTATTGGATTTAACCAAAACATTTGATAAAAAATTATCCGAAAAAACGATTTTAATAAAGTGATATACAAATCACAATAAGCTAACAATAAAGTCCGTTTCCGAAAAAATGTTACAACTACCAGTCAGCAATTTTTTTTCTCCAATTTTTAATCATTTACTCTTAATAAAATAATTAGTGCTTGAAAAGATTAAATTTTAACTTTAATCAAGTATGGAGTTGTGAACAAATTAAATGAGCTCAACTTATTTATGCAAATATATATATATATATATATATATATATATATCTGCCTATAAGACATTTTAAATGTTCGAATCACAAGAAAAAAAATGTTTTTCGTCATTTGTATTTTCAAATTTGGCTTTCTTAAAAATGTCATTATAAGTGCATAGAAATTTCTTAATATGATTGAGTTTCTTTAGTTTAAATCAATTGTTTCTGTATGAAACTGGAAACTACAAAAAAAATGCCTTTTTTAAAAGGAAAATATAAATTTAATGTGAAAACCTTTGTTTCGTCTACTGTCCGCTTGTATGTAAACCATTTAAAATCAAAATGTAGCATCCTTCATCAAGAGTTGAATATTTAAAACAAACAACTCTTTAGATGTTTTAAAACGTTCAAATTTCTTAGTAAAGTACTTAAGCCATAGACAGTCACAGTCCTTATACGATAGTTTTCATGGCATAAAAGCACTTGAAAATAAGTACAAAAAAAAAATAAATAAATAACTACGCGCCAAATAGGACTTAACCGATTGGCATAAGATTCAGAAAGTATAATTTATATATTTAGAAAAAAAACATAAAGTTTTTGAAATATTTGAATGGATTATTCGAGAGATTCGGCTACATTATAATGATGCAATGAATAAGACAACTCTTGTTTTGGAATATTTTGCTATCAGACCAAACCCCGACTCATAAAATTGGCCATTGTCTTCCTACTTTATTACTTATCAAACTCTCTTCAGTAGTCAAAGTACCTCAGTGAGCTCTTTATAGATCAAAGGCACTTCATGAAACCCGAAATATGGTCTTTAAGAGGAGATTTAGTAACTTGACAGAGAAAGCAGTTTGGAAACACAAAAGTAATCATCTATTGTCACATGTCACTAGGTATTACCCTACTCAATCTAAGCCTGGAATGCTGCGAGAGAAAGGATAAGGTAATAGGGTGAAAGAATCATTGACATATCTCCACATATTGTAAGGCTGTCATGGATGATAGGGAATGGAATTCCGATATCAAACGAAATGCTGTTGCAATATATAACTCCTGATTGTTGGGCTGTAAGGTAATGACAACCGCTTTAATGTCTCTCCATTATCTTAAATACTGCATTAATTGTCTTCAGATGCTATTTCGAAGCATTATTATTCATTAAAATAACTTTTACCTATTTTATTGGGTTCGGGATAAGATAATCTCTGTATTCCAACGCTTTATGAATTAGTAGAAAAATCTGATATTTTCTTGTGAGTTAAGGTTTTAAAGATTATAAATTTCCAAGAAACAAGAGTTTATTATTTTAGTGCCGAATATAGAATTAGCTATAATTCTTCAACTCTTTTTCTCTAAAAAAAAACATTTTTTTAAAAAGAAGGTAAAAATCTCTTTTGGTACTTACGTATTATGACATCAATCACCAATGTTCAAGATAACTCGCCAAGTTGGCAACCCGAATTTCGCATATGGCATATGCACTGAATTCACAATCACGTTCTTCGTTTCATATAATGTCGCCAGCCGACTGAGTCGCATAGTTGGTTTGTCGCTGGCTTTCTGCACCTAAGGTTGCGGGTTCGGAAGGTTGCGAGGAAGGAAACTGGGGGTCAAAATTACTTCCGGCAATTGGTATCACCTATATGGCTCTGAAATAAAAAGTGACACCAGCTCCTGGGGAATGAACAAGGTCTGTAAAGGTAAGAAATACCAATGTGCAGCCCCTTTAGAGAAAGAAAATATAATGTCGCCAATAGGGTGTGATAATACGTAAGTACCCGTCTCTTTGATAAATGAGCGATTACACTTACCTCTTTTTTCAAGAAACTAAGCTTCTTTTTTTCTTCTAATAACCCATTTGACATAGTGTTCCACATATAGACTGCAAAATCAGCAGAAAAACCTACATCTGGACAAAGTATAGAATTGAAAACTTTAGAATTGGAATTTAACATAATATAATTCCACTTGATCAATAAAAGGTTAAGATAAAATTAGTTATTTCAGAGCTTTCTATATACTTAACTAAGAAAACTATTCAGAGATTTTTAAAATTTACAACCGAGGGTATCTTTATAAATAATATTAAAATTGTCTCGTCAGGAAAATTTTCGTATTTATTTATAAATAGAAACCTGACAGATGACAGTTCTTATATAAGGATAAAGTTCCAATCGAAAAATACAGAAATTTTAGTAAGATTTAACTGTCACTGCTTGTAGCAGTAAAATTCATATAGAAACGCTTATAGCATCTCTAAAGAGGAGATAAACATAAAATATAACAATGAAGTTTTTCAATCGAACTTTCTTAACTCTTATGGTGAGGATCAATTTTCTCTTATATATACTATACTGTTCAAATTAATTGGAATAAATGGAAAAAGGGATTTTTTCAAAAACCTAAGCTTTTTATCCCTACATACCATAAATAGACTGAAAAACCTGTATATTAGTACAAATAAGGCCTTTATTTAGCAGAAATGACCTTTTCAACACGTTTTGGCATTGGCTCCACTAGAGTAGCACACATGTTCTTGATTTCATCATCTTGGGAACACACTAGTGTAATCCTTTTTATCATTTGCTTTGCTGTCGTTCCATTTATCTTAGCGAAACGATTCTTGAGAATATGCCATCAGTTTTGAATAGGATTTAAGTCTGGGGAATTTTCAAGCCAATCAAACGCTCTTATTTAATTTTCCACCTAAAAGTATAGACCAATTTCAAATTGTGACGAAGGGCCAAGTCATATTGAAATGTTCCATCAAATGTTTCCATGAATGGAACAATCCTACTACAGAATATTTCTATATATTTGACATAATTCATCATGTATTTAAGAGGAACTAAGCTTCCAGGGCCATTTGTTGTAAAAAAACACCAAACATCTGTTTAGAAGGATGTTTTACAATCTGTTGGATTTGTTCTCTGATAACAATGTTTCAATTTCACTTCTTCTAACTACACTTGAACTGTATACCTGCACAAATAAATGTTTCATCACTCAAAATCACCTTCTTAGCAGCTCATGATCGGTGTTTTTTGTCCCATGCTAATACTTTCTGAGTTAGAAATTGGTTTTTTCCTCAGTCTTGTTTCTTTAAGGCCGCCTTCCAGAAGCATTTTCCGTGCAGTTGAGGTATTCCCTTCAACAAATCCAATAAATCTCTTCAATGGTCTATGCTTGTCTTTCTTGAATTTATTTTGCTACTTCTTATAAAAAATTTATCAATTCTAGGAATAGTTTTCCACTTTCACCTCCATTTTTCTTTTCTTTTTGGAGACGATGATCCAGAATTTTGAAATGTTTTTAAAACACTTAATTAGATCACACCAACTGCCATAATTATATCCCTCACAGTCATGCAAATGTGTTCATTGAGAGCGTTTATTTTAGAACGGTTCGTCTTAGTTATATCCACCTTTGAACTAGTAAAAGTAACACGTTTTGCACAGAACTCAAAATTGTAATTGCCAGCTGCCCCACTGAAAGGCTCACAACTGAGCTTCTGATACATTAAAATGAATAAATTATAATCAAAGTTGATCTGTAACAGTACCTAAAAGCAAATGTAACGAGTTTGAGGTGATTTAGGCCATCACTAGTAAAAAAAAACAAAAACACATTCCAACTCAAACAAGAAAAACATGTTTGTCCTAATTAATTTGAACAGAAATTAGATTACAGAAATTTAATGTTTAGCATAAAATTAAAATTTAGTTTCTCTGTGTAAAAAGGTGGTGCAAAATTGAATGTGATTAGTTATATAAAACAAATTATTTTAATTGTTCATACAATAAAAGTAGAGCAAATGAAATAAATTAATTAAAACATCGGTAAAAATACAGTTTAAGTGTATTTCTTCTTTTGAAAAACACTTTTTTCTACTCTGAAATAATGGAAATAATACGATAGAATAAAACATACTTTTAATAACTGGAAAACTTTTTTCTTTTACCAAGCAGCAAATTAATTAAAATCACACACTTCGTTATAAATATAATTTAATCAAGCAATTTATTTTGTCTAGAAATCTAGAAATCCCATTTATAAGCATATTTTAGTTTGTAACTTTACGTCATTTATTTTTATTACGTCTTGAGAAATTTTACCCTGATCCACTTCTCATTCTTCTTATACTCTGTAATTATTAAATAAAGACGCATAAATCTATCAAATATATCACATCAAATTAATCTCTCAAAAAAATAAAAATTATAAGAAAGTTTATTCAAAAAAAATATATATTCATTCTCGTCACAGCAGGGGAACTAAACACTTTTAAAATTGATTGCGTGTAACCTCAAATACTGTTGGAAATAAACCTTCAACTTGCTTTTAGCTCAATTTTCTGTCTCACCTGGAATTTCTGCCGGCAAAGTATAAGCAGATCGAGATGTTATTTAATCATACAACTGTTGTGCGTGCCATATTTAATTTTCATAAAGCTTTGTTTAAAGTTATTTTCTCTTATGGCATCAATTCTTCCGTTAATATATGAATGCGTGGGTGTGATCTGCTTATTAAAGAGATTGAGGGATTATTATTACAGCTGTTTCTTAAGATGTTAGCATAATTGAATGTGTGTGTTGTATTAATGTATTAATAGGTTTGAGAATTTAATTGTTTACTACTTTAATGTAAATAAATTTAATGTTTTAAGTTTTTCAGACTTCAATTTAGCATTTCGTGTGTCTCACTGGCTAAATGATCGTTGATTAATAGTATTATAACTTGCCTCAAATACATGTTTCTAACATATGAAATACAACTGAAACAGAATGTCATTTTACCTACTATAATTGCAGAAAATAAACTGATTTCATTGTAAAGAAACTAAAAAGATCTTATCAATGCTGCAACTTAGGATGAAATAAGGAATGAAAAGGAAATCTTATTAACAACAGAAAAGGGAAAATATCTAAGCTTGCCCTATTTGTCAATAAAACTCGAAAGTTTTCACAGCGAGTTTCCGTCAGAAGCTTTGTATGTTGTCTGGTTGAACAGAAGACAATTTATTCTAGAATTTGTTTGCTTCTTTAAAGCTTTCTATCTATTAGAATTCCTCGGAATACTCTCTGTCATTTTTGAATGCAATACAATGCTATTGAAGAAAATTTGAATGTAATTACAAAAAGGTGTCAGATTTTTCCTTGGTTCAAACATTCAGTTTATATATTCAAGTTATGTGGGGTAGCTCTTTTGGTTTTATACAGAAACGAACAATCGTATTTGCTTAAATTGAAATATAGTAGTGACTTGAGTACAGTTTATTTATTTAAATATGTTTGTAACATTCATGTAAAAAATAGAAATTTAAAATTTTATTTATTAACTATTTTAAAGTATTAGTTTTTCATTAGGAAAGGTAAGAAATATGTTATTAAACAAAGCTATTTAACCTGTATATTTTAAATACTGTTACCAATTTTGTATCATGAATACTTCAAATAGTGTAAATAATTTATATCTAGATGTGTGTATTACGTTAATACTGTTATCTGTTGTATTTATGGCATGTTAAGGTTGCAATATTCGCAATCATCGCCGTTTCATACATTATAATGGCGATTCAATGGAAACTTGGCAAAATCTGGCGATAGATTCAAGTTGGTGGCTATTTGGTGACCATGTTGGCGACTCCTCTACCATTTTTGGTGAGTTGGGGACCATAGGAAAGCTTCTGGTGATTACAGGAGAAATCTACAAAATCTTTGACATAAGTGGATCATTCTCGAAAGATTTGTGTGGCCTATAAATAGAGATTTCACCTAAATTTCAAATAAATACTTAAAATCTTTTTTTTTAACTTTAAATGGAAAGGAAGTTTTAGAAATCTGCACACAATATTTGTGCATTTCGTAACTTTCAATAAGGCTCGATTTTTTTCCTGATGATTATTATATTGAACGATGAATAGTGAAAATATATAAAACGGTCTATTATACATCTAAAACTAGATAAATATATTTTTGATCACTTTAAAAAGGAATAGTATTGGGACATATAAACGTTGCAAAAATGTAAAATTCGTTCATAAATATTTTGTTCTGAATGGGCAGCGTTTGTGTGATATTTTATAAATTTTCACTCGTTCCCCAACTCATTTTGATATTAACAAAAAGAAACTTTTTTAATAATTTTAGCTATTTCCTCATGTAATTTACTAAACAAATATGAAAGTTATAGAAACCTTTCATATCTCAATTTCTAGAAGAAAAATACTTCCTACGTATTTGAGGTATTTTTTTATTTTATTTATTATTTGAGATATAACACGTTAAGACATTATTTTCACAGATATGCTTCAAATAATCTAATTTCAAAAGAAAGAATGCAAGGATATTTTCCTTTTATAATTAAATATTTAATTTACTAAACATATTTTACTGTGATTACTGTTGGTAATTCCCACTCAGACAATCATTGTTTTCTTCTTTTCAACTCCCCATTGTTTCGAAAACAATGAGTCTTTGAATAAAAAGATAAATTTCTTTGTTCTAATTCTTTAATTATCTTCCAAACAAAATTTATATACTACAGAATTCCAATGAAATGTAATCTTAGGATACAGCTTATCACAATTATCCTTTTTTTTTGCTTTGTGATAAATTATTCTGTTTTTAATGACCTTTAAATAATACTTTAAAGTGGATCCTTAATACTTATTAGCTTAAAATGCTTAATGTTTTACGATAAAATAGTTAATTATTCTTATAATACATTACTTCTTTAAAATTACGTTTCAAACATTTAAAAACACTCACGAAATGATCAAGTTGTTACTTACAATGCCATCACTATTAAGGATCAAATATTAATTTTTCAAATTTCTCTTTTATTACTATGAATTTTAGTTAAAAAAATGTTCTGTAATTATAGTTTTTCTGCATATAAATTTTTATTTTTATTTTGAAAATTTGTGTTTAATTATCATGAATAATTTAATTGTTAATGTTTTGAACGTTATTATTGATTTGATAAATGACAAATTTATTTGTGTGTTAATCATAACATAAATGCCATGATGTTGTTTATGTTCTGAATTTAACATTATACTTCTAAAGTATGTACTTTGTTGATATAAAGCTTGAATGCATACTACGAATATGAGGAAATACACGCATCAAGCTCCAAACGAAGTCTTTCTATTTCCTCAATACATTGCAACTTATGGAGTTTCGTGACATATTTTTTGATTAATTTCAGATTAAATTTCTAAAGATAGTATTGAAGACTCACAAAAAATCCTTTAGGAAATTCATGTTCCTTATAACTCCACAGAATGTAATTACAAATTTGAACTCAAAAAAAAAAAAAAAATTACAAAATGAGGACACTGTTAGAAAGCTGTTTTAGATAATTTATCAGTGTTGGAACAAATAAAATACGAGCAGTATTAAATTAAGATTTACACTTCATTCCATACTTTATGCACTACTATCATTGTCAACGACTGCAAAACAAAAGAGTAAGTTTTTTATACACAGCGTAAGCTAAGCTTATTCCCTATTTCCATTTCTCTGTTGATCTCTTCTTAATTTTCATCATGATTTATTTATCTTTTGATTTAGAAGATAAACTGTATGTAGAAAACTAAATCACTTCAATTCTCTGTAAAAAGTAGAATCAGCAGAATGAAACGAGAGAGAAATTATACAATATATCAATTACATCCCGCAAGTTAGCAAACAATGGCTAAAAAATTCGTAATTCATTTAATTAAAGCATGGGTGGGCGATTTTGCCAGGATACGAGCTACTGATTTTGTTCTTAGGTGTTTCGGTTTCCACAGTGGCGTAAGTGTGACTATTCTGTATTAAAACAGTATGTTTTCTTTTCTTAACACTTGGTTTCGACATTTTACTCCTCTTTTAATATATGACAGATTATTATATTTTTACTACAAAATCACAAATAATACAAAAAATATCAAGTTTAACACTTGAACAACTATAAGTAACTGCTAGACCATGGAGTGGGGAGGTATTCAATGCAGGGAGGAGAAAACGTACGTGAACGCGGAGAAATCTGAAACTGAAGTAAGATTTCACTAGTCTATTACCGGATTCAACGCTATTGTGGTGCATGATATCAACATAAGATCCAAATCTCCTCGGGGTATGGAATAATGTCTCAATAGCCAATCCCGTGTTATTGCGAGAAACGCTATCGTCGACATTTATTCTCCCCTTCAGTCGGTGTGTAGTGAAAAATTCATTTATCGCAGTGATCGCTTTTTCCCCCTATGGTGGCAGTGAATGTATTAAACGACATAGTAAGTTTCCAAAGAAGGTACACACGTTTATTTTAGTATGCATGCCTTAGTAAAGGCGTCACCCCAAAATGTCTTGCGAACGACTTAAAGACATCCTTGATTTAAAGTATATTAATTATAAAGCTACAAAATACACACCTGCTAGATACAAAAGTAGATATATTTTTCTGCTGAAGGCTAAGTTTAAATACCTTGAAGAAGTATATCTTCAGGATTAAGTATCTACCCAAATAAGGAATACATTTTCAGCAGTGTGGAAGAAAAAAGAAAGAACTTGAAAGCGTGTTTCAACAGGTTAGAAATGAAAAGTCAATATCTCGATACCATTGGAATTTTTATATTATATGAACATAATAAGTATCTATTTTGAATCACCTTATATTATTTGCACTTTTTATGTTGTTTATATGTTTTTCATAAAAACTTAGAATATGGTTCGAAGTTTAAATTCATTATTATTAATTCTACAATTTTTGTGTCTTAAGTTTCTTCTCAGATTCCTTTTTCCGTATGATTTCAATTAGATACACATTCAATAATTAGTGTAAGGAAAACATAAAACAATTTTTTAATTCCATAAAACCTCGTTCCCAAATTGTGTTTGTAAATTAGTTTTCTTTCAGTTTGTATTTGTTTCTAGTTCAAAATTTTATATCAAGTCGTAATAGTGTGTGTGTTGCGTTTCATTAATACATATTAAATGTGTCAAAACACGTGTTCGATAAAAAATTATACATTGAAGAAATCTTCATAATGATTATTTTTTTTAATCCGGAAGGCACGCATTTCATACTAATGTTAGTGGTCGCGTGGGGTGTTGGAGTCACCCCAACCCTTTTTTTAAAATTGTTTTTGGTGTACTCGGTAAAGATAGTAATTCCAGTGAATAATCTAACTAAGAGAAATTATACTTACCTACTTTTAAGGACTTTTCTCTATTTCCTTTGATAATTTATGAAAGAATTCAATCCTACTAAACTAAAAGGACTCAAATGTGCATGAATTAATGAAGGACACAAATCACATATAACTTTTTCTAATATTACAGGAAGGGTATTTGCCGGCAAAACTCTCATATTTTGTTCAAATTGCAGATTTATTGCCATTTGATGATTGACAAACAGCATGTGAACTTTTTCCTTTTTTTTTCTTTGACAGGGCGCAGTGTGTATTGCGGTACATTTTTGGCTTCATATATTTTGATGATGTTTTTTAGGTAGCATTTGAAAATTTTCTTTTCAACTCAAACGTTTGATGTCCCTCTCTATTCTGAAATTTTCTTTCGCTTTCTTAATTAAAATCCATTATTTAATCAGGTTTTTCCCTTACTTGGTCAATTTCAACTTCATCCAATACAGATTGTAGATGCCCATTTCTTTTTTTATATATGTATATATTCTGCTCATTTACATTTATAAACCATAATGAGTCGTACACCACAGTAACCAAAAGCACTAAGTCGTTCACAGAAGAAAAATGTAACTTGTTCATAGAAAATACTGTAGAAAAAATGGTCACGTGGGGATTTCAGTCACTTCAAGTATTTTAAGATTGTACAAAAACGTTTGATATTCCCCAAAAAGAGCTAGTTATGAGACAAATACATTTTAGTTTCCAAGGAGACTGTCATATAGGGGGATACTGACAATGCCATTGGTAAGAAATAAACAGTTTCTTAAAAGTAAAAATTTCGTGAGCGTGGCGGGGGGATTCTGTGCCCAGCGCAACCAAACACTCCCCGGTTAATTTTGTATCAATAATTAGCCGTCAAGAAAATGGTTGTGGTAAGATGATTGTAGGACGTATCTTTTTGTAATAATAATTGAAAAATAAATTTCATTGAAACAAACGTACAAAAAAATAAATTTTAAACCAACGAAATAAATTTGCTAAGTTTAACATAACTCTACTTCCTCCGTTAATTTACATGTGTATAAAATTACACTTTTCAGTGAAAATTAAATCCCATTGTGAAACAAATTAAACAGAAATAAATTAGACTTATAGAAATAATTAAATATTAATGGATTTGAATAATAAAATAGCTTAAAAATTCCATAACGACGTGCATTTTTACATTTTAAACATTATTTTGTGATTTTTGTAAATTGTAAAATGCATGTACTTTTCATTTGTTATTAATTTAATTATTTAATATACATTGTAATTTAATTTATATGTAAAACACTTCTTAAGGTATCCGACTACGTTCGGTACCATGATTTTAAAAAAGCGCATAAATGGATAATTTTCACGATATTTAGTGTCACTTAGATTAGAAAACATGTACAAAATTGTTTTATAAGGACATTTTTACAAATAAAATTATTTAAATACAATATTTCGGCAAAAAATTAACTTAGAATAACCTTTTTTAACAAAATGTTCTCTATTTATAAAAAGTGCTTCTAAAATAATAATGTTTTGTGTGTGTGTGCTTATATAAAGCAAACACTTCTCCAGAGAGTCTGAACTATGATTTTTAAAAAATTCACATTATTTTCAAAGTTACAACCATTTGAAATAATTATCGGCATTTTTTTCTTAAAATTTCTCCCCTCTGTTGTCGTAAAACATGGATAAACCCACTTCAAAGTTATATATTTTAAAAATTCTAGTTGAGCCTCTGTACAGAGGTCGGAGCTTTAAACAGGCAAAATATTTTTATAATAGACGCATTGTTGAAAAAAGGAGAATATTTTGAAAATGGGTCATTCAGTGTTAATTTTTTCCTAAAATATTGTACTTAAATAATTTTTATTGTAATAATATTCTTTAAACATATTTATATACATTTTCTAATATAAGTGACACTAAATATCATAAATATTATCCATTATACGCTTTTGCAAAATCATGTTTCCGAACGTAGTCGGATACCTTAAAGTACAGTAAGAGTTTAAGAGAAATTATTCCAAAATATTTAAATAGATTTTTAATTAAATATTTCATATTTTAATCCAATTTGTAAAAAATGATACCGAAATAATGTAAATAATGGACATCTAGTTAAAGTGTATTGATTTTAGAGAATAAATACACAAAAAGTTTGCATATTTACCATTAAAATAAGTAAAACTATCATACAATCATAAAAATTGAAATAGAATCAAGCACTCTTTGATTTAACCTTTTAAAGATTTTTTCAAATTTAATGTGTATTTTCTTATCAAAACCTGACATTATTTTGTGATAACGTAGTTTTTGTCCTTTTTTTCGTTTGAATAGCAATTTAATTGAAGTCACTGACTTCTTTTTTATTTATCTTCGATAGTGTTTTAAGTTATTATTTTTTACTAAGTTATTTATTACTTAAGACTTAAAAAAAAACTTAACTAAATGTTTATTAATATATAATAATTTAAGATAAAATACAAGACTAGATATCCAGTGGTTATGCAAAAAAGGAATGCTCTTCTAAACAATCGGGAAAAAAATTAATTCATAATTTAAGAACAGTTTTTTTTCAGGACCAAAACAATCAGATATAATGAGCAAAAATATTTATTGGATATGACGAATTAAATACTTCTCTTAAAAAAACACGCATAAAAGTCTTGGAGTTCAGTAATTAATCTGCAAGAACTGAATAAATAAGATGCAAATGCAAAAAAGAATATCCGTGGGGAAATGTGGTTCAATTAGAGAAATAAGGTAGTATATATAATCACGTTACATCATTAACGATTAAAATATGTCGTCCCACAATGCAAAAAGCAGCTATAACATTTAAAGAAATTTTCTTTATGCGTAGGAAATACATATGACTGAAATGAATGTTTTAAGGATATTTACTAATGAGATTGTAAAATTCGAGCATTAAGTAATATATATTTTTTTTGTATAAAATGGGGTAATGTTTTTAAGATATAATTAATAAGTTATTTTTTAAAACAATATTTGTATAAAAATATAGTCATAGATTATTACTTCAAGCTATTAATTTAAACATATTCCTATTTTTTAAACACAAAAATATTTTTTGAAAGAGCCTATGTCAGTGCTTCTCAAAGTTGCAAAACTCGCGACCCAATATTCAATCATTATTTTCATCGCGCCCCCCCCCCATACAATAACAATGTACTGAATTCACTAATACTATACTTTGACGCTAAAACTACGATACGACTTTAACCTTTTACGCACCCCTCGTGTATATAAACGTCTCGCTAAGCCAAAACCTTTATTTCTCCAGACGTATATATACGACTTTCCGAAGTACAATTTTTTTCTGTTAACTGCTATCCGTAAAATTATTTCAAGCCTTTGGAATGAAATAAAAGGACCTTGACAATGTTTGCGAAGGATTTACTCATTCCAGATTATTTTTGTTCCTTTATTGCTCCCCTTTCTTCCAATACATCACATACCCGTGCCTACGTGGAAAACGGTTGGCATTGGTAAGCGAATCGCGAAACTTATGATCTGCAGTCAAGGTTTAATTATACACTGTACAGAAATTATCAAGATAAGTGTTAATTTTTGTTATAAATTATACATATGACAAACCCATGGGATCACTGGTAATTAATAAATTTGTTTTTAACTTAGAATTGTTACATTAATTATAAAATACATTGTGTAGCACTGATATATTTATAAGTGATATGTATATCAGTGTAAATGTGTATTTTATTTTTTATTATGTCAGAAAAGAATGTATTTTGTTTGTTTACTTTAAGTAAATTAAAAAAAAAAATTAAATAATCTTTTGTTCTTGACTTTTCAATAGACTCGCGCCCCCCTTGTACGGTTGTCACGCCCCCCAAGGGGGGCGCGCCTCACAGTTTGAAAAACACTGGCCTATGTTTAAAACTGATGTTACGAATGAATATGCATTATTATTGTCAAGCTCATTCGACACATTTTTTTTATCCAAATTTTTCATTTTATCTAAATTAATTATTCTGCTTTCAATGCTTCAATGAAATGTAAGCTTTGAGAAATAATGGTTATACTCCATTTCCTTATGCAGCATTCAACAAATGAACTACCTCATTATTTTTAGTATAAGTATTGCATTCTTCGTGATATTATAAATGCCATTCTGAATTCGCTGATTAGTTGTGATTATTAAAACACTAATCCAATAATCTGTGTGATACTCTAAAGACTATTTTTATGCAAAATGTTTTCAACTCTTAATTAAGGAAAGTTGTAAATTATTTCAGATTAATTATTTATTTATTCAATTGAATACTGATTTTTACAATTTTGTGTAACACTGACAGCATTAATATGCAAGAATTTTTATTTTTGATACTTTACTCTAATTTATAGTGAAATCATACAATAAATTACATTTCAAAATTGTTTTATTTTTATAAAATAAAAATAGTCGAAATATTAATGTTTTTACCTTATTTCAAGACCCAGATTAGGTGAGGAAATATAAATTATACTATCAAACTCGACATACAACCCTTTTAAAACGATAAAAATAACTTATATAATTATTCAAAAACAAGAGATTATTTGGATTTTTACGAATGACAAAATCATTTAAAATATACAAAGTTATTGAACCTTTCCAAATTTAGCCATTGCATTTGATTTTGAGAAATCCATGTTGCTTAACCAAAATTTTTGCGTTTGTGAATTATGTAGTTATATTAACTTAATATTAGGCACATTTGTTTTATAATGTGCTTGTGAGCGTGTTCGTGTTTGTGTCTTCTTATACTGAACACACACACTTACACAAACACACACATATATATTCATAGTTAATAAAGCAATGAAATGTTATAAATGAAACTCCCCCTAAGAAACAGACATATATATATATATATATATATATATATATATACATACATACGAGGGCTTTTCAGAAAGTAATGAACGTTTCCATCTGACGTCGCTAGACGCCCTTCCAATCACGTACATTTTGGTGTCTGAGTACTCGGCATCTCAGTCGGCGTTCAGCCATCACAACGGGAACATTTCCACGTCGCTCGTTTTTTCGATATTTCAATTTAAAATGAGCGCTGCAATTGAAAATCCTGCCAGTTGTGAGGTGCGGTCTGTGATATGGTTTTTGTTGGCAAAAAACCTAAAACCTATGGAAATTTATCGGCAAGTGTGTGTGTGAAGTGTACAAAAAAAAACGTAATGAATGAAAGATCAATCCGAAAATGGTGCATTCAGTTTAAAAATGGCCGAACTAACGTTCACGATGAAGAGTAGAGTGGATACCCTGGCATTGTGACTGACGAACTGGTCGCTAAAGTTGATGAAAAGATTCGTGAAAACCACCGTTTTATAATAATGGAGCTTTTCGCTTAGTTTTCCACAAATTTCGCGGACTTTGTTGTTTGAAATTGTCACACAAAAGCAAATTTTGTGCAAGATGGTTGCCGAAATTGCTTATAGACCACCATAATGGTCAGCGAATGGGGGCAGCTTTGACATTTTGGAAGTTTACGGCAGGCATAGGGATTCATTACTGGATCGAATCGTAAATGGTGGACGGTACTGTCAAACTTTGCGCAAACTTAGGAGAGCAGTTCAAAACAAGCGCTGAGGAAATTTGATGTCTAGAATTTTGTTTTTGCACGATAATGCCCGACCTCACACGGCAAACTGCACCCAAGAACTCCTTAAGTCATTCAAATGGGAGGTTTCCCTCATCCGCCCTATAGTCCCGATTTTGCATCTAGTGATTTTTACTTGTTTCCAAGAATGAAGAACTGGCTAGCAACACAGCGGTTTGACGACGACAAGGAGCTGCGGATGCGCGGCACTTAGAGGTTGAGATCGCAAGCGGCAGAATTCTATGACAAAGGAATTTCAAAGCTTGTCCATCACTATGACAAGTGCCTCAATTTGTTTGGTTATTACGTAGAAAAGTAGAATTTTAGTCGCTCTTTCTACTGTATATAATATTTTTTTTCTTGTACTCAGTTTCTTTTTAATTCCAAAACGTTCCTTACTCTCTGAACAGCCCTCGTATACATACACACTCTATAACAAAAAAAAAAAACGACGCCCCCAGAAGGAGTTGCCAGATTTTAATGAAATTTCGTATGCAGACACATTTTTTCCGAACATGCAAATGATTAATATTTGGTGTACAATGAATGAATAGCTGGAACTACTACAGCGCATAGGAACTGTGCACTCAGCAAATGTCTATAAGAGGCGATTTTCAGTCTGATGATCTAACTTTCTGTTGCATTGCGATTTAGATAATTTTCAAATACTGACAAAATGCCTCGAAGCAGGATTCAAGCTCATTTTGAGCAGCTGTCAGAGTTTGAAAGAGGTCGTATCATTAGATTGAAAGAAGCAGGTTGGGCAAAATGGAGAATCGCTCGTCATATGGGTCGAAGCGATGCGTACATTAGAAGATGCTGTCAAAAAAGGATGGACAATGGCAGATTTCAGCATCATGATGGTAGCGGTCTACCTAGGACCACAGCAGATAGGGTGAGAAGATTGACTGTCAGATCAGCTGTCACAGTGCCTGTGTCATCGTTATCAACCATCAGATGTGCGACCCGCACACAAGTGTCCACCATGACCATTCACAGACAACTGATAGAGAAACATTTACGCTCGTACCGACCTCTATATCACCTGCCATTTACACCTGTACACTGTCGAGCCAGATTACATTGGTTTTTGACTCTAACAGGCTAGAATTAAGCTGACTAGGGACTTATAGTGCTTAGCGATGAATCCAGCTTCCAACTGTGTCCTGATGATCATCGAAAACGTGTCTGGTGACTCCCAATGCAACGTGCCGATAGTGTTTTTACTATTGCACGCCACACAGGCCCAACAACCGGCAATTATGGTTTGGGGTGCTGCTTCTTTTGACAGCCGGAACCTTTTGGTCGTCATTAGAGGCACACTTACAACACAGCAGTACGTCAACGACATTCTGAGAACTGTTTTGCTACCGTTACTTTAGCAATACCCTGGACTTATTTTTCAGCCAGTTAATGCCAAACCACATACGGCACGTGTTGCTATGAACTGTCTTACGGCTTGTCAAATACTTCCTTGACCAGCCAGATCACCAGAACTCTCTCCAATTGAACATGTCTAGGATATGATGGGAAGGCGACTGCATCTACAGGGAATGTTGATGACCTGGCAAAACAATTGGTGCTAATTTGTCAAGAAATACCGAAAGAAACCATCAGGGTGTTGTATCACTCTGTACCACCTCGTGTGGCAGCTTGCATCCAGGCTAGAGGTGGGTCAACACCTTATTGAGCTCGATACTTTGTAACTATGTAACTCTGAAATAAATCATTCAATTTTTCTGAAATTATAATCATTTTCTATTCTTTGTATAATATTTCTACTCACCAATTGTTGTCACTATCGGACATCTCGTTCTTGGTGCGTCGTTCTTTTTGTTATAGAGTGTATATATGTCAGGTCTGGAAAGTTTAACTTAAATAGTAATCGAATAATAATTACAAATAGAGTGAACTAGTTACTACCGCGTAAGGATTTGAGGTTGAATAGGGCTATTTAAGGTAGTGCGAAAGTGCATTGTTTGTGTGTGTATGTGTGTGTGTGTGATACAAATAAGATAACAAACGAGATTAGAGGATGGTGACTCTTTGCTATGTACTTTGTTCCATCCGATTAGGCGCGAAGGGGACACCATGTTGGAATGGTTATACATGAATTATAATAAAGTACTGATATCTGAAGATGATGACTTCCGTCATTTACCAGCAGGCCTGGAGCCTGATTTATTTAAATATAAGGAATCTGGCAATATGTGTGTGTAAATAATTTTTACCAAGCTAGATTTTCAGTTGTTAATTACATGAATTTACAATTAACCTATAATTCTTCTTTCATCTTTAATTCATTTATTAAGGAGAAAATTGGTTCAAAAGCGTGCGCAGTTATTTTCTTAAAAAAGTGACAGAAAGATTACAATATTCTAATATATAACAATCGAATAAGATCCTCGTAATGAGAGTTTTAAAACACAAATAATCATTTCTTTCTATTTTAGTAAAATAAATCTTCTTTGTTCAATCCTTACATACTTTCATCTTTGCAATTGGTTTTCATTCGAAAGTAGAATACAAACAAGTTCAATAGTCAGTATTTTCCTTCCTTTACCATTAAAACAGAACGTTACATATAGAGGTTCTTAATCTTTTGTCGCTTGGGAACATCTTTTCAATATAATGAGGTAACAGAAGACAAATTCATGAAACTATATATGATTCTATATTAAAGTATCTCTTTAAATGACTAACTTTTATGTTCAGAAATATCATTTATGTTTATTTTTACGCAGCTACGTAGTTTAAGAAGCCCCAAAGAGAGTTACACAAACAAAATCTAAATGTCTTAAAGTATACTTTTGATCCAATAGCCATCTAAAATTGTATAAAATCATTACTTTCAAGTCTAGTATCATAAAAATGGGAGTCAATTCTAGTTGCAGTGGCAACCAAAAGAACAAGAAATACCTTAAGCCAAGGGTAAGAATTATATGTTTGATGAAAATTCCCTAGTCAATAATGGCAATGGTTCTCCTGGGACCATATATTCTCAATGCGTCCGTATTTCTAATTTAAGTTCTTTGTCTTGAAGTAAAACTATTCTATTTCGAGGAAAGTCCAGCTTATTTTATTTGTGTACTACTAGTTTATAGCTTTCTTTATGGGCTTCAAAGATAAATCATTGAACATTATTATATCTAATACCAAAATGTTTCATTGTTCTTAGTTTGGACAATGAAACACATTTTTTAAGATTTTCTGCAAATTTATATTGGTATTATATTAAATCGTTTGTGGAAAATGGAGAAATTTCTGCAAAGTATAAAATAATAAAACTTGAATTGAAATGATCTTTTTCTGAGAGTAGAAACGATAATTCCAATATTTCAACAATCTGTTCAGATGGTTTTTGTCAGAAATTAACGTATAGCTAACTAAATCAGTTGTGGGAGAAAAAAAATTAATGTTTTATGCAACCAATAAGAGAAAACACAAAATAAAACTTCTATCGGGAGATTCAAAATCATGCTCCCCAACTTTCTTAAGACAAAGATCTATTTTTAGAAAGATTCGTATCACTTTGATAATAAAGACCAAATTTATGTGATACATGTTTTAGATTGCTTTGATTTATTTTCTGAAAGTTATTTAATATACATTCAACTTATTATATGGTTTTCTTTTTGTCAGTAAGGACACATTTAAATGCATAATGTAATAACTTATTCTAATGCGACTGAATTCTTAATAAACTATGAAAATCTAGAAAATTTTAATCCTTTAACGTAGGACCTAAACGTGTTTTTTTTAAAATAAAACTCTTACGAATAAATGTTACGAATAAAATTCATACTCCTGCTTCGCAATTGCGACCAACCCGAATTAAAATTATTCTAAAAATATTTTTGTAGTTTTGTTTAACTTTTATGTTTAGTAATTCGATTATCATGACCATTAAAACCCATTAATATGTGCTTAAATTTATTGCTATGGAAGTTACATTTTCATATATGAAATACATCAGTGCTTCTCAAACTTTCAACACTTGCGACCCAATATTCAATCACCATTTTCATCGCGCCCCCCTCCATACAATAACGATGTATTGAATTTGATAATTGAATACGATGTATTGAATAAGATACTTTGACGCTAAAGCTACAATACGATTTAAACCTCTTCGCCACCAGCGTATATAAATGTCTCGCTCAGACAGTGAGTAAATAACCCGGCCGTATATATACGTCTTCCCGAAATAAGTTCACTACTATCCATAAAATTATTCCGAAGACTTTGGAATGCAATAAAATGACCTTAACATTGTTTAAGAAGAATTTACTTATTTCACACAGGATTTTCCCTTTCTCCCTCCCCCAAAATACACCACATATGCGTACATATGTGCAAAACGGTGGCATTGGGGAGTGAATCGCGTAACCATTAATCTGCAGCTAAGGGATTAACTATAAGCCGTACAAATGATCCAGATAAGGGTTAATTTTTGCATATAATTTTGTATATGACCAACCGGTGCGGCCAAAGTTAATTATTAAACTTGTTCTTAACTTAGTATTGTTAAATTAACTATAAAAAACATTGTGCAGTACTGATACATTTATAAGTGTATTATATCAATGTAAACGTATTCTTTTTTATTATGACAATGTATTTTGTTTGTTTTACTTTCAAAAAATTAATAATTTTTTGGTATAATATTTTGTTTTCGACTTTTCAATATGCTTGCGCCCCCCTTCTAGGGGGCGCGCCCCACAGTTTGAGAAATGCTGAAATATATTTAACGCGAAAATGCTTACAATGATATATATATGGGTTATTACGAAATTATGCAGAGATCCCGACTAACTGATATGTATTTTCATGCATTTTTTCTCTTAACATGAAATGAAAATCGCTTAACATGAAAGGATTAAAAGATTTTCCTTTTTCTTCCTGAGCCAACACCTAATGAAATGTTTGAGAAAATTTCTGTATTATTGGATTGTCCTACTGTACTATCGATAAAACTCGTTGTAGTTGTAGTAAATGAAGATAATCTTCGAACAGTTCCAATTATGGCAAAAATATTTAGGAGTATTTTCAAAGCTCAAAAATTATCATTGATGCTGATTTCGAAGACGCAAGGGAAATTAATAAGCCAGCCCTTTAAGGTATCCGACTACGTTCGGATCCGTGATTTTAAAAAAGCGCTTAAAGGATAATTTTCATGATATTTAGTGTCACTTAGATTAGAATACATGTATAAAATTATTTTAAGGACATTTTGAGAAAAAAAATTATTTAAATAGAATATTTCGGCAAAAAATTGTTTTAGAATAACCTTTTTTTCAAATTGTTCTCCTTTTGTGAAAAATGCGTCTATTATAATAATATTTTGCCTGTATATAGCTCAGACCTCTGTACAGAGGCTCAACTATGAGTTTTGAAAAATTCACATTATTTCAGAGTTACAACCCATTGAAATATTTATCGGAGTACTTTTCTTAAAATTTCTCCCCTCTGTTGTTAAACCCATACATGTTGTTAACCACATGGTTAAACCCACTTCTAAGTTATATATTTCAAAAACTCTAGTTGAGTCTCTGTACAGAGGTCTGAGCTGTATACAAGCAAAATATTATTATACAATAGAAGCATTTTTCACAAAAAGAGAATATTTTGAAAAAAGATTATTCTAAGTTACATTTTTGCCAAAATATTGTATTTAAATGAATTTTTTTTTCAAAATGTCCTTAAAACAATTTTATACATGTATTCTAATCTAAGTGACACTAAATATAAATATTATCCATTCACACGCTTTTGCAAAATTACGGTTCCGAACGTAGTCGGATACCTTAATATTATAAATCACTAATTATTTAACTGGATAATGTTCTTAAATAACCCTTAAAATTATTAAGAAGAAGAAGAAAATATTTTATATTTAACTATATAGCGCAGTTCTATGTAAATTATGCAGTTCAAAGTAATATAGAAGTTTTAGAATTAAAATGATTGAATATTTCCTAAAGATTTTTAGTTCCAAATAATTTTTAAGCAACTGATATAACAGTATAAATACAAAACTATACATATGAGCTGATAAATATTGTTCATTTCTACAGCGAAAAAAATGCAATTAATTTATATTTATCTAAATATTTCAATATTGAAGTAATCATCTTGAAATTTAACTTAACTTTAAGACCGAGAAAAAAATTTAAAAAATGAAAGAGGTTTGAAATTTGTACTAAGAAATAATAAAGATTCTAGACCATCTAAATGATGCTTTCGAGTCATAATGGCATCATGTGAAACGCTTACCAAAGTTTAATGTCTTCCCTTTGGCATCTTGGAATTGTTTGGAGAATAATTGGAATTTGGGACGCCAGCTCACACAGGTGTCGTTTTCCGCAATTGACTTTGGTTCAAAATTACGAGGTCCGTCACCAATAATCCTTATATTACTTCAAAGTTTGAGGTATATAGCCAGTCCATCAATCATCTTAATGGTAGAGCACGGGAATTGTGGAAATAAAATAGGACATGCTTTCCAAACTTAAAATGGTTTATCTCCCTTAAAAATTGGGAACAAAGAGTACCGAAGAAAGCCTAAATCAGAGCTTTAAAGATAAAACAAATTGATCGAAAATAAATTGGTCATTTTCATTTCCCTACAAATTAAGAGTACATTTTTTTAAATGTCTCCATTTGATAATAATCTTTGATTTTTATCTACTCTACTGAGATCAGAGTATTTAGGCACTATTATTTAATTGCACGCCTGAAAAACTTTCTACCGATGCGCGAGTTTATTTTTTATGCTTTGTAGCGTTCTGTATTCTACTTGAACATATTTTTTCTACTCAGCAGAAGACTAATTAAGACTTTTATATACTTATTTATATTTTAAATATGTAAAAAAAAAAAGCAATCATTCAGTTTTAATAAGCCTAACTGAGTATCGGCCTTAAACAGTAGTAATTTTTATTAAACCCTATAGGCACAAGTGTATAAAAAAAAGCCCACAAGTTCTGTATATGGAAATATATATATATATTTATTTTATTTGTTTATTTATGTTTGAACTTTTTTGTGACGTGGAATTTCTTTTTTAAATCTCGAAAATATCATTTTAAACCAAACGTCTGTATTTAAATATAATAATGTGTATTTATTTTTGTAATGTTTTCTAACTTTTTGATTTAATTCAAAGCACTAAACGACTTATTGTAATACTTGTAATTTTTCATTTTTAATTTGCTTATATTTTCCAAATGTATTAAAATTTTCAGACTCATATTTTTATAAAAAGATCATACATATTTATACTTGTATTTTTATATTCTTATTTAGCCCTTCTACATCGTAAATGTACCAATTTTCTCATTCAATATATATTTCTCTTAAAGATTAACAAACATAACACACAAATCAGTATAATTTCTACTTTGCTTTTGACAAACTTATGTTTAAAATATGAAAATATGATAAATGTTCACCATGCAATGAAATTATTAAATTTGAAGCGAATTTTTCCGATATTATGGCATATACACTTGCAGTAATACTTTTACCAATGATGCCGATACATTTTTTGTGATTAAAGAATAATGAAGTTTTTTATATTATATACGATAAAAAGAGTAAATAAAAATTACAAATCAAGAGATCGTTTTCCAAAATTTATCACAGGGAATTATATTCCTCATTTATCTTATGCTTTGTCAAAATATATTAAGCATGATTTTATTACGAAATGAATAGTATATCAATATTCTCTTTTTTTTTTCTTAAAAACGAAATTTTATTAGCATAATGGTTTGCGAATATCGTGAAAGTAAATGTTTACATTATAATATTAAGTGTATCTTTAAGTATAATCAATTAAAAAAAATCCTTAATTTTATATCATAACTTTCATTTTTAATACTAATTTTATGATACTACTTTTGCGAAATATTTTCTTGCACTATAAAATCTGTCATTTACATAATTTATCTATACTTCGGTAATTTCACTACTTCAAAGTTTCTTTTTCCTGTCATATTATTTCAAAAAATATGCATGTTTTTTGTAAACATTTTTTCGATGAAATTAATTATGTAAACTCAAATTAACAGTCAGAAATGTTATAAATATTGAATTTAAAGAATTATGCTAAATTTTATTTTCATTGAAAAGACATATTTTTCGAAGAAATAAGCGAATTCAGAAGAACACTTAACAAAAATATATATTAGATTTAAAAAGGTAATATTGTACTTACAGTTAATTATTCTCTTAAATTCTGTATTTATGTGGTAAATTTTAAAATAGGGAGACAAGCATAGTCTAACATCGCAATCGGGACAAAAATATCGTGTTTCTTTTTTCAGCTGTTTTCCAAAATCGTTTCTTTTTGAACAACACAAAACACTGCCTTTTTGGTCTCAATTTTTTGTCGAGGGAAGGAATGACTTCTAAAAATCTTTTATCTGTCAATCGTAAAGGACTGGTCTAAATTTCTGATAGGCCTTTTTTCTTATTTACCACCCCATGTCTTTCAATAAGGAGTTCTATAATATCAAACCTGGAATTCAAATGAGAGACAATTTTCTTCCCAGTTTCTAATATAAAACGAAACTATTCCTCAGTGATGTATCTAAAAGATGGAAGAATATTTTTTGTGTTATATCTTTTCTCTTTTTTTCTTGTTATTGGGTGCCGTAAAATCCGGCGTATAACACGCAAAAAAATACTGAAACTCAAGAATGCACTTTATACGTAGGGTATGAAAATGGTAGCTCTAAAAATAAGAAAAAAAGAGATAAGCATAAAAAAAGTTTGACTGCTACATACATCGAAATATGTTTATTTGAAAGAAATTACATTCCTTATCAATTTAAGATATCCGACTACGTTCGGAACCCTGATTTTAAAAAAGCGCATAAATGGATCATTTTCATGATATTTAGTGTCACTTAAATTGGAATACATGTATAAAATTGTTTTGAAGACATTTTTTTATTATTTTTACTATTATTTTTGAAAAATTCAAACTATATTCAGAGTTACAACCATTTGAAATAATTATCCGCGTATTTTCTTAAAATTTCTCCCTTCTGTTTTCGTAAAACTTGGATAAACCGACTTCCAAGTTATGCATTTCAAAAATTCTAGTTGAGCTTCTGTACAGAGGTCTGAGCTGAATACATGCAAAATATTAATACAATAGAAGCCTTTTTTACAAAAGGAGAACATTTTAAAAAAAGGTTATTCTAAGTAAATTTTTTGCCAAAATATTGTATTTAAGTACTTTTTTTGTCATAATGTCCTTAAAACAATTTTATACATGTATTCTAATCTAAGTGACACTAAATATCATATTTTATCCATTTACACGCTTTTACAAAATCACGGTTCCGAACGTAGTCGGATACCTTAAAGAGTTGTAATTCTAGATTTTTTTCTAGAATTACAAAACAAAACAGCATTGGATTCAAAACATAACAGCATTGGATACGTACATTTCAGGATTCTTTGTAAAAAGTAGGTGCGCGTTATACGGCTAATTTACGTAAAAAAAAAAAAAAATGCAGCTTGAAAGTATAGGTGCGTTTTATAATTTGTGAGAAGCTGATATATTCTATCTACACTGCAAGAGATGTCCGGTAACAAACTTTTATTACTTCCAGAATCATTTACCAAAATTTCAGACTCACTATCTGAGTTATTATCAACATTATTTTCTGTTATGAGCCTCACATAATCACTCATTTCTCTTCTATTTTTAGCCCCAAATTTTAAATTTGGATGTGTAGAAATAGAAGAAGTGTAGTGTATAGATATAGGGTCCGAAACTTGCGGTACATCAATCTAGTAAAAAGAAAATCCCCACCTTATCTAGTCTAAAAGAATGCAAGAAAACCTAATCTTAAAATCGGTTAGGCATTTTTTTTATAATACCAACTTTACTCTACTATTAGAGACAGATGTTTGAACATTGCACTTTAAACGAGCAAAAAAGTATGGGCAAATCAGAGGATTAGAGTTCAAAAACTGTTGGCCGAGCGGCACTCGGCCAAATCAGGGAAGTGCCATTTGAAGTGCCCGAACGGTGTTCGGCCAAACCTTGGAAGGGATTAAGGAAATAATATACATATCACACTTTTAAAAAACACTTACATATATTTATGTGAAGTTTTAATTAAATATTTAATTACATTTTTTTGTATTATATATTGTGTTTCTAAATAAAGATAAAATTTACACATATATAAACTGTTTCAAATTATCACTGTGCGAATTAAGAAAATATTGTCCTTAAGTCAGTGTTTCTCAAAGTGTGGGGCGCGCCCCCCTGGGGGGGTGCGATAAACTTACAAGGGGGGCGCGAGTATATCAAAAATAAAAGATTTAAAAAAAATTAATTTACTGTAATGAAGTAAGAAAATACTTTCTGACATAATAAGAAATACACATTTACACTGATAGAATTTATTAGTATTACTTCATCAAACATAAAAGCTTTCATTTCGATACATTCATTAGCTCTATCTGATCCTATAAATAAATAAAAAACATCACATTTTGTTTGATTTGCTGTAATCCCACGATGAGAGATTTTTAGTTTTCTCTTTTTAAATCTAAAATACTATTTCAGAGAAAAGACAAAACCCAGACCCAGAGAAATATTCTAGGAAGATAAAAAATTCATCTGTTTGACCTTCGAGCTTACTGCTATGGTCAGTTCGTTCCTTTTTTATGCCTTTATTTTTCATTTAGGGAAGTTGTAAATAATGCGCCTATACGAAAGAGTTATATAACATTTCGAAAAGCAGGGAAAACATTTTGAAGGATTATTTGGCCAATATTTATTTTTTATGAGTATTTTGAAACATATAAAGCATGATGAAAAACGTTTTAAATAATTCATTTTTAGATCTTAACATTCGTAGTTTTACATTGATTAAACATTTAACCCGGGAGCGTTCACGCGGGGTACAAACTACAAAAATTTGAACAAAATTTGACAGTTTTGCTTGCAGATATTATTCCTGTAACGTTAGTGAAGAGTTTCTGTGATTTGTGTCCTTTATTAAGGTCGCGTACCTTAGAAACGTTTTAATTCGGTTCAATTGGAATTTTTCTCAAATTATCAATGAAGAAAGGTAGAAAGTAGGTAAGTATCCTTTCTCTTCGTTAAATTATTCACTGGAATTGTGATTTTTTATTTTGTACAATAAAAATAATTGTTAAAAAATCTTCGACTATTACCATTAGTATCGAATGCGCGTCTGCCCCCGGGTTAAAATATTTTGAAGTCTTCTCGTTTTAAATATTAAAAATAACACAATTATTCTTTATCGGTATTTTTTACATTCTTTTTCATTATTTAACATTAATAATAAATGCTAATTTGTGAGGATTACAATTACACAGTTCGTTTAAATTTATTTATGATATGAGTATTCATTTAAAAAAATCATTTTACATTTTTGTATTCATTGCCGTGCTCTTGGTTTTATTCTCCTTACAATTCCGCAAATGCCGACTGGGTGGCATAGTTGGTTTGTCGCTGGTCATATGCACCTAAGTTTGCGGGTTCGACCCCAGCCCATGTCGGTGGATTTTCATGATGCAGAAAATCGACAGCGGTCATGAACGGCCATGTCGTATGAATATTCGGCATGTAAAAAATCCCTTGAAGTGCCCGTTTGGCTTGGCTGCCAAAATTCTTTAAAGAAATTCTTAAGTTCAATTTTGCATCGTCAGAGCTCAGGTACCTCCCTCTGAGGAGGAAACTGGGCATCAAAATTACTTGCGGCAATTGGTATCGCCTATTATACGGTGCCGTACTAAAAAGTGATACCAGCTCCTGGGGAATAAGCTAGGTCTGCGAAGGTAAAAAATACCAACATTTGCTATTACACGTTTAGCGCAGATGTCGGATAGTTTGCCAAGACTCACGCAGACGTTCGCGAGAATGCTAATTGTGACGGATATAAGAGAACAACAGTAGCGCACACAGGAATTTTTCAAGGGGGTCCGGGGTTGAAAGTTCACCCTTCTTGTATCATGCTATTTTTGATTTTTTCGATTTTCAGAAACAAAACACAGTAAAAAACTAATTATTGAATAAATAATTAGCATTAATTAATAAAATTAATCATTAATAACAAATATTTAATTAAATTTTACGTATTATATACTTAGAATTATAACCAATCGAAAAAAAAGCAAGGGCTTTGGGGGGGGGGGGGG
>BMAV01005125.1:113253-186613 GCA_019973955.1 Trichonephila inaurata madagascariensis
CCGGACCCCCAGAAACCCACCACCTCCTTGTGTGCGCCACTGGAGAGCAACATAGACTAGACTAATTTTCTAATGACATTTAAACTTTTAGAAATGTATGTGATGGAAGAAATAAATCTTTAAATAAATATCATTTTGCAATCTGTTCCAATTTAAAAATTATAGATACGAAAAATAACATGATAATTATCGTATTACTTAAAAAAGTAATTTGTTTAAAATATATATTACTTATAAAAGTAATTTGCTTAAAATATATATTGCTTAAAAGTAACAAATACAAAATTTAATACTTTCTTCTGAATTTGTACCGCTTATAATTAAGATCGTATGGTAGCTTTAGCGACAAAGTGCATTATTATTGTGTAAGGGGGGCGCGTAAAAATTATGATTGAAAATTGGGTCGCGAGTAGTGAAAGTTTGAGAAGCACTGCCTTAAGTAAATTACATTTGAACAAAATGATATATTACACATAAAATTAATTCTTATCTGCATTGGAAGTAATTGTTAAATGAAAAAAATTAAGTTAAAACTGCACTTGCCTGTCATATTTTGAATGTTAGCATGTATATTGATCCTAATATTTAGTTCAAGTGATTCAATATGTTTCAAAAGTATTTTAGCATAGAATAATATTATACATACATCAGTTACTTTTATTTATAGTCCTTCTTACTAACGTTTTTGAAATAAATTTACTTAAATATTAAAAACAGGTAGCTTGCTATATATGAATCTGAATTCTTAAGTGTTATTGTATCAAAATTTAAAAAACGGCCAATTTAAATATTACATGTTTTGATTAATTAAATATGTTAAGATGAATGCTATCCCAGACGTCTGAAAATACTATTAGCGATTCAATGCTCTTTAAAATTAAGTTGTTTTCTGAAATTAATTCAAATTCAATTTTCAGGATGAACAAGCATACTAATTAAAAATTCCACCGATTAAATTGGTACTCTTTTTGAACCGTTATTTATTTTATAATTTTGAGTAAGACAAGAAAAGTAACTTTACTCATTATTCAGATATCATGTTACAAAAGGAAAGAAAACAAAACGAGACGGGAGATGTAATATTTAAAAATATTGCATACTATTACTGTAATTTAATTCAGGGCGTTCTAAAATTTTGAATAGTTTCATTAAATATTTCTTTTAAAAATAAGTATTCTATGTTTATTTGTGAAAGAATTAAATATAAAATACATCTAAATATAATTCATGATTATTCAAAACGAACCGGAGATCGTATTAATGTATAGAAAAGACAATTCAAGAGACACGTAATAAAATTCAAAAGATTTTATTTAAAATAATAATGATAAAATCTAAGTGATAGATATTCTCTGTGAGGGTAAGATAAACCTCTAGTTAAGTGGTTCTCAAGCTGTGGGGTGCGCCCCATAGGGGGGCGTGATAATCCTTCGAGGAAGGAAAGGGGAAATCTAAAATTTAAAAATAAAAGGTTATTTAAGAATTATTAGTGTACTGAAAGGAAGCAAAACAAAGTACATTCTAAAATAATAAAAAATAAAATGCATATTTATACTGATATAATATACTTATTAATGTCGCAAACTTATTGTGGAGTAAGACTTTTAATGTATTATATAATTATTATATTCAATACATTTTTATTGTATGGGAGGGCGATACAAATTATGATTGAAAATTGAGTCCCAAATATTGAAAGTTTGGGAACTGCTCTAATTCAAATCAATAAGAAAGAAAATCCATTTTACTTATACAGGAAGATTTGAATTACATCCATGCTGGTTCCGAGTGCGGAATAAGTTAAGGTATCCGACTACATTCGGAACCGTGATTTTGCAAAATCGCATAAATGGATAATTTTCATGATATTTAGTGTCACTCAGATTAGAATACATATATACAATTGTTTTAATGACATTTTGACAAAAACAAATATTTTAATACAATATTTTGGCAAAAAATTAACTTTGAATAATTTTTTTCAAAATGTTCTCCTTTTGTGAAAAATGCTTCTATTATAATAGTATTTTGCTTGTATATAGCTCAGACCTCTGTACGGAGGCTCAACTAGAAGTTTTGAAATATATAACTTAGAAGTGGGTTTATCCGTATTTTACGACAGCAGAGGGGAGCAATTTTAAGAATAAACGCCGATAATTATTTCAATGGGTTGTAAATCTGAAAATAATGAGAATTTTTGAAAAATCATAGTTGGCCTCTGTAAAGAGATCTGAGCTATATACAGGCAAAATATTATTATAATAGAAGCATTTTTCACAAAAGGAGAACATTTTGAAAAAGGATTATTCTAAGTTAATTTTTTGCCAAAATATTGTGTGTATTTAAATAATTTTTTTTTCCAAATATCCTTAAAACAATTTTATACATGTTGTCTAATCTAAGTGACACTAAATATCATGAAAATTATCCATTTATGTGTTTTTTTAAAATCATGGTTCCGAACGTAGTTGGATACCTTAAAATGTCAATCACACGAAATTTTATGAGTAACAAACTCGTTCGCTAATATCAATAATTAATAAACAGAAAAAGATTTTATACCTAAAAATCACAAAAACAAGTCCTTGCATTAATTATCTCAAAATTTTCTTATTTTCTTATTAATCTTCAAAAAGCAATCCTTAATTAGTTTGTTCATAAAATAAGCCTCGCAGATGAAGCAATCATTAAAATAGAGATTTCCCTGGAGGTTAATTAGAAAAGCGTTGAGAACCTTCTATGGTTCTTCTAAAAATGTAAGTAATAGTCATAAAATCATATTTTAAAAATTATATCATGAATTTTTATAATAAAAATTTAAAATCATTTAATTAGCTCTAAATGTCTGTCTCTAACAATACTGATTTCCACGGTTTTGTTCTTTTTCAACTTACGGACAAAGTGTTTCTTTCATTCCTATACTCCAGGAAAAATTCCTTTATTTTATCTGTATTTTAGATTAAAGTCCCAAATCTATAAGGATTATTCAGAATTAACTGCGTTTGTTGCGTGTAATTTAAATTACTTTAACATTTCATTTAATGAATATCACTTTCTTGCGTTATTTGCCTTATAATTCCTTAATGCAATAATAAAATAGTACTGCAGTAAAAAATTTAATTACTGAATGAATTTATGAAATAATCAATTCTCCCTGAAATGTATCATATCTGAGGATTACTTCTAGTACTTTTTATGGTATTAATTAATTGCAGATAATTCAATTAATTGTTTTCATTTGCTAGTTAGCCACGTTTAATAAATTAGTTTGATCTTAGAATGAAAAACTGGAGTACTACATTTTCTACCAACATGTTTGATTATTTTTCCTTTGGGATATATACATAATAAATGACAAATTATTATTTTGTTTAAGAAGACTGATGAATCTAAAAAACTATAAGTTTATAGATGTCTTTAATTTTAGATACATAAAAATATATTTTAACTAATGAAGTAAGTATGAAGTTAACTAGTGTAGGCCTTTTCATTTCCCTTAGCCTATTTTTTATCTTAAAGTACCGCAAGACGAAATGCAAAAAGTTCTAAAAACTAAGTTTATAAGAATTTTAAAAGAAGAATAGGGTCAAAAGTTTAAATGTTAGATCTCATTTACATTCTTATTATAAGAATATTAGGCTTAAAAGAATATTAAACTTATTAGACATGTTACAAGTCTAAGTGTTTCTAAAATAACACCTGAATAAAAGAAGATAAAACAATTTATTTATGAAAAGCAGAAAATTTAAGTTATGCAATTGATTTTATTTCCAAAAATTCTAAGATTTATTTTCTGAATTATAGATAATCATAAAACCAACACGCGTTTTTATTTTAACACTTTTCAACATTAACATTTAACATGATGACACTTTTTCGCGGAAACATTTTAAGGATTTGGGTTGCGACTTAGAATCGAATGTATACGGTCATTCTGAACTAGAAGCCATGCATGGAATTCTTTGGATTTTCTATATTATAGTTGATAAATGGTAAAAAAAATATGTTTTAGTTCAAATTTGTTTTCAAATATATTCAATGAAGAATACAAACTATACTTAATCCTTTTTTTGGATAAAAATATATTACTTTAGACGCGAATAATAAGATGATTCTTTTTTGTCATTCAGACAAATTTAAATAGCTTTATGTACTATTTAAACAGCGTGGGTTCATTTACACTAGAATTAGGGATTGCAAAACCGGTATACCAGGATACAGAATACCGGTATTTCGAGTCATTTGTACAAATTTGTAATACCTGCTTTCACAAGTTTAAATACCGGTTTTTCGGTATTTACTAGAAACACACACACAAACATAGGTTAATATTAGATTCTGAAACACGTTGGAATAGTTTACTCCTAATGATGGAATTATTCTTGAAACTGAAAAATCCCGTCTAAAAACCAATGATCGACTAAAACCGGCAAATTTATTTTTCCGGCCGTGTATTGAACTTAATATCCTTAGAACTGTATCAGCTTTCCTTTAATAAAACTGGCTGTTGAGGCATTATATTAGAGAGATCTTAATTTATTAACAGCTAATTCAACAAAAAATTTTATGTTGCAGTCATTGAAAGAATAGCAAACATCACTATCTGAAGAATTATGTATTACATTGAAGAATCCCACAGAAGAAGTGCATACTGAAATAGAAAATATCTTACGGTAGTTACATAATTATAATGATTTTAAAAATACAAATGAAAAAGTAAGAAAAATGGAAACTAACCAATTCAGATTTCTTAAAATTTTTTACCCACAAACCTATTAGCGTTCAGAAGAATTCGATACAGTTATCGAAGATGATTATGACACTAATGTTGATAGTGAAAATAAATTGTCTCTTGAACAAAAATTATAATTAGCGGTAGCTAAAAAAATTTCAACAAACCAAATTTCAAATCTAGCTATATGCAAAACTATCTGACGAGAAATTGATTTATTTCAAGAAGAGGGATTTAGAGGTAAATAGTATTGGAAAAAGTATATCGCACATTGCTAACACATAGTACCACCAACTAGCTTAGTTGCCGAAAGAGCATTTTTGGCAGCTGGTAATTTTTGCAAATATTACGATCCAGGCTTAATAGCAATGCAATTGAGGCATTATGTTTTTTAAGATCACATTTTAAAAATTTGTAATAGTACCACAGACTGAATAGTGGTATTTATCATTTTTTGTGATTCTTTATATCTGTTATATTTTATAAGTTACAAATTATTTTTTGTTACAATTACACTCGCTAATAAAACTGACAAATATAAAACAAAGAAATACATTTTTTTTCTTTTTCTAAAATTTCTACTAACGGTATTAAAACCGGTATTACGGTATTAAGATCTAAAAAATACCGAATACCGGTATTGAACTTTTGGTCCGATATTGAAATCCCTAACTAGAATAGTTACTAATCGTAACGGTTTGGCTTAACTAAACAGCACACTTTAGTTGTGACACTATTAACTGTCTAACATAACATCTACAATAGGAATTAAAATTATATATAAGAGCAAATATAATTAAAATTACTAATTTGGAGTATATTTATTTGAAAAATGCATTCCTTCTCCAAATAGACAAACCAAATGGAAAAGCTCTAGAAAATGAAAACTTCCGGATATGTTAAGATATTATGGTGATGCTTTTGGGCAGATACTATCATCCTCATTTTCTTTTACATGAATATATGTAGTATAAAATAAATAAAACTGATACTGTGCTTAGATATATTATTGTTAATTATATATTACTTATACGTATATTGATTGTTATATTGATAAAGGTACATATTATGTATCATTTTATTTATTTTGCATTATTTGCTTTTGATGTTCATGGCTTGAATTGACAAAAATTGAAATAAAACTTTTATGCTTTTAAAATTTATTTCTCAGGATTCCAAAACCTTTTAAGGTCCTATCTAGGGATCAGTTTGATATATTTTATGACTCAAAAGTTATCCATTCGTCTTAGATCTTACACAGCAGCAAATTCTATGTATCGCATTAACTTCCTTAGAGTATTGCGCAGCAAACAGGAAGCTGTTTTTCCTCCCTTTATGCACTGCATTTGCAAATACATTTAAAAACAGTAAAAAGAATTTTATTCTTGGCAGGATGTAGCTTATATATTTCGATTTTATTATAAAAATCATACATGAGACGAACAAACTTGAAACTGTTTTACGTTATTATAAATATATTGTGTGAAATATACTAAACATTATATACTATTTTCATGTGAAATGTATATTGCAGCATTTGCTTAAAGGCGCAAGTTTGCAAAGGAAAAAATATTAAATAAGCTGCTGAATGAACGTTTTTAAGGTCAAACATATTATAATTCAAAGAAGATTAAATAGATAAATAAAATTTCCTTTTTTTTTCAGTAAATTTCTTGTAATGCAACTATATTTCTAGTGTTTCCCCTTTTAGAATATTAAATATTCTTTTTTCATAACATTACAGTTATCTATTTTTGCCTTTGAAATCTTCCAAAATCTAACAAATAAAATATGTTAGGAAAACCCTCAACAAATTGAACGGGTCTTTTTTAATCGTTAAATCCCTTCACATTCAAATTTTCTGTGCCCTCTTGATATGTATTTTCTACAGTATCTGAACCAGGGACATGGATGCATTTTAGGATATGCAATTTAATCCACGTTTCTCCCTTTATTTTTAAAGCAGGAAAAGGGGAAGCATTTCCAACGCTTTCTTAAAAACAATATTGAAAATTTTATCTTCACAATAATTAAAAAAAAGAGTATTGTCATTATACACCAAAGAGTAATCATATTATGTTCAAACTTCATTTATTATAATGAGCATGCCCTAGAAGAAAATTGCCATCCATCCTTGGCTGATGCTTAAATTTAATAAACGTCCACGTACTGACTTTCCACAATTAAATTGTTAAGATCAGTGATACTTAACCTGCAGCCCAACGAGCTATTTTAAGTGGCCCGATCAGTGCCCATTGCTCTGAAAAATTCACTTACTTAAGAACAATATAAAAAAATGTGGTGTTAAGAAAACAAATACATCAATTTTGCTTTTGTAGTCAATGTCGTATGAGTGGGAATTGATACTTTTTTTCCTATTTGTAACGGTTACAGTTAATGATAACAGACAACAGTGAATTAGTGGCAGTTTTTTGGTGGAACTAATTTTAATTCTATTTCATATCTTGCAAGAAAAAAATATTCGAAGAAGATATATCGTTTCAAGACGATTGGCCGGTTGACTATTTTGTAGTGAAAAACAAACATGGATCACTAATTGTTTAATTTGTCATGAAAGTGCGCGGTATTTAAAAAACACCAATGAACAAGATTCATTCAATGACACTTTTAATCGAAGATCTCTTTCAAAATGTAATAAATAGGCTTTCTTGAATAATCTGCAACAGCAACAAAGTGTTTTGTCACAGTGGTAACAAAAGAAATCTTATGAAGTTTGTTATATTATAGGTAATCATATGATGCAGAAATTGTGAAGGAGTGTTTCTTAAATGCTTCTATTTCAGCGTCAGTGACAAAAATAAAAAAATCGTAATTAAAAAATGCAAAACAGAGTTTAAAATATTTTGATCAATTCCCTACATGTTAGCCTCCCCCTCCTTTTATCCAAATGATGAGGCCCACGTTATATTGCTAACATATGTTTGAGGCCCGCGTGAAATAGCTGACATATGTATACGGCTGAGCAGAAAAAAAGTTAAGTACCCCAGGTTTAGATACATGGCTGAAAATACCGCTAAATAATCATATTTTGATAATAGTCAAATAGTGCTGTTCCAGGGCATGGGAACATTGGTTTCAGAAACGGCATGTTTAGTAGGAATATATTACGTTTAGTTGAAATAATCTTAAGGTATCCGACTACCTTCGGAACCGTGATTTTGCAAAAGTGTGTAAATGGATGATATTTATGATATTTAGTGTCACTTAGATTAGAATACATGTATAAAATTGTTTTAAGGACATTATGATAAAAAAATTTATTTAAATACAATATTTTGGCAAAAAATTAACTTAGAATAACCTTTTTTTCTAAATGTTCTCCTTTTGTAAAAAATGCTTCTATTGTATTAATATTTTGCCTGTATATAGCTCAGACCTCTGTACAAAGGCTTAACTGGAATTTTTGAAACGCATTTGGAAGTCGGTTTATCCATGTTTTACGAAAACAGAAGAAATTTTAAGAAAATGCACCGATAATTATTTCAAATGGTTGTAACTCTGACAATAATGTGAAGTTTTCAAAAATCATTGTGGAGCCTCTGTACAGAGGTCTGAGCTATATACAGGCAAAATATTTATATAATAGAAGAATTTTTTACAAAAGGAGAACATTTGGAAAAAAGGTTATTTTAAGTTAATTTTTTGCCAAAATATTGTATTTAAATAATTTTTTTTTAGTCATAATGTCCTTAAAACAATTTTATACATGTATTCTAATCTAAGTGACACTAAATATCATGAAAATTATCCATTTATGTGCTTTTGCAAAATCACGGTTCCGAACGGAGTCGGATACCTTAAGGGTATGGATCATGAAACAAGTCACCAGACAGGGGTTTGTTGGGCTCAGCGCATTGATTCAAAAGGAGAGCGAAGACTATTATATATTGTCCGACATGATCGAAAAGCTACAACAGTGGCAACACAAACAGTGTGTCTCAACACACAATGCAATTACATCCCTCACCATCTTCATTGTTAATTGTACCTTCAATAAATCAACATGAGACATCGACATTGAAAAATAGAAAAATGAAAGAAATCACGTTTTCTGGTCAATTACAATGATGGGCCAGTTCAAATATGCTAATTTCCAATGACAACCCTTGCATTGCACTGCTAGTAGCATAGAAGGCGTTGAATTAGATATTATTGAAGGAGCAATGTTTTCAAGGGTTACATTAATACCCACCATCCCCATATAGCATTCCCTTATAACTGTGCTCTGTGTAAACACCATTTAAAACTAGGTGCACCCCTTCTTGACACTTCACCTGACGCGAATACAATAGAACATCTGTGGTTCCACCTGGAAAATCGAATTCGTGTTGCTACACTACCAGTTCTCAACGTGTGGAAATAGCTGGACTTGTTGTTTAGTTCCATTTACCTCAGACTACCTATAAGTTCATCGAAAAATGAAATGAAAAATTGTTTAAAATTCTTGCATTATATTAAAATGGTATGAATCTAAATATCATAATCAAAATATGACTCAATTTAGTAATTAATATAACTTTTTATATAAAGGATTGCAAAATTCACTATTAAAAACATTGAAAGAATTAAGTTTTCGGAACTATTACAATGTTCAAAATGTATTGCCTTATCCATCTATATATTATTTTATTTTATTTATCATGATCGAATTATTTTTCTTCCCTTTCTTTTAAAAAAACATTTAATTTACTGTTAGCTTTATAGTTTAAAAGCTTTTAAATATTTAAATCTTTCTGACTTAACAATCTCAAACTAAAATAGTTTTTGACTTAGTTTTACATTGATCCTTGAATACATAAGTAAACAATTTGCGAAAACGCGCTTGCAATTGCTTAAAATCAATCTTTCCTGTTGAAAACTAATTTAAAAGTTAGAATTTATTCATGAGTTCTTAAGTAAAGCATTTAAAATTCGTGAATTTGTTTCCTCTATCTGGATGTACTTTTCTTATTTGGAAATGTTCTGCTTGAAAGTGATTTTTGTAGCGTAAGCGAAGTGATCGCTTTTAGTTGTTTCTAAGACCTATTATTTTATTTAATATTTGATCAAAGAAAATGTTTTAATAAATATAAAAAAGGATCAAATATTCGTATTAAGAAATGTGCATGCATTTACAATTTACTTAAATTGATCTTATAATCAAATTCGGAATATTTTCTTTAAAAAAAATCTCAAAGAATGTTAGATAAAACAATAAATATCTAAAATAATAAAAAAGAAACATTTATTTCGTATACAATGTTATAAAAAATCATTGAGACATAAAATTGCGGTGTTAATCCACCAGAAATGTAAGCATATTTAGGTAAGAAAAAATTCGAATAGAAACCTAACTTAAGTTATTGAGTTTTTGAATATAGTGAATTTAAAAAAGGTAAAAAGGAAAAAAATAATTCCTCAGGCCAGTAGAATTCAAAATTTTCCGGCCAAACAACATTCAAACATTTTTCTGCATAAGAATAACAAGTAAAAAATCTACTTTCTAAGATTTTAATACATTTTTTTTAAATGTTATCTAATTTAAAGCACAACACGAACTAATTGTCTGGAAACACACACGTCATTGTAGATATCATGTAACTATGACGTCACATAAATTCATACATTTTTGCTTAGAATAGGATGAATTTTCCAAATACCTTATTGAAGATTCAAATGAAACTCAAGTAGAAGATCAAGATCATATATTATCAGATAAGAAGATTAAGATCATATCAGAGATATGAAGATCAAATATTGAAAAAAGATTGGCTGTATATTAGTGGTGGGTTGTTGTTGCTCATCTCCATCATGTCTAGCCAAGCTAGACCAAGTCCATGATCTCTTTCACTCTCAAAAAGTCCAACACCATTAGAGGGTTTTCATAAAGATCTTGTTTTGAAAGCCTCAGGCAGTCAAGAATGTGTTCTGGAGATGCCTGGCAGGCAGAACACCTAACACGTCGGAAACACTTTGTTTACATCCTTAAAAGTCAAAGTTCGGAGGTGGCCACTCCAGAAACAAGTTAGAATAGTTTGTTCTTGCTTGCTGAAATAAAGGAAAAGAGAACCACCAGGGCACTTAGCCTCATACTAGTGATGAACTGGAGGAACAGTTAATTGATTGCTGTTGATGTAGGTGGAGTACAGTTCTGAATAGGTGAGAAGGGCCGAGTTCATAGTGGGTTGAGCTGCGCTATCTTTTGCTAGGTCGTCAGCAATCTCATTGCCCACGATGTTAACATTAATGGTGGAGATCCTTTCATACGTCTTATATAGAGTATTATTTGTGCTTATGACTGATAAAATCGAACGAAAATACTTGTGGAATTTAGATATCCTTTCACGGATTCACCATTTGCTATTTATTTGGTGAAAGAGGATTTTCTTCTACAATACTTACAGGATCGTCGATACTCAATTCAACAACTTGGTACCTGACATTCAGCATATCTTCCAAAAAATTTAGGAATATCCTAAGAGGAGAGAGTAGAAGAAAACATTTTTTCATCTGATAAATGCAAAAGCTGTGTAGTTGTTAGAACAGATACATATTTTCAATAAAGAGGAACATTTATACAGACTGTTTATTCGTATTTGCATTAATGAATATAAAACAAATGTAAGCAATAATTACACAAAATAATATAAATATAAAAAATAATTAACAAGTCAAAAACTGAACATACAGCATTAGAAAAAAGTAAAAAAAAAAGCTAATTTAATAAAAAGATTGCTTTGGTAATAGTTAAGTACTGAAAGAAGAGCATGTCTTTTTATGAAAAAAAAAACTGTGATTGATTAACTGAGTTTGTTTATAACTGTAGTATGCTTTTGAAAGATAATTAACTGCTTGATATTAATCTGAAGTACTAATGCTTTTAAGTACACCTAATATTTAAGAGGAAAATAGTAATTCCATGTTGTAACATAAATTGAACATACGTACAGAAACACTTATACATAACCATAAACATAAAAACACAAAAAGAAAAAAAAACAAGCCATAAAATATACTATAAATTTCGTGTCAATTGAATGCGTAGATTAGCGTACAAACATCACAATTATGATATTCGAAAAAGTATCTATTTCTGAAATAGACTTTTCTAACCACACAAACATATGTTAACACACACACACACACACACACATATATATATATATATATATATATATATATATATATATAATATATATTCAACACAAACATAATCAAATCACCAACATGGATATTATCATATATAAACAACATAAACATATCAACGCTCAAAATGTAGCTTTTAGAGAAGATGCTACAATTAGAAATTTAATATTACGTATTTTACAAAAGCAAAACAATAAAACGTTTTTTTTTTTCAGAAAATTTCAACATAATTTAAATTATATATAACCTTATTAGAGAGTATAATAAACACATAATCACAATGTCGACATAAATATATGTAAACAACAACATAAATATAACAGAGATAATCAGTATAAACATAAACATATCTAAACAACATTAACACGTAATCGACATAAACATAAACATATATAAACAACAAATATATTTAGTCAACATAAACATATATAAACAACATAGATACTTAATCAACATAAACATATCAACCCTCAAGCTACAGTTTTAGCATTAATAAAGTTTCGAAAATAAACATTTTATGAAGGTAAATCATCTTTTTCAGAAATTTTCAACATAATTTAAGCTATATATAGCTTTATTAAATAATAATTCTTTATTTCCCAAAACAGCTCTGATTAAAAATTTCACTTCTCCGAATGAAACTCATATAAAACATGTTTTCAATCAATCCTCTAGTGATTTGCAAATATTTTTTTTAAATAATTGGTTTCACTGTGAAACTCACTTGGATGCAATTAATAGTCTCGCATAATTAAAAAGCAAATTCATTTGGAATGAAACAGCATTAATGAGAAATTTTTTCTCTTGTTAATGTGTACTTTCATTAGTTAAACTTTTCTTCTTGTGATTTTTGAAATCATAAAAACAAATAACTCTTATTTAAGGAATTTGTCTCCACACATGTATTAAAAATGTTCCTACCAAATAGAGTCTATAGGCAAATTAAATTAATTTACTAATTAGATTCAAGATTAATATTTACATGAGTAAATATTTTACTTTTAACTAGCAAGTCCGAATAACACAAATTCAGGAAAAATTATTTATTATTTGCGAACTTGATTTACCAAACGACAAGTTACTGAAAAAGTCAAAATTATTTCTTATACTTAAAATACAATTTTCTTTATTATATTGGATATTTAACGGGTGATAGATTAAAATTTAATGACATCTTCCAATAATTCATAAATATTGAAAGAGGTATGTGTGTAAAGAATAGCGATCTTCAAACTTTTTCAACTTACTCAATTTTTGATTTTTCTTCATTATTTTCTGAGACATTTGTATTTTTAAATCTACCACACATTATGCACATTATTTTAAAATGCCTGTGTCATCAAAATGAACAATTTATTTTTGCTTCATAAACTGAGAATTGTGATTTAACACTAGATTGCCCAAGGAAGTCATTTTGCTGCTTTTTAATTTCAATTCGAAAAACAGTAGTGTACATAATGGCACAATTTCTTAGACTTTTTTAGAGTATATTTGTTTTCCGAATGAAGTAAATTTCTTTTAATGCTAATATTTACTAATAACTTGTTATATATGACTTTAAATAATATAAAAAATATTAAAAATTAATTTTAAGAAAATTTATATACACATTTTATCATTCTTTCACAATGCAGTCATATTGACTGATTTTGGGCAATACGGGTAGGTATATACTAAATTTCAGTCTTTCTAGTGTTAATTTCAAACATCAAAGTTACGCTTAGCTCTAAATCAAAATATGTTTCATTTTATCATACGTTAAATTGTCCCCATGTTTGCGCGTGAAATTAGAATAATAAAATATGCAAACGTTTCAGGTAGCATCTGCCTTTCATTTAAAAGATCTCAACCGCACAGAGGGTGCCAAGAGGCTACAATGCTATTAGATCAACAGTTTGCTTAGAGGATATCTCAGTGTAAACTTCTCCTCGCATTCTATTTTGAGGCGTAAAAATTTAATCAAATTTTCCAACATTGTCACTGTCTTCAATATATTTTTTAAAGCTGTTTAAGGGTAACGAACTCAAATTTATCCCTAAAGTTGGTAATATGTTTGCAGTGGGAGTCGATTCGACTAAAACTTAAGAAATCGATGACTTATGGAGCTTTATTTAGACATTTTTTGTAGCCTTAGATCTCAGGCTCCTTAACTTTTTGTTTCAAAGATCCCTCGGCATATTTTTCAGTTTTGGGTATACCCTTCCCTACATAATATTAAATTTTTGCATATTTTTAAGCTTAAATTTTTGACAGCTGATATAGGCTTACTTAGTTTAAAAGATTTAAATTTTTAACGGTAGTGATGTATAGTGTTTAAAACTTAAGAGAAACACATGTTAATTAAATAAAAATTTATATAATTCATAAAAAAATTACCACAGCAAACAAATGTTTATATTGAGAGAGATGAACCTGGTGCTTCAATAACAAATTTTCAACATTTGGCATCGATCTTGGAAGGTTTAAACCTAAATCTCTTCTATTACTTGTAATATAGTGTGTGTCCAGTCTCTTTCTCTTTATTTTTTTATTTTGGAGATTAGCTACCACACTTCAACTCCTTCTCTGTAGGAAAATCAATTAAATAACAGATATGTCTTTTTAAAGCCAGAACTGCTGACATTAGTTTCTAAACTTTACTTAAAGATCTCCGTTACTGCCTGTTCCAATCAATTCCTCTTATAATTGGGATCATTTTTTTTCAGTATGATCATGTAAATTCATTGCTTGCTGTGGTAATTATCACATTAAAAGCATTCTCAAATTTACTTTTAAAATTTGAATAAAGAGAATTTAAATGGTATACGTAGGTTGAAACGTCATTTTTTTGGCAGATTGTCTGTGGCTGATTGAGAAACTGGAAAAATTCATGGTCCAATATTATACTCTTTTAGCTTAATTCTGGAAAGAAATTCTGAAATGATGGTCCCTTGTTTTAATAAATATTATGCTGTCACCTTGCAACTGCAAATAAACATCATTAAATTTATTAAAAAAATCTATTAAATACGTAAATTCTGGTTTCCACTTGTTTAAATTTACTTTTAAAATTAAAGTCACTATCTGGTTTACTGAAAGCCACTATCGTGTAGACCCTCATGAACCCCCAAATTATGTTTTAGCGGACGTGGACCCCTTGCAGGTAGTCAAAGACCCCTGGGGTCAATACAGATCACTTTGGGAACCACTAGTTTAGATGCTTCATTTGTTATAAATGACATTAAATGTGGCAAAGTGAACAATGGTAACTTTTGCAGAACATTTCACTTACGCATGTGTCCCAAACGGATACAAAATATTTCCTCCAAAGCTGAAAAAGAAATACATTTTATGCTTGTCTATTCACTTATGGGATATATAGCCCCATGTGACTTTTATTCAATCCCATTAGCGAAACAAAATCTTCAGAGGCATCAATTTGTGCCATAGTTGGAGAAAAAGCAACATCTCAACAGTCCTTACGGATAATTGCAAAAAAGTGGCTTCCAGTAGTTACTCTAGCACTGGCAAATAATTTATTGTCTCCTTCGGGGATCCTTTTTAAAGTGGTTGTCCATTGGTTATTTATAACATTCAATGTAAGTCCCCGGACTTTGTATAATAACCGCCATGTGTATAATAACATAAGAAATATACGTTAGTGAAAAAGCATAATATATTTTTTTTCATATTTTATTAAGAGCTATTTCTGTAGCAAATCCTGAATGATTCATATTTTTCTTATTTATTGCTAAGAACATATTGCCTGATTTCTGTTAGTACTAAATCTTGGCGTATGGATTTAAGTTTCTTCGGAGCTTTTATATCAGAACTATTAGTTCCCTGCCATCAACAAAACGAAGCCCTTTTTTTTTCTAATTTTAGTATAGAGGATGCTCAAAATGGATTGGAGAATAGATCAGAATCTAAAATCAATCAGCAATTATTCAAATAATTGAAATACAAATGAAAAAAAAATCTTATTAATTTGTTAAAATTATATTGTGTTAAATTTAGAGCTTTTTTATAAGTTTGTTGTAATGATCCCTAAACTAGAAGTAACTTAATCACAGAAAATTTGAGATATAGCTGGTTCAAAATGACTACATGGATAAAACCAATATCATAAACCAGTGTTTCTCAAACTGTGGGGTGCGCCACCCAGGAGGCGTGATAACCCTGCGAGAGGGGCGCGAGCACAAAGAAAAGTTTAAAATAAAAGGTTTTAAAAGTTACAAATTTACTGAAAGGAAGCAAAACAAAATAAATTCTGACCTAGCAAAAATAAAATACACATTTATAATATAAATGCATCAGCACTTTACAATGTATTGGAATTTATCATTACTGAGTTAGGAACAAGACTAATAAAATTACTAGTGACTCTAATGGACTTGTCATACACAAAATTTAATACTTATCTTGATAACTTGTACAGTTTATAATTAAAGTCATATTATAGCTTTTTTTTACGTCATAGTACATTATTATTGAATTCAATACATTGTTATTGTATGGGGGGGAGCGCGATAAAAATTATGACTGAAAATTGGGTCGCAAATATTTAAAGTTTGCGAAACACTGTCCTAAGCAAACAATTATCACGAAGAGAATCATTAGTTTGATTAAACGAGTCACAATTGATTCAATCGTCAATTTTTTCAATATTTAGAATGACATTTGTGATGTTTAAATGTAATTGTGCACCTTAACGCTTAAATGTTACCAGCATATATATCCGTCTCACTCTACAAGTACATTGAGTGCCCCGGACGTATATATACGCGTTTTTTCGAAATAAGATTATTTTCTTTGCGCTTTCATCTGTAAAACTATTCCGAAGGAACTTAGAATTCAATGAAATGACCTTGGTAGTTTTTGCGAAGGATTTCCATATTTCACAGAAATATTTTCTTATTTGCACCCCCTTTCTTCATCCCCCACCCCAATACACCACATATGCTCACCTATGTGAAAATTGTTGGCACTGGGGAGCGAATCTCGTAACTTTTAAACGGAAGTTAAGAGATTAAAAATACAATCAGATTTATTTCCTGAAAAAGTATGTGTAATAAAGCAATATAATTGCGGAATGAAATATGGTGAACCGAATTTATAAAATCATAACTGTATGATAAACCTGCCTTATTGCTAAAAATTTACCCTTGAAATTAAATGTAAATATTTTACTATTGAGTATGTAAAATTTAAATATTGTATTAGTCATAGGTGCAAGGAATCGTCCTTGAATAAATTACTAAAAATACTATTATTTTAGCAAGAATTACTAATACCATAAAAAAAGGTAACCTATTTTAACCCCATCCCGGCTTTTCCCGAGCTGAGTTTGGGAAGGTGAAACGTACCACCCTGGCTCCTAACGAGTGTAACTTGGGCAACGTGACGATTTACACTGTGCAATATGTTTTCCCGATTTATTTCACGTGCTATTTATGGTTTCGGTCCATTGAAAAGAACCACTCGGCGGTATTTTGTGCAAAATAGGACGTCCTTCTTCTAAGCAATCCACTTCCTGCTTGTCTGAAAGATAATTTGTTGACTACATTCCACCTACAAAGAAGAAAACTAATTCAACATGATGGTGTATTATTTCCTGCTTAAAGACAGATAGTAAAGGAAAAGAAGATAAGAAACGAAACAAGATTCTACTGTCCAAATTGCGATGTTGGGTTATTTACAGTACTGTAGTGTCGAATTGATCGTGCACGATTAAATTTTGATTAATAATTTCATAATCATTTAAGTAAATAAAAAATTGTAAATAAAATTTTTAATTCAAGAGAAAAGCTAGGTATTCCAAGTTTTATATTTATAAGTGTGAATTGACTTCAAAGTCTAATGATTTATGCCATACAGATAGATAACTTTATATGTAGTTTACTCATTTATTTAAATAGATATTTTTACATTAATTTTTAAGAAATTCTGTATCAAATGGTGCTATTATGTTTAGAAAGATACATATGTATGAAAATAAGCATAACAAGTTGACATTTTTTTTATCCAGAACCCAGATGTAAAATGAAGCTAGAAGGGGTTAAGTACTGCAATAAATAAATTCTTTTCAGCCACAAAATATTTAATACAACATCAATATCAGGAGATTTGCAATATTTTTAAATAAAGAACTAAATTTTATTTACTTCTGTTTATTTCACATTTTTAGGAGATGATGTTTACATAATCGTCATTGAAGTGCTTTGTAAGCGGAAATTACGAATCGAGACAGGAATTGAATTTTTGTTTCTGTCCAATGTAAAGGAATAAAGGGAAAAGCATGGAATAACAATTAACTTTATCTTGGTGCATTTGCATTGCTTGGTGCCTGCATACGATGAGAGAGATACAATCCTATTGTCATCCCGGAAATTAGATCCTGGTACAGAATTAAAAGTTCTATAGTACGTATTTATTGCGTCAATTTAGAAAGTTATATTTTAATATTTATCTGTAACATATTTTCTCCTCAGTATTTGTCAAAATTTTTGACTTACTAGTTCATTGTTGTTTAATGTCCCCCTTGATTGCTAATTTGTTAATTTTAAAGACAATTTCTAGTGAATATTTAAATGCATTTATTGTAAATTTTAGTATTGTTAAATTAACTTAACTTTAATAGGTTTTTCCAAATGAAAGTGGACAAGTTGAGTAAAAGGAATTCCCTTATTTTAATTCAAAAGGAATCGTCTTGGGCGTTGTAACACAGATCTCATCGTTTTGGTAGGAAGTCTCTCCCTTCTCTGTAGATAGAAGGGGTTTGTGTGTGTGTGTGATTCTTTAGAAAGTCCTTCACTGCTTCCTTCATATTGTCGTCCGAATGGAAACGTAATGTTCTCAAGTAACCTAAGGTGTTGAAGTCTCGGGATTGCTAATCTGACTGTACGTTGGTTTACCAACACTTTCCAACGGAATTTTTAAGTTCGTTTGGGTTTTACGGGAGGCGCGTAGGCGGACATTGGCAGGTTGTTCAGGATACCATTTGTCACCCAGTCACTCTTCACATAATTTTTTACACCAATTGTTCATAGTCACTCAATCTAATCAGTGCTCGCTAGACTCTCAATATTCATAGATAGATGTCCGCATGAAGCTTACCTTAAGCAAGGCGAAAAGGTACCATCTCACGTTGTTCCATGTATAGCAGGGAACAACGTGACTTCTTCCTATCAGCCGTGTTATATGCCTGCTTGGTGGATCTTCTATAGTAGGAATTATTCTGACGTAGTTCTCATGTGTTCACACTTTCATTTGGGAAACTCTCATATTTTAGAGTACTTTTACGTTTCTCAAATCATGCCAAGTTGGCGTTATTGGCGACAGCACACAATATAAACATAAAAATATTAATAAATATTAGCTCGCATTGTTTTTTCATCCATTTTTAATGTATCATGAAAAATATTTTACTGATAAGAAAATATTGCTAATTGTTTTAAAAATGTTGTGGTAAAAGTTTACCAGGGTAAATATTCCGTTTGGTGTCGGTTGTATCGTATTTGGCAAATTTATCGTCTGTGCCGACGAAATGGAAAAATATCAATTTTGGATCATTTACATAAATACTTTATTTAGCACCAACCTTCTAAAACAGGGGTGGGCAAACTTTTCTAGGGTACGGGCCACTTCTAATTTTTGTAAGGTGTTGCGGTCCACCCAGTGGAGTAGGTGTAGTGAGCTAATAAAGTCTACAATACAGTTGGACCTCCATTTTATTAACCTCTATTTTGCGAATTTCTTTATTTAGCGAAATTTTTCCTTAGAAGTAAGAAACTTTTACGATTTTCTTCGTAAAATATCCTCGAAATAGCAAAGTACATTTTTTATTGAACGAACATTTTTCTGGTTAAATTCAATTTTTTTCTCCGTATTTTTAAAATTTTTCTAGATTGAATTTTCATATGATTATTACGTATTAGTGATGGCGGTCACCTCAAAAAGTCTTGGCTGTCCACCGGTTGATTGCGATCGACTTAATGCCCACCCCCGGTTTCAAAATAATCACTATACGTTACTCTTTGACTCAATATACTCAATAGATTTAAATCTCATGTTCCGTTTTAAATTTAAAACAACATTAAATGTTTTCAAAATTTTAAAGCTTTTTTAAAGCATTAAAATCAAGCGTTTATAATTCTGCAAACGATTGTCTAGCCAAGTCTGGATTATTCATAAAAACAAAGATAATTAGTTCAACGATCATTCAGTAAAGCGATTTTGTGTGTTTATCCTAAATATATATTGGTATTCCATAAATATTTTAAAAAAATGTCCTGCATATATATATATATATAGTTATTTCCTATAGCCATTATTTGATTTATATATCAGGGTTTATTACATTTTAAAAAAAAGCTATTTCTATAATAACTGTCAGTTGAGAAAATTTATACGAAACCTTTTAAACTCAAATTGCATCCAACTTTATTTTAATTTTATGATAAACTTCATAAAAACTTTTTAAGCGAATAAACATCTAAAAATTTTACTTTTATACTGTCTCAAACATTCTAATTTTAAGAGTTTTAATCTTTTCTTCACTATGTCTTTTAAAAACCTGTGATATATTACTCATCCAGTTCTCACACAGAAACAAGTTACAATTTTACTGTATATGGTCTTCATACTACATTTATACATTTAGAATTGTGTGCATTAACATTTAAAAGAGCACCAAAGTAATTAGAGAAAATAATGAGTACACTGTTCAAAATGTTTACTTAAAGAATAAATCCTTTTAACTGGTCCTTTATTTATAAAAATCTTCTTAACTTTAAAATTCCAGTAATTTGTATTTACGAGGTTTGAAACCTTAGCCTTAATTTAAGCCTCTTTCAAAACTAACTTTTCTGTTCTGAAACTCTAAGCAATTTCTCTTCTACAGAAAAAAAAAATCGCTTGATCTATTATTTTTTTAAATGCTGCTTGTTTAACCAACACAGTAATTTTTATCTCCAAGTTTAAATTTTTTAAATTAGAAACTAAATTTATCGAGAAACTTAATCAACCATAGGGTAAGAAAATTAATGGTTTCCTAAATAGAAGCCTTTTTATTTTTAGAATGGTGTAAAGGACAAAAGAATTGAAGTTTTATACCTCAATTAAATGAAAATCTCGCTTAATTGGACTGATTCTCTACATAGAAACACAGAAATATATTTCCTGTAATTGTGCCTGTGCGTGAGCGTATACTCTCATGTGTGTTTGTGCGCGCGCGTGTGTATGTGTATGTGCGCGTGTGCGTGTGTGCGCGTGTGTGAGAGAGAGAGAGCTTTAAGGATAGGAGTTTGCTATTGTACTACTGTGGCTAAATGCTTTCTTACTATACTGTTGTCTGGTTGAACTTAGAATTTTGCTTTGCTCACTTAGAATTATAGCTATTTAGAATATAATATTATTATTATTAATTGTATATATATATATTAATGGATAAACAACCAAAATTCAAAAAAGGATGTCAGCATGTCAAACAAACACTACGCTGATGACTATTTTCAGTGGAGTTAGTAGTGGTTTTAACAGCAAACCAACTTCCCTATTGTTGTTTATACTAATGATCAAAGCCAAAATAAATTATTCCGATATGCGACAGGTAAATATTTGATGGATTCACTTTGTTTATAATAAAAGAAGCATTTTATAAATTACACACAGTGATTTCATCACAATAGCGCCGCATGTGAGAATATATTCATTTCTTAAAAGGGATATATTCATTCAATAAATATCAGATTTAATATTAACCAGATTACTCAACTTTTAAACATTCAGTATCAACGTAATTTAAATACGTGAAGTGGTTTAACATAACTCAGTTCTCATGAAGCCTGTCATACAGGAGTCACTGACAAGGCCATTGGTAACAGACGAACAGTTTTCCCAGAATTAAATATTTCGTGAATCTGGGGTGACTCGGCCCCGCGCAACCACTCTCAGATTAAGAACCAAAGTTGTTGTTGTTGTTCCCAATCCCCTTGGAGCAGAAAAGCATACACCAAGTCCATTTGGTATTTCTGCATAATAGTGTCACACACCAGGTTTTTTCTCTTCATACAATTGTCGCAGGGAAATGAAGACGTTTTAAACCAAGCGTTACTGGGAGGCTAGACATATGTCGGATTAATAAACTCTGTTTCAGTTTTGCGTGTGTGTGATTCTTGAACTAAATAAACAAATTAAAAAAAAAAAAAAGATTAGAGTACCAATGTAGAAAGGCAGCATTTTAATCCATTCAAAAGTACTCAAAAAAGTTATAAAAAGTAAAATGAATGAATAAGTATTACATATTTCACTGAAAGTTTCTCGGTTTCTGAGAAAATTAGAAATTTTATGCATTGCGAAACATTATTAATGAAAATGCTAATTAAGGATCTTTAGTTACTTATTTCAACGAATTAATAGTATCACCTCTATGTGTAGAAGATTAATATGTAAATGAAAAGAAAAAATCAGAGAAAGGATAAAAACACACATAACCGTTTAAAAAAAAACTCAACAGAGTTTAAATTTCGAAAGTATAACTAATTATTTCATATATTTTAAGAATTCAATATAGAACGTTTTAATAAAATTAATGGGAAAGTTTGTTCTAAGCATTAACTTAGGAATTTATATTTTTAATAGTTACTCTTAAATTGTAGTATAGTTAAGAATTTTTTTAGTATAGTTAGAAATTTTTTACAGTATTAATTTAAAGTATGTCAGCCCAAATTTCCCTTAACCATAAGGCAGTCTTACACAATTTCATCTCACGAAACTTTTAAACCGTTTTTATTTAATATGTAAAGAAGAAACTTAAATTAATTAATTTGCGTTTGCTTAAGAATTTCTTATGTTTTCTTTATTATGTACAGAAAAAAAGCCATTCTTAATACTTTACATTTTGAATTATATATAAGTTATTGAAGGTTACTATTAGTAAATTTCGTAAAAATTATAAATAAATCATTTGCTTGTAACTTAGCATGGTTGAAATATTTTTTTCAATATTTACACGAAAAGTATTGAGCCATTTTTTTCTGAAAAGAAAATTAAGTACTATAAATGAAGATAATTGAGAGAGAATATTATGAAAACTTTTTTTTTTTACTCTTGTTAATGTTTTTTTTAAATAAATGACACGACAATAGTGCAAAATAAATATTTTTATTTTTCGTAATCTAGATTTGTTTTAGAAGTATGACTAAAACTCTTATGCAAGACAACTACTTGTAAAAATGAGGAAAAAGTAACGTTAAACATAATAAATTACTCTCCAAAGCATATTACCAACACTTTTTTTTTTCGAAGCGAAGATTAATATTTATCATTTCTTCTAACAGCATACACAGTTTAAACAGAAATTTATTTTGCCTTACAACTATTAATCCTATTTTCTTACGTTTATCTGAAGTACAGCTGATTTCTAATTAATCACGTTTAACCATTTCATTTATCTCTGAAATATTACGAAAGCTGTTAAATTATTTAGTTGTTATTCACTGTCCATTGCTTTGCAATTTTAGGAAGAATGTCACTGGAAGCAACGAAAGAGTGAGAACAACAGTTGCATAAAGAGTAATGAAGAATCTTTGTTCGTGTAATTAATTAAATTCTGCACTCCGCTTGGCTCCAGATTGTTTTCTGTTTTCACCGATGATAAATAGTAGGAATCTAAAGAGGATTTAAGTCTAATATTCGAATTACATTTCTTTTTACAACAAATGACAAATTACATAAATGATTTATGAAAAGTCTAGTTGTTATAAGTATGCATTGACACTTCTTTACATTTATCTTGTTTTCTGGTCAATTAAGAACAGAATTAAAAATTTGAAGAAACATTTCGAGGCATATTTTCAAACGTCTCAAGATACAAGAATTAATTACTTTATGAAGAACTTTTTGGAAGAATATTTTCAAACATTTTAAGATATCCGACTTCTTGCAACAACTTCTTTTGAAAAAATTTAGATATGGGGATTTTTTTGTGATTTTTAGATTTATTTAGTATATTTTAAGAAAAAAATCCAAAAACTGAAATTAAAAAAAAATATTTATTATTAAAAAGGGAAAAAACTGATGAAATTGTACAAAAAATTACATAAATGGGGCCCACTCTGTACAAAAATGCTTCAGACAAATTCTCATTTTTCCAATTTTGATGTGTTACTTCGTTATTCATGTTTAAAATAACCTTCAGGATAAAAGATATTTTAATTTTTACAAAAACTAGAGTTATTTTTTTTATCTTAGTGATTATATGTGAAATAGCTTAAAAAACCAACGATTTTATTCACATAAAGGCTTGTATATTTTGAAATAAAACTGTGATTGTTAAATCTGATAGTTAAAATACTTCTGCTGTTATACATAACATACACAAAAAATTTCAGCAGATTATTTTCAAAACGTTTTGAGCAATCGCTGTCCCCGTTTGAGCTTTTCGAAAAAAACACATTTCGAGTAAAATGCATTTTACAGTTTGACATCTTGTGTAAAGGTATGTGGCATCTGCTTTTACTAAAACACTTGTAGTTTTTGTTCTAGTGAATGGAAAAAAAAATAAACGATATTTTTATTATGTTAATAAGATGGCCTATAAAATAAAATCATAAAAAAATGTGTCAATTTTTGAAAAAAGTCATGATCTTAGGTAGTCGGATAACTTAAGATATAATGTCTCAACGTTGTAAAGTATCATGAGTTTTATCTATTCTGTTTCTTATTTAATGTTGCCTGAATATATACGAAAAGAATATTAGATTACACAAAATTTCCATATGTAAAAATAATTCATTAAATACTAGGAAATTGCTTTTTCTTAAGTTCAATATAAATTTCACCCAGTATTACTCAATTTTTAGTTTTTGTATATTTTAACCATTAAATAACTGATCACTTTGTAACTTTGTCGCCACCCGGAGGTCTCAGATGTAAGAGGGTTTGAAAAAGAAGCAGACATGATTTTAAAATTTGATATTTTTACTTTAGATCTAAAACTTTTTGAATGATTTACGTGTTCCTTAACCTTGGGGGCACTCTCACAAATCCAATTTCTTAATCTAACTTATGAGATTTTTCAAAAAAACTTAAATGTGGTCGGAGTTCTTTATACCAATCTTTCTCGAACCCCGATACCTAGGTACAGATTCATTGCTGTTTCCTTCCATGTGGACCAATACCAAGCTATCTGTACCTTCCAACTACGGTTGAATTCTCAGAGGAATAATCATTTCAAGCTGCATGATTTTTAGTCGCAATTTACTTTCTACAATTCCAAGATTTAACAATTAATCTCACACACCCTGTATCAGTATTTAAATAGCATTTACGTTAGCATAAATTCGAGTCATCTCTGAGGAAAGCAGTTTTTAAAAACGAGGGCTGTTCTTTAAGTAAGGTCCGTTTGTTTTCAAAAACATAACGACAATATTTTGTTTCAAAAAACTTTTATCTTAGGGTTGTACATATTTTTTTTTTGCCTATTTTTCTACTCAGTTGCCGAGTTTATTATTGCACTTGTCATACCTTAGAACTAAGTTTTGAAAACCCTCTGCAAAAAAGTCTGCCTCCTGTTCGGACAGCCAAGAGTTCACGGCTGCTTTCACTTCTTCGATGTCACTGAAGCGTATCCCACCAAGACTGTGCTTGAGGTACCGGAAGAGCTACCTTAAACACAGTCTTACTCGTCACACAAATTCAAATGCTTACATCAAATCATCAGGGTTATAGAGGACCGGCCTGAGCATTCTTCGCCATGGACGTTTGTTTACCCATCTTTAAACTTCCTGACCCATTTTTGAACTTTTCTATCACTAATTGCATCAGTGCCATCAACTTCTGTTACATGGTTATGGATGTCGGCAGCTGTCATCTAATTCGCAGTTAAAATCGGATAACAGGCCGTATCTCACATTTGGTGGACGATTCAATCACCTTAAATATTTTTAGGATGCACGGCGAAGTTTACACGACTGCTATAGAGCTGGAAATGGCACGAGAGTGTTCTCAAAGGATGCTGATTAGTGAGGCAGAGACTCATTGCGGCGTACGCGTGAACTAGGGAACTATACGTGCCAACAGACCATACTTAAAAATAGCCCTCGTAAGATCAGAGTTAAGGTATCCGACTACGTTCGGAACCGTGATTTTGCAAAAGAGTGTAAATGGATACTATTTATGATATTTAGTGTCACTTAGATTAGAATACATGTATAAAATTGTTTTAAGGACATTATGACAAAAAAAATTATTTAAATACACTATTTTGGCAAAAATTTAACTTAGAATAACCATTTTTCCAAATGTTCTCCTTTTGTAAAAAATGCTTCTATTGTATTAATATTTTGCTTTTATTCAGCTCAGACCTTTGTGAAGAGGCTCAACTAAAATTTTTGAAACGCATAACTTTGAATTCGGTTTATCCATGTTTTACGAAAACAAAAGGGAGAAATTTTAAGAAAATACGCCGATAATTATTTCAAATGGTTGTAACTCTTAAAATAATTTGAATTTTTCAAAATTCATAGTTAAACCTCTGTACAGAGGTCTGAGCTATATACAGGCAAAATATTATTATAATAGAAGCATTTTTCACCAAAGGAGAACATTTTGAAAAAAGGTTATTCTAAGTTAATTTTTTGCCGAAATATTGTATTTAGATAATTCTTTTTGGTCATAATGTCCTTAAAACAATTTTATACATATATTCTAATCTAAGTGATACTAAATATCATGAAAATTATCTATTTATGAGCTTTTTTAAAATCATGGTTCTGAACGTAGTCGGATACCTTAAAGAATAGTTTCCTCAAAAGGATTAAGACTTATTGATTACATTAATTCAATTACCCGCGGTTCAATAGGGTGCAAAGATGACGAGCACCGTAATAGCGATGAGGAGTTATTTGGAAGGTGGAATGGAAACATGAATGTCGATTTCGTCACTTTATCAAGGTTCAAAATTATGAAGTCAGTTCCCAGTAATCCTCGATTAGCTTCAGAAGTACGATATTAACCCTTTCGTGAAGGTTGTGTTCTATATGCATTAGTCTCAAACCCTCTTATTGGATGGCAGGCCATTCCATGCAATTTTACGTGGGGACAGTGAACCTGTAGAACCAGTACGAAATTGCGATTCGCCAGAGCATTACCAGGCTGCCGGTGACATTTGTGGATGTTAATTAACAATCAACTAGACTAGATCTAATCTAAACTTTTTTACATGTTGTGAAACATTACTTACATACAATATTTTTTTTCTTCTGATTACTTTCAATTTTGAATAATTTTAAAAGCAGCAAAACTAATTTTTTTGCTGAATCTTAATTCTTTGAGTTCAAAAAGATTGAAAATAATTTGGTAATTACATAAATTATTATGAAGGCTTTCTCTGATGATTTGGCTTAGAGGTATTGTAAAAATCGCCTTTACACATTGGCAAAGAAAACAACGAATTTGATTTATATTCTCAATAAGATTCGAATATTATTTTTATTGAGAATCGATAAAGCCGTGAAGCAAGGGAAATTTAATAAATGTTAAAAGGAGTTCTTTTTCTTAGAGATTCGATCAGTTAATCCTTAAAAATAAATAAACTTCTATATTAAACTGTATCTCAAATAAGTACCGAAAAATCAAACTGTTTACCATCTAATAAAATTTTTAATCAGATTAGAAATTTAATAATTTCAGCACTTTTATAATTTTTATGTGCATACATTTTAATAATTTTAATTGTCTACTTTCAAAATTATTGATACATCAAGGTAGCTCATTTCTTAAAAATTTAAAGTGCTCTTCTTACGAAAACTTATTGTTAGAAATAATATGTTATCATGTATAATTTTTAATAGGTATGCAAAAATATATTATATAATTATATTATTATTACATCAAGCAAATTCTAATCAACTTCATTTAATTTGTTAGGAAAATAATAGTACTTTTTTTCCAAAAATAAAATCTTTATTACGATAGTAATTGTAAGAACTTAAAATTGCAAGTTTCTTTCATAAAAATGTATGTTTAATCAGGGGCGGCTCTAGTGCCGAACAAACCTGACCCTTGCCCGGGGCGGCGAATTCTAAAGGCGGCATTTGGATTGAATTCGAAAAAAATATTTTTTTTTGTTACAAAAAAATTGATATATTTTCTGAAATAATGTTGAGTGTGAATTTGGTATTTCATTTATTCATTTTCCTTATTTTATATTCTGCATATTTAATGTCAGTTTACTTTTATGTTGAAACTTAAGAGCTTGATGCAGGATTATATAATCAAACGTTAAATTTGATAAGTTTTTAACATCTTTCACTAGTAACTTTCTCCCCATTCCAGAGTGGGGTCACTAAAGACATTTCTTTCACCCATACGACGTCCCGTGTTAGCTATCCAAAAGGGGACAGGGGCAATAATAATTTTTTGTAGATAGAGTGTCAAAGGAGAAGTTTTATTTTAGTCTTGAGTGTTGTTATTATAATGTAAAGTAAACGTTTGTGATCCCCATCATCAGTAGACTCTTTTAGAAGAAAATGGCATGCTAAAATGAGCAATTCCTTCTCTTACGTTTTACTCCTTTGAATTAATAACAGGTAATTATGTCCTTAATTTCTAATTATTTTGTATTTGACTTAAAATAATATATATATATAATCTATAATAATATATAATATATCTATATATATAGGTGTGTATCTATGGGAAAAATTTTATCTTTTTAAATTATAATTTTTTGCTTTGCGCAAAAGGGGCCGCATTTTCCATTTTTTTCCGGGGCGGCAAAAATGCTAGAGCCAACCCTGGTTTCATATTCTCAAAAGAACGTATTTAAAGTTATCAAATAACAAAATTTTTTTAAAAAAAATTCCTACATCATGCACTTTTGGTTAGTCTTTAAAGCTCACTCCAGGAATAATGCGTTGAAGAAAGATATTTAAATATCAACAATCAAAGAAAAATATGAACTTCCTTCAATGCATTACTTTTAATAACTTTTTATTTATCAGTTAGAATAGATTGTAATTTTTTAAAAATATGCTGTTTTTGACTAAAATAATGGATTTACTTAACGAAATATTTCTTATAAATCTTCACATCAAAAAGTTCAAAACAGTCCTTTGCCCCCTTTTTAGGAAAGAAATAAACATGAATGTCAGCAATTAATTTTTATAATTAAAAATGGTTCGGAATTATTCAAATTAAGAGTTAAAGCATTAGGAATGGAATATCTACATCGTACGTCATTAGTAATTAAAAAAATATATTTTTCTTAGAATTACTTAAGTAATTACTAGTTATTGTATTGAAACAAGCATTCCATTCCAATACTTTAAAGCAAATGTACTATTTTATATTCTTTTGTATCAATGAAAATATTTCAAATATTTCATTTAATGAAATGACTATCTATAGTATTTGCAATAAATTAATTTGAAACTAATTCAGTTACATTCCCGAAAATTAACAATAGCTTAAAAATGAAAAGCTATAACTATTTTCATTAGAAAATATATTTCCACATCGCAAAATGTATCTAATAAGAATTAGTCAAATATTTGGCATACTGGTAAGTCTTTTACATCTTTTTTTTTAGAAAAGAGTTTTTAAAACACTCTGTTGTAGTAACGTGTATAAGAATGTACTGTTGGAACTATATTTGATTAATAAGATATTCTACAAAATTAATTATTCAGACAGAATTGAGGAGGGTTAAATCTTCTAGTGCATCTAAATTAAATGAATTAGCTATGTGTAGTTAGAAGCCAATAGGGCTAATCGCATTTTCTTTCAAATGAAATAGCTGTTTAACTCTGACTCTAGTAATTTTCATCTACAAGAAACTAAAATTATACTTGTGGTTCATAATAGGAGTTTCATACAATCAAGCATTACCATAATTTAAAACTTTTCTTTCCATTTTAATTTTTTCATATCTTTGTATAAATTAATAGCAGTTGTTCTGGTTTATTTTTTCACTAGATATTGTAAAATTTAGATTTTAAATTCAAAATGCTCCTTACAATTACTTATTTACCATTTCTATCATTATTATTCTTTTTAAAAGTTTTACATTTGTTAACTTTTATTTTAAATTATATTTTTATGTTTTATATGTAAGAAAGATTGTTAATCTTGTAAAATTTAACTTGATTTTGTAGAAACAAAAGGAGGTTTATGCTTTGCATACACCATGGAATTTATTAAATTAAAAAATCTTAAAATATAACTAAATAATTAAATATAATATTGAAAATATATATAATTGAATATAATAATATCAATAAATAATTTATCATAATAAATACTAGCCTTTACTCGCCGGCTTTGAGGGGTATTTCATGATATTGTACGAATATATACTGTTTACATGTTGGAATGTATTGACAAACATTCTAAAAACTCTCAATTCTTGATTCAAAAAGAACAGACGTCAAATTTTAAAATTCATATATAACTATTTTTCACGCTCCTGTAGTCCACTCCTCCAAAGTGGATTTCCCCCAAACCTCTGTTTCTACTTTTAATTAACAAAATAATGATACATATCAAATTTGATATATAAATCTAGTAGTTTAAAACGAATAGATTGAAAACGAAATTTTTATTATCTATAAGCCATTTTGATAGTTGATTTCCCTAAAATTCTTTCTTAGCGATTTTCAATTTTTAAAAAATTCAAACCAAATCTTATTACTGTTGGTCAGTGTTTCTCAAGCTTTGAATATTTGCGACCCTTTTATCAATCATAATTTTCATCGCACCCCCCTCCATCCGTTCAATAAATATGTATTGAATTCAATAATAATATACCTTGACGCTAAAGCTACTATACGACTTTAACCTCTAAAGTGCCGACGGCGTATATGAACGTCCCGCTCAGCCAGTGCTTTAATTGTCCCGGACGTATACACACGTATCTCCGAAATACGATCTTTTCTGTGAACTGCTATCCATAAAACTATTCCAAAGGTTTTGAAATGGAAAAAAAAAGAAAGAAAAACTTTATTGGGGTTTACGAAGGATTTACTTATTTCAGAGGACTTTCTTATTTATTCATTTACTCTTCCTTCCCCCCCCCCAATACATCACATACGCATGCCTACACGAAAAATCGTGACACCAGGGAGTGAATCATGTAAATTTGAATCGACAGTAAAGAATTAATTATAAACACCGTAAAAATTATCAAGAAAAGTGTTAAATTTTGCATATTATTTTACACGAGTCAAGCCCATGAGGTCACTGGTAATCCTTAAACTATAACTTAACTTAATATTGTTAAATTAATTATCAAATACATTATCCAGTACACTTATAAGTGTATTACATCAGTGTAAATGTATATTTTATTTTTTTTATTATGTCAAAATGTATTTTGTTTGTTTACTTTAAGTAACCTGATAAATTTTAAAATCATTTTTTTTCGACATTTCAATATGCTCGCGCCCCCATCGCAGGGTTATCACGTCACCTTAGGGGCGCAACCCACAGTTTTAGAAACACTGCTGTAGGTTTAGTAGTTTGAAAATAATAATTTCATTTTATCTATACGCCCCCGTGGCTTCTTTTTTCACAATTCCTTACTTTATCTCACACGCTCTATTTATTTATATTGGTAGAACTTTCAATCGTTAATAAAATACGTTTTAAACCGCACAATTGAGCTGAAATTTTATATACATAATTATTTTGGATGACAATACAGTAATTTAATTATAAATAAAAAAAGTTAATTGATTAAAAATAATTACTCAAAGAATTGCAAATACAGCCACGTTGACATCATTTTTGGTGACTTAGCGACCATTTTGGCGACTTGTGTCAAAACTTGAAATTTTTTTTTCTCACATTTTAAAATGCTCATTTGAGCTGATATTTTCTATACACTATTGTTTTGTGTAAAAATACGATAATTTAATTATAATTAATTAAAATTAATTGACTGAAACTAATTATTTAAAGAATTCCACATACAGCCACGTTGGTTTTATTTTTAGCGACTTGGGCAAAACTTTAAAACATTTTTTTTTTTCTCGTGTTTAAAGCATCCAGTTGAACTTAAATTTTATGCGCAAGATTTTTTTGAATGACAATACGACACTTTAAGGACAATTAATAAAAAATAATTAACACTTAATGTTGTGATTATGTTATATGTATATACATATTTATATCAATTGTAACTATTTAATAAAAAGAAGCTAAAATAAAATTTTTCTTTGGTAATCTAAGTAGGAATTGACTTAATTTTTTTTATATTTCTTGTTTCCCATAGAAGTCGATACTAATACAATCAGTTCTTAGTGGATCTCTATTCATCAAAATAAATATGCTTACAGAATTTTATGTATGTGAGTCTAACAATTCAAAATTAGAAATTTTTTTATCTATAACACCCCTTTTTACGCCTTCGAAATTTCCCCTAAGAGTTGATTTTTAGAAAAACCATTTTTAAAGGAATTCTACTCTACGAAAGAAGCATATCTACCAAATTTCAAGTCTGTTGGTGTAATGGTTCACAATCGAAGATATTTTTCTATAATGCCTCTTAAATCCTCCTAATGCTCCTTAGAGGTCAATTTTCATAAAACATTCTTCGTGGCAGCTCTCTACTATGTAAAAGAGAAGGGCCTACCAAGTTTCATAGTTTTGGGTCCAAAAGTTCAAAAACGGAACATTTATCTATTACACCTCTTAATCTCTCGCAATGTCCCTTGGGGAAGATTTTCGCACCACGTAATTTATGACGGATTTTTATTCCATGAAAGAAACATGCCTACCAAATTTCAAGTCTGTAGGTCTAATAGTCCAAAAACGGGAATATCCCTTTAAATGCTCGCAAAGACCCTATGGAGTCGATTATCGCAAAATTCTTTCTTAGCGGATCTCTACTCCATAACAGAAACAAGCCTGTCAAATTTTAAGTTTGCAGATTTCACAGTTTCGAAGATATCGTGGTGAGTAGGTGAGTGAGTGAATGAGTCACTTTTCTCTTTTATAAATGCAGATAAAAGAAAACATGAATATATATATATTATTAAAGACTGGTTATGACGCTTTTGCAGAGTTTAGTTGTAACAAACTGAATACGATCCACAAAATTTGATTGCAATATATAAATATATACTTTAAGTATATTAAATACAGTTCCTCTAGCATATCCCAAATTATTATTATTATTATTATTATTATTTTTTTGTAAATGCCTGCTATTTTATAAACCTTAAATACGTTTATTATACATCTGTAGCGGATCTATATGAGTATGCATTTCTTCAAATAATCCTCTTGGGAAATCTTTGGGCTATCAATTTCGGTTATTCACAACCAACCCTTCAGAAGAAGAGAATTGTGATATTTAAATTAACTTACTAAAAACAGGCGAGGTTTTCTAGCTCGTAGAGAGAGTAGGAGAGAAGTTATACTCGAGTCAGAGAGGTGGGATTACTACTGAAGGTATAATATTAGAATTATTGTGATTTAATTCTCATTACAGCAGTGCTTATCAAACTTTCAATACTTGCCACCCAATATTCAATCATAATTTTCATCGCACCCCCCTAAATACAACAACCATGTATTGAATTCAATGATAATATACTTTGACACTAAAGCTACAACCTCTTAAGTTCCACCAGCGTATATAAACATCTCCGTACGTTTGCGAAGAATGTATTTAATTCAGAGAAGGTTTTACCTATTTATTCCTTTTCATCCCCCCAATACATCACATGCAATCGCCTATGTAGAAAACGGTGGTCTTGGGGAGCGAATCTCGTAACTTTTAATCTGCAGTTAAGGGATTATTTACTAACCGTACTAAAAAAATGATGAAGATAAGTGTTAATTTTTGTACGAATTTCATACATTTCAAGCCCATGGCTCACTGGTAATTATTAAACATGTTTTAACTTAGTTTTGTTAAATTAATTATAAACTACATTGTGTATAGTACTGGTACATTTATAAATGTATTATATCAGTGAAAATATGTATCTTGTATTTCATTTTGCGAGAATGTATTTTTGTGTTGACTATCAGTAAATTAATAATTTTTTTAAATAATCTTTAATCTTCTACTTTCATTATGCTCGCGACCCTCTCGAAGGGGTATCACGCCCCCTAGGGAGGTGGGCACCACAGTTTGAGAAACGCTGCATTAGAGGAACTTTAAAGTGACAATTGTTCACTAAGATTGATTGATATTAGATTAAATCGGGAGATATGTTAAATCTTTTATTAAGGTAAGGATAAAGTTTGATAGTCTCCTAATCATACGCATTTTACCGTCGTTGCTCCAGTTTCGCGGTTAATGTTAAGACATTCTCTTACTATTATTAGTTAAAATTGTGTCTGTTCTTTGTGTGGTAAATAAATAGATTAATTGGATCATGTCGAGTGTTTCTTCCCTTCCCCCAACACATCTAGGTGCCCGAGAGAGAGGTTCGAGCCTCTCACACATCTTTTAAAACATACATATAAAATTAGATGGTAAAAGCAAAAACTAGGTAAATTTTGGCAATTTATTATGAATAGTTCATGTTTTCATTTTATTAACAGTTCCAGTGTTAATTATAAAACACTAGTAAGTCTCAAATTTCACGGACTGAGCCTATAACGTGGAAAATTTTTGCAGTATAACGACTACAATAACATTTCTGTGTTATTGCCTTCTTCCCCTTTTCTAAAAAATGTTTGGATCAGTGGGTCGCCATGGCGTCGTATTTTATAGGCGGGTGTAATTGTTCGTCGGTGATTGAAAGGAATTGCGTTTGTTGAGCGGATAATGGATATTAATTTTTTGTTCGTTTGGGATAAAATGCTACTGAGACTTACGAAATGTTGAAACATGTGTACGACATTGTTACATTATCGTGAACGTAAGCTTTTTAGTGACATTGACGGTTCAGAGAAGGCCGGGAAAATACTGAAAACAGCAAACACTCTAGAAGTCCGTACATTTCTTCCACTGCTGAAAACATCAAAAAGACTTCTGTGGTGGCAAGTAAGAATAGATTTCAAACAATAGTAGAATCAGTTGGGATATCCTCGACCACATGTCAATGGGTAGTGACTAAGGATTTCAAAATGCATAGGGTATGTCAATATATCGTTCGCTGCATGTTAAATGAAGACCAATCTACAGGTGAAGTCAAGGTATCTGTGTATGTGTGACTTCGTTCGGAACCGTGATTTTGCAAAAGTGTATAAATGGGTAATATTTATGATATTTAGTGTCACTTAGATTAGAAAATGTATATAAAATTGTAACAGAAATGCATATAAATTGTATACAGATTTGCAATATATATTTTCATTATCGTAGATTAGTCAGGCTGATAAAAAAATTCAAGCAACTGTCTAGCTTCGGACAATAAAACAAACGTCTATACATCTGAATAACTGGAGAAATAGACAAAGGCTAGAAAAAAAACAGCTTCTTTATTTTAGTCCTAGAACATACTTTTTAACGATTTAGAACCATTTGTGTTCAATTTAGCACGAATCCTTCGTAGGGACTTTCCAGGGTCCACTTCCACTTAAATCTATAAAAATCCATATAAATATATCCATATAAAATCCATATAAATATCTTCCACTTAAATCCTGCCTTTAAAAAAAGAATTTGTCTCAATCCACTTACACAATTAACATTGGAGATCATAATTATATCCAAATTTGCAATTTAGGTATCCGACTACGTGATTTTTCAAAAGCGTATAAATGGATAATATTTATGATATTTAGTGTCACTTATATTAGGAAATGTATATAAAATTGTTTTATGAATATTATTACAATAAAACATTATTTAATTATTAATATTTTGACAAAAAATGAGCATAGAATGATCCATCTTCAAAAGGTTCTTCTTTTGTGAAAAATGCTTCTATTATAACAATGTTTTGCCTGTATATAGCTCAGACCTCTGTACAGAAGCTCAACTAGAATTTTTGAAATATATAACATAGAAGTGGGTTTATCCATGTTTTATGACAACAAAGGGAAGAAATTTTAAGATGAAACGCCGATAATTATTTCAATTAGTTGTAACTCTGGAAATAATGTGAATTTTTCAAAAAATCATAAAGAGGGGTTTTGAGCTATATACAGGCAAAATATTATTATAGTAGAAGCATTTTTCATAAAAGGAGAACATTTTGAAAAAAAAATTATTCTAAATTAATTTTTTGCTCAAATATTGTATTGAAATAATGTTTTTTGTCAAAGTGTCCTTAAAACAGTTTTATACATGTATTCTAATCTAAGTGACACTAAATATCATGAAAATGATCCATTTATGCGCTTTCTTAAAATCGCGGTTCCGAAAGTAGTCGGATACCTTAAAAGTACATTGCAAGTAGAATTAAAGAACATGGCTAAAAATACACTGCTGGCCACCGCAAATGCAACACCAAGAAAGACAAGAGATAGCACAATACAATTTATTTTGTCTATAACATGTTGACCAAGTATCAAATGATTAAATTTATAGACATCTGTGAAGTGTGGTTCCTGCCAGAATCAGTAGCAATAGTAGCCACCATTGTTCGAGATCACCGCTGCCACACGCCTCGGCATTGATTCAAAGAGACTTTGGATGTGTTCTTGGGGTACAGCAGAACCAGCAGCTTCAACACTTTGCCAAAGTTGATCTGGTGTGGCAGCTGGGAGTGTAATCTGGGTCAATCGTTGAGCAACCATGGACCACTTGTTTTCTATCAGCGAAAGATCCAGAGAGCGAGCCGCCGAAGGAAACAATTCAATCTGGTGATTGTCGAAGAACCTTTGGACAATGCGTGACACGTGTGGTTGCGCATTATCCTGTTGAAATATGGCTGTGGCCATGTCCTGAAGGTAAGGAAGGACAACTGGCTCCAACACCTCGGAGATGTAGCGCTGGTTGTTTAAAGTACCGACAATGTGTACTAGAGGAGTGCTAGAGTGATATCCAATACCACCCCATACGATAATACCCCGTGCAGGACCAGTATGGTGGTGCATAACGCAGATGTTCAGCATCATCTATCCACGGTGTCTCCAGCCTCGAATCCGACCATCGTGGTGTTGCATACAGATGCGTGACTCGTCAGTAAAGAAAACTTCATTCCATTCTGCCTCACACAACTTCTTTCATCGCACCATTGGCGGAGGAGACGTCTGTGGTTCTGAGTCAAGGGTAGAGCAAGCAATGGACGTCTCACGGACTGACCCCTCTGTTGTAAACGGCGTCGAATTGTACGCGCAGTCAATGAATGATGCGTTTACAGACTCAATGTGCTGTGCTATGGTTCGTGATGTGACTGAGCGATCCGTCCCTGCCATGCGCACAATTTGCCTGTCCTTACTTGAAGTGGTGCACTGAGATAGATGTAATCGACCACGTCGGTCCGTCGTACCCTCGAGCATCCAACGGTCACATATTCATGTTACAGTTGTTTGGTTTCGTTCAACACGACTACCGATTGCCCTAAAAGTTAATCCCTAATTTTGATAGGCCACTATTCTTCCTCTGTCGAACTCGGATACTTCATCAAAAACTGATCGCTGTTTTCTACGAGACATAACTGATTGTTTTTTGAGAAAACCACAAGAAAAACACAATTGCCGAACTTGAAATCGTCGAAATCTCCAAGCCTTTAATAGCGCTTTGAGGTAGCGCCACAGGCGCGCGTGATGTGTGTCTCCGCTAAAATTCTAATCATTTGCATATCTGACCTCCGCTAATGCATGTTGTAATAATTCCATGTTATTTGCATGCTTCCTTCAGGGTGTTGCATTTACGGTGGCCAGCAGTGTAGATTCCAGAAATGTTTCAGTGACCTGTACAAGCCATGGCAAAAGTGTGTTGTTATACTCAAGGGTCTTATTTCAAACAAGAATGTGTTTCAGCAGTTCAAATGGTAATATTTTTCAAGTTATAGACTCTGTGTCTGGGAACTTTTGAACCTTACTATGTAAATATTTTTACAATAATGAATAATTTTTTAAACTTTTAATTTTATTCATATCATAAGTATTGTATTTATAATATTCGATATTATGCATAAATGTTTTAAGTATTTAACTTCTTTATTCATTTTAGAAGTAAAACAATAACTAAATTTAGACGCGTAATTGTTTTGAAAATCATTATAACATCACATAAAACGAACACTCTTTATGAGATGACTGCACAAAATACAATATTTGACAATTCCTTTTTCGTACTTCTAAAATTATCTAAATAAAACTTCTAGACAGAGAATACAGATAAGGATGGGTCAAAGTGTATTTCAGTGCCTCGCCATTTAAAACAGATTAGAAGATATGGGGAAAATAATACCCAAGAGCTAAGCAACTTTAAGGAAATTCTCTCATATATCTGGGGATTAAATCGCCAAGAAAGTTAAGGAAAATGTGTCTGGAAGGAAATAGGTATGCTTCGAAGTGGTAGAAACTTGGGTTGGTTTTAATTGACCACGTTAAGAAACTTCTGCGTTTCCGTCAAATGTTTATCCAGTTTAATTATAGGAAGATTAAAGCAAAGCATTTACTGGAGTCCAGCCATTCCTCACTTAATAAAATGGACGATTAGAGGAATGGTGTAACTTATCACGCAAGATTAAGAAAAGAATTTCTTATAAGAGTAAGTCACGTTTTTAAGATATTTTTCAATTACTACTATCAGTTTGCAATCTCCCTATACATATCTTGTTCAAATTTTTAATCGTTAATAAAATACATTTTAAAGAGCTCAATTGAGCTGAAGTTTTATGTACTTGATTATTTTGGATGACAATTCGGTAATTTAATTATAATTAATAAAAATTAATTGATTAAAACTAATTATACAAATAAGCATCAGTTTTGGCAACTTAGTGACCATTTTGGTGGCTTGTGTCAAAACTGTAAAATAATGTTTTCTCCCATTTTAAAGCGCTAATTTGAGCAGAAATGTTCTATACACACTAATGTTTTGGGTTGAAAATATGATAATTTATTTATAATTAGTTAAATTAATTGACTGAAACTAATTATTTAAAGAATTGCAGATACAGCTACGTTGGTTTCATTTTTAGCGACTAGGTTCAAAACTTTAATTGTTTCTTTTTCTCACGTTTTATAGCATTCAGTTGAACTGAAATTTTATATACACGATTGTTTTGGATTACAATACAATACTTTAAGGATAATGAATAAAAATTAATTGCCACTTAATATTGCGATTCTGTCTTATGTGTATACATATATATATTAATTGTAATTATTTATGAAAATTAACTAAAATAAAATTTTTCTTTGTTGACGTACGCAGGAATAGACATAAAAAAATTTTTAATTACTTGTTAAACATATATGTATATATAAATATTCTACTGTCCATTAAAACTGTAACACCATCTGAGAGGAATGATGAAAACAACAAATTCGCATAAAAAAAATGTAATGTAATTAGGAATATGTAAATAATTTGCAATCGAATAACCCAGTGGGGAACACGTCATCTTAAGATCTGCGTAAAAAGAAATTTACGCAGCGGGTTTTTCATTCAGAAATTGCATTTGAATGTTGATTATTTCCGAGAAATTAGTTTTATGCCTCGTAGAAGGGGAATGTTCTACCAGCACAAGAAGCATTTGAATAGCAACAGAGCCATGACCATCTGAAACTACAGTTTATCGTTCCGTTATGTTGCTACTGGAATTTTCTACAATATTTCTATTGGAATATATTTCAATGGTTTCAGGAGGAGTCACACTGAAGGTCAAGTGGGATTTAAACCAGCTCATGTTTCAACCTCTGAAAAACCATACATGTTGTCAGGGTGGCCTTGCACAATTATACAACCTCATCATCGACCTAGATTCAAGAAGTATGCATAATTGTAGCACAACAAGTATCCGAATGGACAGTGCAAAGACGTCTGAAGCATCATGGACTGTACGCACTTAAAACCATTAATGCTATACCCTTGGCACCACATATCATAGATACACTGTGACCGACGGGATCAACGACAAAACTAGATATAGTAATGGCACCATGTCTTATTTTCAAATAAGTTTCATTCCTGCGAACATCATCGTCATGAATATTTCTGTCATTCTTGATATCGTCATGCATTTGGTGGGATGGTATAGGCAGTCGTTAGGTACACAACAAGAAAAAAAAATTTTTTTAGCCTATGTGGTAGTAATCTGAAAACCAGCATTACATTTGTCTGACCTTTAAGCCAGTGGTTGTACACTATCATCGAGGACTGACGGACGTCATCTTCCAACAAAATTAAGCAAAACCACATTTTCACCATCTTGACCTTACCTACTTCGACACAAAGGTTTCTGATTGTTGAAATAGGTCCTCCTGATACCTGTCTCACTGAAAATATCTGGTAATGAGTTGCTGTAAAATTCGTCCTTTATCAATCTTCAGTGTCTAAGATTGATTAAGTTTGGCAAAGACTTAAGGCATCATGAAATAAATTGGTTGTATCTGTCAACCAAGCTTAGTTCTACTTGATGCGCAAACGGGTTGGAGTTGTCTTAACTCTCAGAGGCTGCAAAAAAGTGTACAAAAATTCTAAACTTGACTTCACCTGAATTGATTCCAAATTTAATCTACCATGCACTCGTCGAGAATATATTTTTTTTTGTGATTTTCTTTTCTTACTGATGTTGTAAATTATACTTCCAGCAGTATATACACTTAAAAAGTCTCAAAAATGTAACGACAATTTTTTAGGATAGGTGGGGCACATCCTAGGGATTGAGGATTGCATACCGACTCACCATCTTCAAGGTCATCTTATTCTGATATTTGGTGCTCTGAACAAAGGCACTGGATGTGGAAGCGAGAATTTATTCGCTTGTACGGTGGTTAGCATTCAACGATTATGCAGTGGAACACTAAAAGGGAGCTTGAAGATATGCATTAAGTGTATGGGATAACAGAGAGCGATGGACGAGACTTTAAATGAATTTATAAACACACTTTCCAGACAAAAATCAAACGCAGTTTATTTAAGCTTCTGCATCGAAGTTTGTACAATTACACATTATAAGAAGCAGCAGGTGTACTGAGTGTATTGCTTGACACTTAAGATAGAAAATATGTTGGAAGAAATAATATTTACCAGTACTAAAAGTTTTTAAAGTACAACGCATCTTGCGTGAACTTTGAGATCTAATTAAACTGATGTATATTTTTCCCCTCAAATAAAAATTAAATAACTTTTAATCAGCAACTTGGATCATTTTCGAGATTTCAAGTTTGATGCATTAAATTAACACATTTTTCAAGTAATCATAATAATATTTTAATCTAAGAATCTTTTAGCTATGTTACTGTGCACACAAATGGAGAAATAGTTTTTGAAAGTAAATTTTAGTAAAAAAACACTCTTGTCTATGTACATAGTGTGCAATGTTTTGATATAAGAAACTCATCACAATTCTCTAGCCTTCAAAATTTATATTAAAGTTAGATACTCAAAATGTTTTACAGTGACTGTTATTTTTTTTTTTTTTTACTCGTGATAATTAACTATAACTATTAATAACACATGGCTACAAAATTAAAGTTTTAGAAAAATAGAAAAGATGTGTTCAGTGATTTTTGTATTATTTAGTCTTCTGATTTTGAAAATGACTTCCATTTTTTCACATCACGTTAGGAGGTTTTGTAAAATCTATATTAATAATTTTGCTAAAACTCTAATTGAAAAGAAATTCTAACCTGGGCAATTTGATGACAGTGGTTTTTTTTTCAGTTAAATCTATGTAAATATTGGTTCTTGATGCGTCAAATTAATTGCTAAGTAATTCGACGAAAACCATTGTTTCTAAACCTCACAGGCTGTCTTTGATCGTGACAAGAACAAGAAATTTCTTTAAGATTTATACATTGTACAACCAATTGTGGTATAGTTTCTAAAACAAAATCACCAACACACTATTTAATTTGTTTTTATTAAAACATTTATATAAAATAGACGATCGACCAAGAGAAGCAAAAATTATGTTTGTGTACGTAAAAGTTTGAAGCATATTTTAAAATGCGCAAGAAAGCAGAACGAAATAAGTTTCTCCTTGGGTACATTTTCTTTTTCCTTTGAAACTTCTTTCTGACGTTCTTCTTTTATGTTTAATCTCAAACTTATCTCGTTTAACATCCAACAATAGTCGGTTAGCATGTTCTTGTCCATTCTTCATATGTATTTGCACTCCATTTCTTTCATACCTTGACGGAACATTTCCCCCTGTTCTTCATTGACTAATCCTCAATTTTCGGCGGGATAGTCCTCATGTGAGTGACGATAATGTATTTTCACATTCATGAAGCAACCGAACTCTTGAAATTTCTCCAGCTTGTTCATTGCAATACTTTTACAGTCAGGACCCTTGTAATTGACACTAAACTTTCTGACGATATCTTTCAAGGTATCCGACTACGTACGGAACCGTGATTTTGCAAAAGCGTGTAAATGGATAATATTTATGATATTTAGTGTCACTTAGATTGGAAAACAAGTATAAAATTGTTTTAAGGCCATTATGACAAAATTTTTTATTTAAATACAATATTTGGGCAAAACATTAACTTAGAATAACCTTTATTCCAAATGTTCTCCTTTTGTACAAAACGCTTCTATTGTATTAATATTTTGTCTGTATTCAGCTCGGACCTCTGTACAGAGGCTCAACTGTGATTTTTGAAAAATTCACATTATTTTCAGAGTTACAACCATTTGAAATAATTATCGGCGATTTTTTCTCAAAATTTCTCCCCTCTGTTGTCGTAAAACATGGAAAAACCCCCTCCTAAGTTATATATTTCAAAAATTTTAGTTGAACCTCTGTACAGAGGTCTGAGCTCTATACAGGCAAAATATTATTTTAATAGAAGCATTTTTCACAAAAGGAGAACATTTGGAAAAAAGGTTATTCTAAGTTATTTTTTGCCAAAATATTGTATTTAAATCATTTTTTTTTTGTCATAATGTCCTTAAAACAGTTTTTATACATGTATTCTAATCTAAGTGACACTAAATATCATGAACATTATACATTTATGCGCTTTTAAAATCAGGGTTCCGAACGTAGTCGGTTACCTTAAAATAACTCATGCTTCTTTTCTCTTTGCTGTCATACAAGTCTCAAATTCATTATGTTTCAAAAGCTTGCAAATATTTGGACCAATTTTCTCTGTCAACTTGGTTTCGGATATACCTGGAAATTTTTTGCAACTCAGTTGGAGGAAAAGGCACTGGAATATTACGTCCATGAGGGACGAGGAGTATGACCGAAGGAATATTTTCAGGATAATATATCAGTTTTTTTTTTTTTTTTTATTTTTGCGTTTATGCCTATGTATAAGACAAAAACAAAATTATTAAACATCAGAGTGGTTTTTCGGCTCCCTCTATGTCATAGAAACTCGAAATTATACAGCAGTCTTCTTTCCTTTGAGCCAGAAGCGTAGATCTTTGAGGCATTTTACACAGATTTTATGATGAGCTCATGCTTTATCTTGGTCTACAAGTTTCGTGCCAAAATACGCAAGATAAAGCTGTTTTACATGGTTTGTAATACTTCTCGCGATTTTTAATTTAACTATATTCCCCGCATATGTAACAAAAGTCATCTGGCTAATTTCTGCAACGTCTCGAACTCAAAGCCATGTTTCAGGGAACGCACAAAACTAAACAAAACTGTTAAAAGTGTTTATGAGATGAAGCTCTCACATACTAACACAGTACATTCCCTGCAATAAATTACACATGAAAGAAAAACTGAAACCAAATTCAAAATTTCAGTGTCTTACGATCTGAATCAATCCAAACGAGCGATAGTTCTTAGTTAATGATTCCCTCGACGCTATTGGTAGAGAAATATTTTGATAGAAAGAGAAGGAAGGCAAAGTAAAGATGTCACAGAGTTGTATTATGTACGTTTTACCAAGGTTCAATGAAGGTCAGCCACGGAGGGAAGAAATTCAATGCTGTAAAAAAAAAAATTGGTAAATGTGCAGAAAAATCCAAGTAAAATTAAATTTTTCAAAAAAACCTGAAGTGATGGAAAATTTTCATTAGCACCAAAAAATACTTTAAGTCCAGTTATAACTGCTCTTGTATTTTTTTCTCCTTATAACCCTGTGTAATTAAATATATTTAAGATATCCGACTACATTCGGAACCATGATTTTAAAAAAGCGCATAAATGGATAATTTTCATCATATTTAATGTCACTTAGATAAGAATGTAAGTATAAAATTGTTTTAAGGACATTTTGACAAAAAAAAATATTTAAATAATATATTTCGGCAAAAAATTAACTTAGAATAACCTTTTTCAAAATGTTCTCCTTTTGTGAAAAATGTTTCTATTATAATAATATTTTGCCTGTACATAGAGCAGATCTCTGTACAGAGGCTCCGCTATAATTTTTAAAAAATTCACATTATTTTTAGAGTTACAACCCATTGAATTAATTATATACGTTTTTTTCTTAAAATTTCTCCCAACTGTTGTCGTAAGACATGGATAAACCCATTTCTAAGTTATATATTTCAAAAATTCTATTTAAGCCTCTATACAGAGGTCTGAGCTATATACAGGTATAATATTATAATAACAGAAGCATTTTTCACAAAAGGAGATTTTAAAAATGGGCCATTCTATGTTCAGTTTTGTCAATATATTGTAAATAAATATTTTTTTTTACTGTAATACTATTCTTAAAACAATTTTATATACATTTTCTAATCTAAGTAACTCTAAGTAGTCGGATACCTTAATTTAATTCTGAAGAGAGAGCATTTTTTTTAAGCAAAGACAGAAATGATGCCCTTAATTATCATAATCAATTTAATAATCTTATGTTGAATTCTATAATTTTTTTAGCCCTCTATATATATAAATAAATGAGATGTTTTTCAATGTATATAAACTCCGAGAAAGAAGCATTTCCCATTATTATAACACATTTTAAGGTTGTTTAGTAATTTTTCTTATCAATAAAATATTATAAATTGTAAAATAAATAAATAAATAAAAATAAATAAAAAATAAAATAGAACATTTTTTAAATGGGCATTTTAACTGTAATGCTGATATATTTAAGGAAACGACTTTTAAAACTCAACATATTATTTAAGATAATCTTCTTTCATATGGTATTCATTCTTGATGTTGACAAACATTAAGATGCTCTAAAATTCTTATTGAACCATACTCAACCTACTTTCTCTGAACACACGCAGTCATATCTGAAAACTCCAACTTAGAACTTCTAGTGGCTTTCGTAAATGTCCAAATGAATTGAGACAAATGAAGTCGGAGGATTGAAATCAGGTGAGAGAATTTCTCAGACCTCTTCAGGGAAATACATGTCTGATGCAGATCGTGTCATATATTATTCAAAGGATATGGATATTTTATGTCCCCATTCATCCTGCTTAGTAAGGAAATCTATGAGAAACTGTAGGATGATTCATCATCAATTTTTAAAATATATTGCACTGATTATTTTGGGAAGCAGATATGTGTCCTTAAAATGCTGAAGATAATACTAAAATGAAATTAAAAAAATTAATTAACCCAGGTTCATTCGCGCCTGTTTTTGCTACCGTCGTTACTCGCGGGGTGTAGAAAACACTCCAAACTTCTAACATGTGTATTTAATAATTAACTCTACGAGGGCATATTGAAAAGTCGAAAACAAAATATTATTTAAAAAAATTATTAATTTACTGAAAGTAAGCAAACAAAATATATTCTGACATAATAAAAAATTAAATACACACTTACAATGATGTATTACACTTATAATTGTACCAATGCTACACAATGTATTTTATAATTAATTTAAAAATACCAAGTTAAGATCGTTTAATAATTACCAGTGAGCCCATGGGATTGTCATATATAAAATTATATACAAAAATTTACACTTATCTTTATAACTTGCACGGCTTATAATTAATCAAATAGTGATTAAAATTTACGAGATACGTTTTCCACGTAGGGGCGCGTATGTGGTGTACTGGGGGATGAAGAATAAAGAAGAGCAAATAATCTGAAATAAGTAAATCCTTCGAAAAAATTGTCAAGGTTCTTTTATTGCATTCCAAAGCTTTCGGAATAATTATATGGATAGCAGTGCTGAGAAAAGATCGTACTTCAGAAAGACGTATATATACGTCCCTGGAGATTATCACTTTGACTGAGCGAGACGTTTATATACGCCGGGGGATCTTAAGAGGTTAAGGTCGTATTGTAGTTTTAGCGTCGAAGTATAGTATTATTGGATTCAATACATTGTTATTGTATGAGGGGGGGGGCGATGAAAATCATGATTGAATATTGGATCGCGAATATTGAAACTTTGAGAAGCACTGATCTAACGTATTTAAATTACACATTTAATTTCTTAAAACTATTCTGCATTTTTTCAAACTCTTTGGATACCTTTAAATATATATACATATGTATAAACTATTTAATATTCATGACATTAAACATTTATTTCAATATTGAAAACAACTAGCCTATATAAAATATACACAAATCAGATTAAAATCAGTTATGGAATATATTTTTCCAAAATATTGTTGTGTTATATGTATGCATATAACCACGCATTATTTACCGGCGGAAATACGAGTATAAAAACAGGTCATTAAATAATAAAGAAGGTCGTATAAAGGTTATTAAGGTTATTATTGATTTTTTTCAGGGGATAAGTAAATATTTAAAGGGAAATTGGATTTGAGGAAAAAATTCCTTGCTTGTATTTTTTTAATTGTTTTAATTTCTTTTTTGCATTCGAGACAAAAATATTGAACTCTTTCTTAAGAAATGGCGACAACAGGTTAAAAACGTAGTTAAATCCTTTTTAAATGTTTTTTTCACGAAATTTAATTTTGTAGGAAGAATATAAAATTATTTTTTTAAAAAGTCTCTTTTTGTCTTGCGTTTGCTACAAGGTTAAAAGGCAAAAAAGAGCTTAAGCAAGCATTTCAAGGTAATTTAATTAAGCTTCATCCGATAATTTATTTTTGAAATTTATGGTGGAAAGCTACTTTTTATGAATATCAAAGTGTAAAATAGAAAGTTATCATCCTTTTAATCATTTAAACAGATCTACTTAAAAAACATGAACTTTTTATTAATACACAACATTTGTTTTCGTAAATTTGTTAATTATTATAATTTATTAAACGTGCTTTTATTTAATAAGCATAGTATTTTGTTTGCAGTGATAAAAACGAATTAGAAACTTTCTCAATGGAAAATTAGGCCCTTTTTGGAATATTCTTTAAAAAAATAAATTTGTTTTAAAAATAATTTATTTAATATTGCATACACAAATACGTAAAAATATTTAGTCAAAAATACGAAATACAGCAGTATATTGTTTCAATATGTATTTTTTGTAAGTAAAATATAGCTTACTTCTATTGAATGTAATATAATACCTTTAAATAAAAAATAATATATTAAATTAAGGATCACATGTTTGCAATTCTATAGAATCGTTATTTTGAAATGCAAAATAATAATATAATGAGTTATATAACAAGAAATGAATGAAAGTCTCTTTTCGGAAATTATTAAAAAAGGGTGCATTTGTGTTACAAAAAACATTCCTTGTGTAAAAATAAAAAAAAAAAATCGAAATATTATTTTTTTAAAAACCATACAAAGTAAGCAAACATTTTCTATCTAATTTCTTCAGAATATTTTGGGATTTTTTTTATTTATTTATATATTTCACAAAATTTAAAAGTCAATAACGAAAAAAAATTAAATTGATATACATTTTTCAACAAGAGTTTCCTAAGTTTAATTTTAACTATGAGATGTTAAGAAAATATAAGAATATTATTTATTGCATAACTGAAAATTTCAGAACATAATGATATTTTGATAAGCAATTAAAAATATCCTTTTGTTTTCTGGTTTATGTATAAAATTTTCGACTCTTGGTTGCATCTGTTACAGGTAAAACGTTTATAGTTCCTCTCTAAGTGCTATCTAATTTAGTTACTATGTATTAATATTTTAAAATATGAGAAAAGTTTAACTGAAAACCAGGGGTTTATTAATTGAATTCCTTTTAGAAAACTCAATATTTTTACTACTTCATGATTATAACTACTTTTTAAAATTAAAAATAACAAATTTTTGTTTCTCTAAATTTTTATTTTTAATTCAATTCAAATTTTTAACTAGAATTGTCTTTGATAATCAAATAATTTTTCAATTCAATTTGTTATTTAAATTATTTTTTGCTCTTCGTATAGTCCTTTCCTTTGACCCCCAATCATTTTAAGTACCAAATGAAAACACTGAAATAGACGAGGAAATCTTGAGAAAAAAAATTGTGCAGAACTGCAATACATTTCTTTCCAAAACCAATGTGCTACTCTTTCATTTTATTTTCAAATGAGATTTTGATATTCAGATAAACAAATTATCATTGCATAAATTGAGAGAGAATCATTCTCAGGAAATGAAAAATGAAGAAGAATATTGCGTCTTTACAGTAAACATTCTTAAATGTCAAAGAATCTTATCAAATATAGAAGTGAGTTGTTGATATTTTATGCAGTTACTTTTTCAATGTATGATGTACATATTATTCATTTTGTTCCGAATTCCCGCTTCACCTGCGCAGACGATAAAGTCTCCAAAAAATGACACAGCGGACGCCAAATGGAATATTCCCTCTGGTAACCTTTTACCATCACATTATCAAAACAATGAGTGGTCTTTTCTTATCAGTATTCTATATCACATAATACATGAAAAATGGAGGTAAAACCATTGAGAACTAATTATTTTTAATATTTTTTTAAGGGCGTTGTCGCCAATAATGTCTGCTTGGTGATATTTACTCCAACTAAATTTAAAGGTACCGAATGAAGTCATATTAATGATAGCAAATTGAGCAAAAACTTTCTGTAACGATGAACTACCCACGCGTTCTATCCTCTTTAGCTCGGGTTTTCTTCTGTCTAGACAAACTGGAGCTTTAAGCTAGAACTCTCCCATAAAAATTTAAAAGTCATTATCGAAGAATATAATTAAACAGATCGGGGCTCGAGGATTTTATAGTATCAGTCAAGCAGAGCAAAACTGTTTTTTAGGAGCGATGAAAACTTATATTCTAGAAAAACAATTCTTAAAATACGAACACAGCACTAAAATTCTCTTGATAATTCACAGCAGGATTTTACATTTCTACAACGCTCAGCACGTAAAGTTTATTTGCAAGCAACCAGTCTCTAGTGTACTTTTCAGCAGTCATAACAATACTGTCTCAGTTACAGTGAGCGGCTTCTATTGATAGTCTGCATGGTTGTCTTTTAGCTGCTTCTCGAAAGATCCGTTTACGTCACAGACCTCGTGATATTAATAGATTTTTCTAGTAATTTACAGAAGCATCCATATGATAGCTAAGTCACCAGAAAGGGCACCAATCCGTGAAAGTGGTCGCCAAAAACGATACCAACTTGGCTGTACCTCCAATATTTCACCAAGTTTCGATCAAAACGCCAACAGCGTTGCTTCCAAATATTTTAATTTTTATCATAAAATAAATACAACAGAAAGTACTACTTAAGTATTAAACATCCACATAAAATTATTTACACTATTTTAAGCATTAATTACAGAATATTTGCAACAGTAAATATAATAGTCAGCAAGATGGATCATATAGGAGATTGTACATACTTGTGGAAGATATTGCCACATTGTTTCTTGCAAAGGCCATATTGTCGACGTTTTTTTTTTTTTTTTATTATTTAAAATTACAGAATTTTAAAATTGTTAAGGCTGATGGGTTGTATCTCATTGAGATAAGAGCAAAATCGATCCCTACTCTTTAATTCGTTTTATATGCATATCGCTGAGTCATTTCTTGTTTTGGATTAATTAATTTGTAGGTATTTTCAACTCATAATAAAGTTGAGTTTGATTCAATGACTTTCCATTCATGTTGCATTCAATTTCTTCATGGAAATAATTTTCACCTGAACCAACACAAGACAGAAGTACCGCAACATCTCTACATAATTTGTGTTTAGAAACGTATGGTATGTTAATGAAAGGGGATAAAATTACCATATTTATTTGAATATAAGCCTCATCCGAGTTCTCAACAAATTTTTGTGAAAAATGAAAAATAGTTTAAATTGCCTTATAGATATCCAATTTTCCGAAATTAAAATACGCTTAAAATGAGAACTAATAATAAGCTAATAATTAGTTACTTTACCAGTATTATAAATTTTCAAATGTGTGTGTGAACCTGTAATTGCTCTAATTGTCCCATCCAAAGATCTGTTTTCCCTTTGATTCTAAGCCGCACACAATTTTCTGTAGCATTAACACTGAAAAAAAGTGTGGCTTAGATTCGAGTAAATACGTTAACTAATTTTTAATTGAATGCAAATTTTCCCGAGTTTGTATTTCTTTTGTCTTTTCATAGAATTACAACTAAAATACTTCGAAAAAAGTTTGAGTTATGCTTTTATTAACAATCACACGAAACGTTAAACTCCCAAGATCTTTTTAGGTAGTAAACCGAAAACAATATTTAACATTCTCTTTCAAAGTTTAAAAATTTTAAAAATAAAGATTGTATTATTCGTTATCTGGTTTGTTTCTATATTACATTGTCTATAAGAATGATACATATTGGAGAAGGATATTGTCAGTAGAAAAGTATACACAAATTACATTTTGGGAAGAGGATTTCAAGCAAAACTTTCTACTGACTGAAAACCGCGAATTCCAGCAAGTCAAAGTCAATTACCGTCAAGTAAAAAAATCAATACTTCGTGCCTTTTATTCTAACACTTAAGTTGAGAAGTGTCAGAGCATTTAACTTCACTCAGAGACTTCTAGAATATTTATCGGAATCTAATAATATGAATATGAAAAGAATAAAAATATTTGCTTTTAAATATTTTCTTGTACCGAGCGATTTAAAAGAATTCTAGTGGCAGAATTAAAAGACAAAGAATAGTCTTGAGTGCTTAAAAGTACAATAGAAAAGCTTTCTATGTTTCTTACTTCTCTGCTAGCCTCAGCGTGAAATTCTTTATTTTGTTGCGGCTCGATGAAAACAGGAAATAGTTCTTTGAAAGGAATTGATTTATAGTTCCCACTCAAATAAATACTTAGGAAGCATTTTCAGACGTGATTATTTTTTTAAAAAAAAGGATTTTGTGTTTATTTCAATAGTTCGATATTTTACGACTTTCAATGCTCCAATTTCTTCTAATTTAAAATATTTCATCGTTTGTTAGAAATTCATTTTAAAGTATCCGACTACGTTCGGAACCGTGATTTTGCAAAAGCGTATAAATGGATAATATTTATGATATTTAGTGTCACTTAGATTAAAAAATGTATATAAAATTGTTTTAAGAATAGCATTACAATAAAAAAATATTTAAGTACAATATTTTGACAATAAATGAACACAGAATGACCCATTTTCAAAATATTCTCCTTTTGCGAAACATGCTTCTATTATAATAATAATTTGCCTGTATATAGCTCAGACATTTCTAGAGTCTCAACTAGAATGTTTGAAATATATAACATAGAAGAGGGTTTATCCATGTTTTACGACAACAGAGGGCAGAAATTTTAAGAAAAAAACGCCGATGATTATTTCAGTTAGTTGTAACTCTGGAAATAATGTTAATTTTTCAAAAATCATAGTTGAGCCTCTGTATAGAGGTCTGAGCTATATACAGGCAAAATATTGTTATAATAGAAGCATTTTTCACAAAAGGAGAGTATTTTGAAAAAAGATTATTCTAAGTTAATTTTTTGCCAAAATATTGTATTTAAATAAAAAAAATTTGTCAAAATGTCCTTAAAACAATTGTATACATGTATTCTAATCTAAGTGACACTAAATATCAGGAAAATTATCCATTTATGCGCTTTTTTAAAATCACGGTTCCCCGTACGTAGACAGATACCTTAATAAGATTATCAGTCATTTTTAAATTAATTATAATTCTTTAATAACTCGCACGTAATTAAAAATAAAATGAGCATGACAAGTAAGTTATGATGTTTATGCATGGTTATATATTTATAAGAGTAATTGCAATTTCAACCTCATTTTCTTAAATAGGACAATTTAATTTTCAACAAAGGAAGACAAGGTGCACAATTAAAATTTCCGGTCTATTATATTTTTTATCAATGTACAAAACATCATATTTTCACTTGGTTTTTTTCCGAATGACACTTTTGAACTTGTACTATCAAGGCAATTTTTTTATATTTATTTCCTCTAAAGCTTTTTAAGGATATTTTGATGCAAAGTATATCCATTTATGGATTTCGTAAATGTCTGTACTCAACTTATACTATACCGTTAAATCCGGCGTATAATACGCACCTATGCTTTCAAGCTACATTTTTTTTAATTTTAAAGTATATTCGCCATATAACGCGCACTTTCTTTTTTGCGAGGGAATCTGCAATGTACGTTAGTAATACTGTTGTGTTTAGAAGCCATTTATTCGAGGTATTATCACAGTATTTTGAAAAAATGGTACATTTCCAGAACTACATAAGTAAAATATTTTGACAAAAAATGAACATAGAATGAGCCATTTTCAAAATATTCTCCTTTTGTGAAAAAAGCTTCTATTATAATAATATTTTACTTGTATATAGCTCAGACCTCTCTACAGAGGCTCAACTATAATTTTTGAAGTATGTAACTTAGAAGTGGGTTTATCCATATCTTACGACAACAGAGGAGAGCAATTTTAAGAAAAATGCCGATAATTATTTCAATGGTTGGTAACTCTAAAAATAATGTGAATTTTTCAAAAATCATAGTTCAGATTCTCTGGAAAATTCTTTACTTTATATAAGTGTGTGTGTGTGTGAAATATTATTATTTTAGAAGCATTTTTTATAAAAAGAGAACATTTTGAAAAGAGATTATTCTAAGTTAATTTTTTGCCAAAAAAGTATATTTAAATATTTTTTTTGTCAAGATATCCTTAAAAAATTTTATACATGCATTCTAAACTAAGTGACATTACATATCATGAAAATTATCCATTTATGCGCTTTTTTAAAATCACGGTTCCGAACGTAGTCGGATACCTTATAAAAACAGCATTTCGATCTATGTAGAAGTTTTATTTTCTTTATGCTCATGTCTTTCATGTTTTTTTTTTATTTCTAAAGCTATCATGGGTGTATAACGAACACCCATAAATTTTGGTCTTATTTTTTGGGTTAAAAGTGCGTGTTATACGCCGGATTTTACGGTACTTAATATTAATGTATCTGTGCATAGTTTGACATTAATAATGCAATACTTCAAACGCCTTGCAAAAGAAGGTTGAAAATCAGCTGACAGGGAGAGTCAGGACTGAAAAAAAAAGTTATATTTATTTCAATACGATAAGGCAATATTCTGAGAGAAAAAAAAAAAACTAAATAATATATAGAATGTGAACTCATTGTGGGTGGGGATACACCACGGAGTAAAATCAATGAAAATGTTAACTATATATACTCTGAGGATTGTCATTACTCTCAACTATTTGCAACAGTTTAATACACGATTGTAGGCGAAAACCACACAAATAAAAACCAATAATGTCAATTACTAGCACGATGCGTAAAAAGTCAAAGACTAACAAAATTGAGAAGAACCTGGTAAATTTTCAGGACTAATTGGGCAATGTAAGGTATTTGTCATTGGACTTTAACCAACTGGTAAAAGGTATAGGGGTAAGGAAAAATTTGATCTAGGCACCTTCTGTTCCTAAAACGAGTATCTTAGCTACAATTCTAAAACAATCGTCATAGCGTAGAAGTTATAACTGGTTTATATCGATATCACATCGCCACACTACCTCCATGCCAGTGATTCGTCTAATAGGTTAACGAACGATACCATACTCGTGGCAAAAGGTGAGCAGCTGCGTCACTTTGAGTACGACGGCTTTGTGGGTTGCGCCATTCGAGCGTGATGGCTTGTGAACTGCGTAATTTGTGTAAGATGGCTTTGTGGGTTGCGTCATTTGTGTGACGGCTTGGTTGCCTTTTCGGTGGATTAATGGTGCCACGACTGTTGCAGTTGCTTGGCACGGCCAGGGTCACCAATGATGGAAGGATTCGATCTGGGCACCTTCTGTTCCGAAAACGAGTATCGTAGCCACCATGCTAAAACGATCGTCATAGCAGGGAGGCTATAACTGGTTTATATCTATATCTCACCGCTACAGGGAGAATTCTGTGTGATGGAAGGGTAGTATTATCGGTTATAACACGTTGTCCCCATATCATTAGCAATAAGAACACCAGTCATTGTAGTTGGCACTCCAAGACCATGATGCTGCATTGCTGCATGGTGCCATGTTTTGGTGGTATGATAGAATTGTTACGATGACCCTGATGACATGAAAATGTTTTGAAAAAAGAGGGACTTTTTACTGATCCCGTCATACAAAAATTCCTATCTGACCCTTTTTTTAGAAGTAATTGATAGAAGGGAAAATAGAAGAAAGAAGCTTAAACCCTGACTGCAAATCCATTATTCGCAAATACTCACTGTATATGAAGTCCAAAAGTGTAAGGGGAACTTGAAAGCTCATTTCCTACTCTCCCATATTGATTTTTGTTCTTCTGAAGACTTTGAAGCCTACTGTTAAAAAAAAGGGGAAAAATTTAACCAGGATTTCTTACTATCGAGAGACACTCTCAAGAAAGATGAAAAGTCAATCTCATAGGTGATACTCAAGCGAGAAATCAAAGTTGTAAATGGAAATAAAATTCGGAGAAGCTTTAAAGAGAAGAAAGAAAGGTTTCAGCAAGAAAGAAATTAGCATAAATATGTGAAAGTACATCATAAAAATTTGTTTGATTAATTATAGAAAATAATATTAATTCATAGTAATGAAACAGTTATTTGTTAATTCATGTATGTTTCTTGCAAGCCTTTCTTATTTTAAAAAAAACTGTACATGACGGGGAGAAACGTAGACCTTATTTTGATTCAATGAACTTTAAAATACATAATTGAGTAAAAATATCTCATTCAGCAGAAGACAATAAACTTTTTTGCAGACCTATTTTATCGTTGAATATGAAATACTTCTAATATCTTGTGTCATCTGTGTTAAAGATTATTGAACTTTTTGGGACTCCTCGTTATTATTAAATTTATTTATAGCTTATTTATGCATAAGCAATCCTTTGAGAAAACTTGTCTAAAACACAAAATATTTTATTATTTTTTTCATAAAATAAAGAAGACAAAAAATGTTTTTCTTTGCATCATTTTGATAAAGTACTTTAAATGTTTACCAAAAAGATTTTTAGAGGGTTATCGAAAAGAATTTGGAATATAATGCTAAAGAGTTTCTTCTATGTTAGCAACTAAATTACAAAACCATGTGTTCGATAATTTTCCGTGTTTTAATCATATGAATAGAATTCTCAGAATAAATAATATTTAATTCCAAGATAAATAAATACAAAACATTTTAATAAAATGAAATGCTAAAATACAATTTTTAAAGAAGTTTTTGTGTAATATAAGAATACATTAAAACTTCTCCGATTCTTTGAATATTGAACAAAATTCGAGTATTTGGACTTTCCTTAAGATCTATTCTTTTTTTAACGAATCAAAAACCAGTCACGTAAAACATGAAATGGAGTATCTTTGTCTTCCAATTAATGACTAATAATACTTTAGTACAACATCATAATTAGAAAAATTGGAATTAATTATTTAAAAATTGGTAAATGTAAAATAAATTCTTCAATTTTTCACTCGATATGAAAAGAATGTAGTTTGACAGAAATTTTAGAAAACTGACAGGGTAGCCAAGTGCTTAGAGCATCGGACTCCAGTCCGGAAGTCCTGGGTTCGATGCCTAATATCCCCAAATACCCTTCGAGTACACACAGAGTACGTGCTCGTTAAATCAGTGGGTCCAAAAGTCATGAGGGCTGTCGCAGCTAAAACCACAAGTACAGAGGACTGGAGAGTATTTCCCTCCCCTCCAATTCTCTGCCTAAATTGTATAGGTGGATATAGGTGGTGTTGCCATCTATCGTACAGAAGTCTAACCCTTCTCAGTGGCTCTGGCAACTTTTGTTTCTTCCCTTCGGGAAGGAGACGACAATAACAACAATAGCAAATTACGTGATTTATGTTAGTAAATATTTATTTAATTTCCATCCTAATGAGATTAATTGTTCTCTTTTAGGGATTTACTACAAAAAATTCATTTAATACCCTGCACGTTTATGATTAATGGATTCCAAAATCCCTTTTTGTTCAATGATTTACAAGTTACCTTAGAGATTTAAGCCTGTTATAATTTCTCCTATTAAATAGAAAAATGTAAACTAATAATTTTTAATAATAAAATCTAAGGGACGTTGATGTGATCATATATATATATATATATATATATATATATATTATATATTTATTACAAGATTTCGTAAGTAATGACATTTTAATGACATAATATCGTATCGAAATGGCAGAATGGGTAAAAATGTTTCTCTACTGAGAAAAAAACGGCTTATAAACTATTTTCAGTTAATTTCCGTAGAGATTCAAGTAGTTTCTAAATAATAATGACATACATGAGTAAACTAACCACTTTTTTGCAATTTAAAATTACCAAATGTTCAATTTTCTTAACAAAATTTTCAAAAAGAAAACCAAGCCTTCTTTTTTTCAAGATTTAATCCAATAAAACATTACAACCTTTAGTTATTACCCATTAGTTATTATCTAAATTCCCCATTCAGTTATTTCTCGGAAATTAAATTTAATCTCATTTTCTTGCAAATCGTTTTTCGTTATGAGAAAAATCATAAAATATAATTAGAATAGAAAATCGCTTATGCGTTTTCAAACATTTTTCATTACTATTGAATAATGATTGATTACCAGATTACTACAACTATTTTTATCTACAAAATTAGACAAGAATTTGTGATACTTGTAAGTATTTGTGAAAGTTTATTTTAAGATATAGTGTTAGTAATATTTATGAGTGTCTGCGTCATTATATAATATATTAGAGCAATTGGACGTTAGTCAGTGGCGCACACAAGGGGGGGGGGGCCCGGGCCCCCCCTCCCCAACCCCTTGATTTTTTCCGATTGATTATAATTCTAAGCATATAGTACGTAAAATTTAATTAAGTATTTGTTATTAATGATTAATTTTATTAATTAATGCTAATCATTTATTCAATAATTAGTTTTTTACTGTGTTTTTTCCAGAAAATCGACAAAATCAAAAGGAGTGTAAGGACGCCCCCTCGGGTGCCCTTCTCCTAGATTATTAACGTGAGCTATAGAGGTGTAGGAATAAATGAAGAAGTAGAAGCTGCCATAATCTTAATATTACTTTATTAAGATCTTAACTTATAGCAACAACAGATTAGATATTAATATGATATGTGAGAGAATCTACAGTGGCTAAATGCACAATATATAATGCCGAAATAACGTAGCCCGGACCACTATCAATAAATAACTCGTCTAAGCTCAATTCCAATGTACACTCGGATCCGAATATTTAAATGGTCACTCCTACCTTTAATGTCCAACGAAGTATCAATCTATCTGATCCTAGCTGAAGTTGCGGTTCACTGGCGTGCAATGGTATGCACCTTGATTAAGAGCTTTGTGTACCGGGTAACCTCGCTTGGCTGTCACTTAACTTCGTGAAATACTCTTCATACTTGCCACAGGAACTAACATAAATACTCCCTAAATGCCACACCGCTTACTCTAAACTTCTGTTACTTAAAAGCTTCCTAATTTGCATCTTTCCTTCACGTTTCACTTCTCCGGTTGGTTGGAAAAGAATTGCCATTTATTCTGGCCCCAAAGAACCCAAAAGGATATGCTAATGAAAAAACTCTTGAGCCCGTCACAGGATCATGAAACAAGAATGGTGAACTTTCGACCCCGAACCCCCCTTGAAAAATTCCTGTGTGCACTACTGACGTCAGTTATGCATAAAGTTGACATTTATGAATCATTATTATTTTCATATATCGACACATTTATTATACCACTCCATTGCCTGCCAATTATAAGCAATAAGCAAACGAAGCAATGTAGTATATTTTAAATATTTCAAGATGAATAATTTTTAAAGGATCTCATGCAAGATTTAGCTATCAAAATATTTCATATATTTATGAGTATTAATTGAAAGATATTGTTTTTATTATTTTCTTTCTTAACCAGAGGCTTCGAAACTTAATAATTTATGATTTTTAAAATGGTTGAAAAGTGGTCTAATAAGCCATGAAAACAATTTTTCTCACATAAAAGGGCGTGTTTTTTTTAAATTTTCTCCCGTCACTTGATAAAAGTGCAATGCAAAAATAAATGTGTTTCTCCTATAAAAAAAGGCCCTTTAATGCAAAAGTTATATTAAATGAAACTCCGAATAATAATAAAAAGATCTTAAGCGTGTTATTGAATAATGGTATGATTACAAATATTTTTTTGTGTTATTTATTTATATTTTTTTTTATGAATTCATTGTTTGATTTCTCATAATGAAAAGCCTTCGTGAAAAAATCAAGTATGAAAAATACATATTCATGTAAGCCGAATGGATAAATAATAGATACATCATACATATTTTGTATATAAATACTGCATTTTCCCTAAGATAAGATTCGGTCTTTTGTTGTTTTTTTGCTGTAAAAGACCTAATGAGGTTCATTGTAGTGGATTTCAATTTGTAGCACAATATTTGGCATTTTTTTCATGTCAAGAATAATATTTATTTACATATTATTCACACAACTATTTGCATTCATTTTAAACTTCCTAAAGTGCCTCCATAAAGTTTATCATAATTCACATCGCTAAAGGGAAAATTATCCTGAAGTGTTGTTACTTTTCCTATTTCAATTAGTCTTCTGATATCATAAGAGTGAAGCATGAATGTGTATACAAAACTGTTTCAAATATTAGTAAACAAATTAATATTTTAATACACATGTGTGTGTGTGTTGACAATATATATAATTGTTTGTAAGAGAATATTAAATACTCCTAAAACCTTCGATGTGTCAATTTCTACTAATTAAAATCAGCGTTATTTAATTGAATATTGGAATACATACCATTTCATCGAATTATATTGCATTTAAATTCTAAAAACTTATACTTATTCAGGTATTATTATCCGTGTATGAAGACAAAATTCAATTTTTAACCTTATATGTTACTTTATAAATACCGCTTAGTTAAAATTCTTTAACAATATTTACTTAGTTTTCATATTTTTTTTTCAAATACCTAATGGCTTATTTTTATGGTTCTTGCAAAAAAACCCCATTTTTCTCATTGATTTTTAAAGAGTTGTAAGTGAAATACGCATCTTTCAAGGATTAATTTATACACCATTAAGTTTGATACATTAGAAAAAATTCCCTACAAGTTTTTTTTTCAAAATTTATTAATAAATATTAGATTTCACTTTTATTACTTTTTCTAAAATCTTAAAACCAAATTAAATTTTCAGGATTTTTAAATTTAGTTTCTATACTTAAAGTCTCTCTCTGTTACTTTGATATACCAATATGTTCTTACCAAATATTGATTACAGTAGAATATTTCATTAAACTTTAAAATATATTGAACATGAAGACCTCAGATAAAACAGTATTCCCAATCTTTTATCAAAAAAAAAAAAAAATCATTCAAGCATTCCAAATTGTTCATCATCATTTATTTTGCGAATGTTTCTTTCGAAAGCATCCAAAATGCAACAAAGTAAGAAAGTAGTATAAAAAATGCATGGTATTATGTCAATTGTATCATATGGATTCAAAAAGCTTATTTATCATTCAAATATATCTAGCCAACAGTCCATGAAACATATGTTTCATTGCACTTGTGCAAGAATTTCAAATGTATCTTTGAATTACATTTCCATGAGTTCAGTTTTTTTCTAAGGTTTCTTAAAGAAATGCATTTTCTCAGTTCACGATCATTCTCAATAAATGTCTGATTTTAAAAGTATTCATCGTATGTTACTAAAGAGATATTGTGTTGAATCGATATCTCAATAATGAAATACATATCATGACATCAATCAAAGTTCTTATACATTTTTTGACAGTATGAGTATAATCTTTCATTGCATTTTTCGCTTTACTTTGTTTTTGCTAGAAGTTCGAAATTCCCGTGATATTATTTAAAAGTGAAACTCCAAAGCAAGCAATAAGAATATAGTTTTAAAAACTACTGCTTTATTTTAATGGTTATCTGCTTTATATCTATTTTCAATCACAAAACTGGAAATTTTAAAACTATACAAACGTATAAATTTTTATATCATAATCTTTCAACTTTGTAGCAATGGAATTTTTATGATTAATAGATTTAAATAACCAAAAATATTTTTAAAATAAATATGTTTTTGAAAATAATAAGATTGATGTTTTTTGGTTAAGAATTTATCCTTTCAAAGAATATCATCAGAAAAAATAAGAGATTAGATGTAACTAAACAAGATGCTGAATTTGTTTTTATTATTCAGAAAATATATAATTGTTTTTATTAATAACCCATTTAAGATTCGTACGAATGTTTTACTTTAATAAATAAGTAAAATATCTTTTAGGTAGAGATATAATTATTGAGGTAAAAATTAAATGCACCAAAAATAAAACATACAAATAGATAATCAGATGGCATTTTTAATTATAAAACAGTGCTCGTGATTTTAATACACATTTTCTTCATATAAAATGCAATATTTTCTGAGCTGTATTAGACTTGAAGTCCAGTGGCCGAATGGCAGCGTGTCGCGTTTTCACGCCACTGGTCCGGAATTCAAATCTCGGGCTGCACAATATCGACTCAGCCTTTCATCCCTTCAGTGGGTCGACAGATGAGTACCAAGCTTTTATGGAAACTAAACACTGGGGTTTTCAAGTCAGACTGACCACCTGAATGGGACATCTGCTCATGCATCTCAGCGTCCATGGTCACGAAAACTGAAAGGGGCACAGAAGGCTTTGGCCCTCATGAGCTGCTGCTCCACTGAGTTTAGTTTATGATTTAATTTCAAAATTATTTTTAACTAATACCTATTAATTTTCGCAATCTCTTTCAGGCCTGCTAAATTTTCAATGGTTAGTGAATTCTCATAGTTCTCATAAAAGTATGTAATCTCTCAATATTAATAAAATTTCATCTGATTCGTAGTCATTAAAAATTATCTAATAAATAATAATCTACGATGCTCAACTTGTACAACGTACAAGGGTTGTCTTTTTACAAAAGCAGCTTTTCCCCCCTTCTATTACCTTTCCAGTCAATACATTTCCTTATATCAAAGGACAACTAAAATTTTCCACTCCAAATATCAATTTTTGAAAACATAGATATTTTTACTTATAAGTTGCTTGATACAAGAAAACTACTTCCTTGAAATTAATTTAATTTTTTCTTAGGAAAAACAGTTTTTTTTTTCACCAAAATCTTCGTAAGATTCCTTGAAATCAGTTTTTAAGCCCTTATGTAATTTTTTTTTTTTTTAATTAAAAGAAATGGATAGTAACATAACACTGTTCCACTATTCTTAATATTACATGGGAGAGATGTAGCAGTTGCTCTGGAAAAATAAATGATTCACTTTCTAATATATGAATGATGAAAAATATTGAAAAACTATAGTACAATCTTCATAAATTTAAATTTTTGTTGCGGTGTATAATAAAAATGTGTTTTGAAAGTAAGTAGTCCTGAAATATGAATAAATAAATTTCAAACTGTATAATAATTACTGATTACCCGAATAAATGTATGTTAAAAATTCGAGTTACATTAATGTGTGACCAGTACTTTTTTAGCCATTTTTATTTATTCAATTTATAAAAAATCTACTAAACACGTTTTCATTTATTATTTTTATAACATCACATTTTACTAAAATTATATTTGATGATAGTTGGTAAGGAAAGAAAGAAGACGAATTTAATGAATTATTATCCTCTAATGTTACATAGATGATTATAAATGCATTTTTTATAGATGCCAAAACCTTAAATATAGTTTAGAGGAGGAACATTAAAATAATTATATCAATAATCAAACGCTCATTCGTTATTTATATTTAGTCTTCAAAGCAAAATTATTCAAAAAAATGATAAAATGTCGAATAAAGCAAACTAAAGCAGTTTTTTTTTAAACTGACTGTATAACTATAAACTATATATATATGTATATATATATATATATATATATAGTCTAATTCTCTACTAGAAAGAGATACACATCAATCAATCACATTCGAAAAACACATAGACAGTAGGAAAATCACACAATGAAGGACACATGAGCAACCAAGAATAAAAATTATAAAATGGATGCTGCAGTATTATAAACATTTCTGACTTTGGACAGCTAATATATAAAATAATTTATGTAAAAATGGGGTTGAACTTTTTTTTTGGCCAGCCAACCTTCCCCCTTTATGTAAATAATACTGAGAAAAAACCTTTTGAAAGTAATGGATAGGAATATCTAAATCCATTACAAGATAGAGGTAACTTACCTAAAAATTGCACACTATATATATATATAATTCCCTTTAGTATCATTTTAAGTAACTTTTAATACTTTGGTCCAGTCCTTCAGGACACGCGTCTAATTGTTTTAACTTGTCTGCCCACATTATCGGAATTTTATTCGTTATCAAATGCTAACACTGGATCAGAAATTCACCCCCGCCAGTTTCTAACCAATCGGGGCTTCTGTTAGAAAGAAGTCACACGGCCTTCACAGCGAGTATAAAAAGCAAGAGTTATTTGTTTCTCTCTCTTTGTCTGTTTGTCTTCACCATGTAATCGTCCCCGCTTGCTTTTGCTATGTCGCTTATGTCTGTTCACGTGTTCATACCAAATAAGTGGAAATACAAATAAGATTGTCTTTTTATGTTATGTGTGTCAAAATAAAAAAGTTGATCATTAATTCTGAAGAGGTTTTCCGAAAGCAGATATCAACAATCAAAATAAAACACCACAGGCTAACGCTTACATATATATATATATATAAATATATTCTGAGACAAGAAAATGTATTTGTGCAAAAATTTTTTTACTCCTGTATTAGTAGAGTATTATTCTTTTTATTTAGACGTACCACATCTTTTCAAACTTTTGTCATACTAAAGCAGATTCCATCAAGAGTTTCAGACAAGACTGGAAAATTCTCATGTTTTTGAAAATCCTCTTACAGAACTGAAGTAAAAAAAAGTAGATTCAATATATTTTCTAAGAAGGAAAATCCATGCATTTATAATGTATTTTTCTTAAATCTTTCATTTCCATGTATTTAGCCTCGTTACTCCAGACAAATTTTAACATTGACTTTAGTTCTTATTCTCTACTTGCTATACAAGAGATAGAAGAAAACAGACTTGTCATATGGTTGTTAGTTGCACATCTTCACTGATATTGAACAATTGATATTCTTTCTTACTTCGAAAGTTTACAGAAAAAGTTCGTAATTTAAGTGTATAAATTAATCAATAAATAAATATCTCCAATGAATATTATATTATTTATTTTTCTATTATAAGGAACCACATCAATCAAAGAGTTTTAAATAACACGGCCTTGTATGCCAACATTCAAAAATATGTAAATGAGTCAAATTTTTACTTTTATTTTCTGCGTATTATTTAATTGCGTGTTTATAAAATTAAAAAAATGAGCAAAAAACTTAATTCCCAAGACATATCAATTACTAAAATAGTGAGTTAAGTATTGTATAAAACATCCATTGTGTGTAAAATTTCTTGTGCAATATTAATAACCTTGCAAACAAAAAATTGACAAGACGCAAATTGTAAATCTAAATTATACCTATATATTGGAGGAACAATGTCTTTTTCCTCTAAGTGTAAGATACAAGTAATTAGAATAAAGTTATTTTAATTAGTTGAAAAGGAATATATTTTGTACATTTAATTCAAATTATAATAAGAAATCATCTTTTGGGAATAAGCATTCAGGATGCATCAAACATTAAAACGGGAAAAATATTAAGAGAAAAACAGGACACTTATGTAAAACCTTAACGGGTTATACACTTCTGTGGTCATCCAAAATGCAACATTATGCAGAAAACTTCCAACTACATGTATTTCTTACCGCGCTCATACCGTGATAGAATCTGAAAATGATTATCATATCGTGAACCTCCGTAGCTCCAACAAATGCTGGATAAAGCAAGAACAATGTATATTGTTTGAAGAGTTTGTAATAGTATGTAGTTCTGAAGTATTGAATTCTTTTCTTAATGCGATTGTTTTGCATGAGGAGATTTAGTAAGCCCCGTAGAAGAATATGAGCGTAATTCTGCAAAAAATGCGGATTATCCTGCCGAAAATTCAAAGGCGGTGTCAAACATAACCAAGTAACAGTGATGCCGATCTGTAATCAATAGATGCAGAAGGGTGATGATATGCATATTGTGCTTGCGACACTTTTGGATTATTTTTGCCACATCACAAATCATATCACGATAGACTCGGTTTGTTCCCTAACAATCAGTGTCTGCCCGTATCGTTCAAGTATTCTGTTCCCAATGGCAAAATATAGACAGGCGTGCATCTGCCTTGGCACATTCAATATTCATGGGCGATTCAATGGCATGACGTATTTTCAGTTGATTCCTGCATCTGCTTTCCAGACCTTAGTCCCGGAAGATTAAATTAGAGTCTGGAGATACCAAGGAAAGATGTTCCATAAGTGTTGCCTTATGTATCGCTAGATTATTCCTGTACTATTAAGAATTATAGTGGTATTGAATTGTAGTGCCTCACTCACAGTACGTAGCGATAGAAATCTGTGACCTTAAAACACCTCCCTGCGACCTCCCTTACCTTTATAGCATACCTGTAGGCATATTCCTACAAGATAATGCACGACCACACATAGCACATAATACTCATAATTATATGGTCGTTTTATGCTTGCCTAATAAATTTTTATGCTTCACTTTCTTCGACATGAGAACAGAGACGATCGAGAAGACACATTTAAAATATTTAATGGGAAAAAAGCAGTTGAGTTGCATGCTTCTTTCGTGTAAACAGTAACTATAGTATCACAACTGTATTGTAATTTGATTAATTGCCTGGCATGTGATCAGAAAGATTGTATTGCTTTAACTACCTAGAGTAAACGTGAGATATGAATTTTTTTTTTATATTTCTTATTGTATTTATGCATAAAACTTTGAAGCCTTGAAAAAGATTGAGAAATTATGGAAAAGTCTCATCACGGGAGCTTCAATAGATTTCGCTTTATTTTATGTCTCAGGACATTACTCCGGTTTTTGAAATATGATTTTCGTTACATTTAATTATTTTTATTCAAATGAAAATACAGCTCATTTTTAAAATAAGAAATTAATCATTTTGTTAGCCTCAACTTCAATGTTATACATGTTCTGCAACATCACTTCGCGTACCAGATTGCGTGATTACTGCCTCAGTGCACTTGTTCGCCTTAGCCATTACTTATCGAAACGCTTGACCAATGTTTAGAAAACGACGAATCCCTCATACACCTTCCATTGCTATACTAGATAAATATTTGCAATGAGTACAGGCACCATGGGCTACTATATTCCAGATAAAATATCCAAAACCACTTTCAATCAATGCCGAGGTGGGTAGTAGTGGTTTTTGCATTATGACTGTAATGCTCACCATTGACTCAACTTATTCATCCAAATGAAGATTGTTATTACAATTCTTTCATCTTTGCACTGCGTATTATCTCATATAATTTAGACTTTGACTCCTCTTACCACTAGAATCACCAACACATTGCTGCCCAGCTAGTATGGTGGATATGACCCTCGGCATGTAACCCAATGGATTGGGGTTTGAATCCGAGTAAGGTATGGTGGTATCTTCTTCGGGAAAAGAAGTCAGACTTTCGCCTGTAATAGATTCCCGTCTCAAATGAAAAGCAGCGCACCCCTTCTGTTACATGCTGGGATCATCATTTGTAATATGTCTATATTCTTATGACTCTATTGTATGCTTCTGGTCTACCACTCGTGTTTCATATGTATCCTAGAATAAAAACACACGACAACATTACCAACACATTGTTGTTTAGAAATTAAAAAAAAGTCACATATTCTGTCATTAGTTTCCTAGTCGTAGGTCATTACATTATCTCAAAAAAGATTTACAAGGCTCTGAAATTCAAAATATTGCAGTTTTTATTCTAAAAAGTAATTATTTTTCAAGAAAAATTGTATAATATTATATTATATTGTAGCATTTTCCATAGAAGTTTGAAGTAAAAGGCTGCACTTGTTACTTTTGTTTAATAAATTATAAATACGTATATATACTTTTTAACAAATAAAACTTACCTTTATTTTGGAATGTTGTCTAATACTGACAACTTATGTTATTAAAGAATAATAATTATTAGAACATACTATTTAATTAAACATTTCATTACGAATAGTTATATATATATTATACTATATACATAATGTGACTTCATTAATTTAACTCATTAAACTTGTAATACGCATCTTTCATTGCCTTCGCATACTTTAAAATTAATTGTTAAATACGATTGCAAACGATACTATTTTAAAATTTTCTTTGTTCATTTTAAAAGCTTGACATAAAATCATTTTCTAAATATCCTTAAAATGAATTAAGTGATATTTATTAATCTAGTCAAATGCTGATAGTTTAATTTTTATACAAAGTTGTATTTTCAAAGTATATTTAAACTGCGTAATATATATTTTTATACCTAAAGATGTAAATCATTTCATGTAAGTGAACCTTTTTGCAGTATTTACGCTATTAAAATTACTCGAGAAGTAATTACTTTTTAAATGCGATTTTGTTTCAGTATCAGAATGAAACTGTTTGTATTCAGGTTCTTAAAACTTTTTGGACGGTGAAATATTTTTTTTTTTATTATAGTTTTTCTTTATGGGTTATATATTGCTCAATTGAGCTCATGAAAATGTTTTACGTAATTTAAATGAAGTGAAAATATTTAAAATATTTTACTTAAAGCGCTTAAAAACTATAAACAAGTACGTTCTAAAAAGTCATTCTTAATTTATTACATTGGTATCTTTTGACCATCAGGAAAAACAAATGCAAATATAATTGCATATTCTTAGTTTCGATAAAAATTTTCCCTTGATAAAGTACATCTCATATTTTAGTGTCTCATGCTTAGTTTTAAAAGTACTGTATTTATTTTTAAGCCAAACCAATGAGGAATAATTGAATTATAATATCTCAATGGTAATAAAAATACACTCATGCACAAAAAAATAGTTAGGGCACCAGGAAGGAGTCGTCAAAATCAAACGAAATTTAACAACCGTAATGACTACTTTAATATAAGCAAATCATTAGAAAATCGAAGGAAAAGGATCATTTATTTCAGAGAAAAAGGCAAAAGAATGGAGGATTTAATACCCTGTTAAACCCCTTCTAGCGTGAATGCACGATGCAACACGATTGGGCATTGAGGCATACTACTGTATGATGTCATGAAGCATTTTGTTCCTTATTTTCTGTAACCTTGCCTCTAGTTCATTCAAACTCGTGGGATACTCAACACGCCTTCCCAAATTATCCCAAATATGCTCGAATGGAGACATATCTGGGGATTGGGCAGACTAAGGAAGGGTAGTAACAGTGCGGACACAGTCTTGTGATACACTTGCCGTGTGAGGCCGAACATGGTCTTGTTAAAAAATGGCTCCTGGGAGCCGTTGCATGAGTGGCAACACATGTGGTTGCAGGATGTGATGGACATACTACTAGGCAGTCATTTTGTAATGGATCAATACTATGGCTAACCGTATATTGTAGGCAATGACATCCGATACCATCACACCAGCAGTGGTAGCGGTGTATCACTGTAAAGCAAAGGCAGGATTGAAGAGTTCACCACGGAGTCTCCACGCACGAGCACGATTGTCATCACTGCTGAGATTGAATCTGGATTCGTCACTAAAGATGAACTGGTTCCATTCCATTTCAGTCCAGTTTCCTCGTGCGTGGCACCACTGCAAACAGAGGCGTCGATGGGTGGGCGCTAAGGACAGCACACGTAATGGGCATCACGATCCCAAATGCCCTTCTGCCAGGCATCTTCATATGGTTCGAGAAGAAACAGGGGCGCCTAGAGAAAGTGCTACCTGTGCCTGGATGGCGACCGATGAAGCAGTTGGCTTCCGCGTGTATTTCTTACGATGTGGCGCTCTTCTCGATGACTGATCTGTCGTGGGCGTCCTGGGCCTGGACTTCGTATAAATGACATCTCTCGGATCCACTTGTACCAACATCTCCTCATAACACAATCAGAACGGCCTAATCGACGAGATACTCGCCTAACTGACCACCCATCTTCCATCATGCTGATGATATTTCCCCTCTCAAACTGCGACAGCTGCTCATATTGTCTTCAAAAACTGCGTAATGACATGTATATCCCAGATCTTGCTTTGTAAAAGACTTAAACAAGCTTTGGTTACCTGTTTTATGCTCCACGGAGAACGATGTTAAACGCCCTCTATCGGCTATAAGTAATGCGCAATAACGCTGCATTTCTAATCATTTGCATATATCCCTGACATGTACCATCCTACCAAGTTTCGTTATGATCCCGCAATTATTTCTTGGTTCGCTAATTTTTTTGTCTATGAGTATATAATGTATCGAATATAAAAAACTTGTTAACTATTAGTTTTAGAAGTATACCTCTGGGTTTATATTTAAGGACTAGATTATCAAAATAAATTATCTATACTATAACAAACAAGTAATAAAATTCTTTAAATTCTTGAGTATTTAGGTGAATTATATCCAAAAAGTTATATAAAATATATGATTTAAATTTATCTTTTAAACCTAAAAACAGCTTTTATCTTTAAACCTAAGCAATTTTTATATTACATTCGACGCATATATTTCCAACTTTCAATGAATTGTAAGAATAGAAGCAGACCTATATGAATCAAATAAATAAATTCGTCAAATATTTAATATTTTTTTTTTTTTTTGTTTAATTTTTATGTGATGAAATCAAAATATTTTCAATTTATATTCTTAAAATTCAGAATGGGCATCAGCATTTTGTTTTAAAATCCAAGACAACTGCATTCAAGCCAATCAGCCAGTCAATCATCACTCAAATACATTTGTAATACAGACAAATATCAATTAGATTCTGCAAATTCCGAATGTAAATGCTGAATATAAATCTAATCTATCATAGCACTTGTTGACGCAAGCCTCAAGCGGTCAGTTGGATGAAACGCTGTTAGATTCTATTGCAATGTACAATACAGCATATTTCACAGTGCTTAATGAGATTAAATTGGGTAACTTATTGAAACTAATTCAATATCAAACTATCAATATTTGATATCACCAAAGAAATTGTGTTTTCTAAAATTCAGATAGTTAAATTATTTCCAGGTCTTGCAAACAAGTACTTGAAATATTCATAACAAGACATAACAATATTAACAAATTAATGGTTCTAAAGGATATGGCTTACATTAAATTAAATGCAATTTGATGGAAGAATAGAAAATAATAACTACATTTAAAATGTTCTTAAGAAATTATGAGAAATTGTAGAAAAATTCATTAAATAAGTATCTAGATTATATTAATATGAAAAAATAAATAAATAGTATGCGTGATTGCGTGAAATATTTTAAAACTAATTCTCTGTTCTTGAAAAACCCAAATTAATTGGTGTCTCAGCATTTATAATCCACCAAAGTAGAATCGTTTCTTGAATTGCATCAATAAAATCTTGTCGCGTAGATTAAACTACTGTAGAATAGGATACTAAAATAAAATGACTACAGCTATTGTTTGTCTCAACTCAAAACTTTATTCCACGAACTGTATATTTCTTTTTCTTATATATTACCATTTAAAGTTCCAGAACTTTCCATAATTATACACTTACAGTTAACTTTCATAAATACGAGTACAATTAATAATAATAAAATCACAAGAGAAATAAAGAATTGCAATTAATAAAAATAAGCACGAGATACAAGAATTAAAGTCAATACAAAGAAAACAAAATAAGTCATTTTTGGCAAGTCACCCGCAGCCGGGTGCGTGACTCCAAGCAGTAAATCGTGTTTATGGCAAACGAAGTGAGCTATTTTTGCTAACAGTATTTTGAAAATTGTACAGAAATAAGACTTCACAGTATGTATTCGCAGATTTGTTTACTGATGACAGAAAATAATCTTCATATGATCACTTTATCATAAATACTGATACATAACTCTCTATAGTAACTTATATTTTGGAGAATGAGAAGAAATATTCAGATTTATTGAGTCCTGAATGTTAACTTATCCCATAAATCTATATGTACAGCATCGTAGATTTGGAGCCTAGAGCTGTAATTGCTAATTTGTAAATTTGATTTTGCTGATGTTCAAATTACTTTAGACACATGCATTTTTAATGACGAATTATCTGAAATTATTTCCTTTGAACAAAAATTAAATTGACAACACATATATTTCATGTACTTAAGCTGATTAGCATAACAATGAACTTAAGCAAACTATAATTACTCTTCTAGTTTTTGTCAATAGATATCAGCCATGATAATCCAATACGTACGTTTAACTCGGTTTTTTTTTTTACATGATAGGTATGTTTCTTTTAAAAAAGTTGTAAAATAACGCTCCAAAAAAGAGGTACAATTTGTATAGTAAGAAGAGGAGAGTGTTGCTCATTACACCAGGATGACATAAGGCGAAACAGAAATCGATATTTAACCCGCGATCACTCTCTTGGGGTGTTCTGTACACCCCAACAACAAGAAAATTCTCCCCAGGATTCTAAAAAGAATGCGCAGAACCCTGATTTTTTCTGTAGCTGCACATTTTAGGTCATTGAATCTTCAGGCCGGATGCAATCCCTTGAACGATTGGAATGTAATGACCTTCAAAAGTTTATCTGAGGGGCTGAAAACTCCCACGAGAAGTTGATTATTTGTATACAGTCTGCTCTGAATGTTTGGAAAATGATTAAAATATTATTTTTCTATATACTTCCTACTATCATTATCTCATTAATTATAAAATATATTTATTACTGGTATATATGTTTTACTGGTTTATGAAAAAATATAAAATTATGTGTTTTAAAATGAAAATTTTATATGTTTAATTTAAATTAATGTTAGGCTCATTTGTATGCAATAAATTTAATAATTTTATTTGTATAATACAAAAAACATCTTGTACTTTATAAATATGTATCATAATGACTTACTTTTATTTTCATATTTAAGTACACGTGTTATAAGTTTGGGGTGTTCTCTACACCCCACGAGTAACGATGGTAGCAAAAACAGGCGCGAGTGGCCGCGGGTTAATTAGAAAAGCAGTAAAATAATTCGATGGAAAATCAATCAAGTTAGTTTTTGTATAATCTTTTATTGTATATTTAACATTTAGACATTTAAAATTATCTCTTTTACACATATTGCATTATAACATGTATACATTACATTATAACATTTATACATCAGGGTTGTAATATTAATAATTTTTTTAGATTAAAATATTTGTGTTTAGCATCAATATTAAATTTATACACATTTTAAAATCAGAAACGCATACATACCACCTTAAAAATGGATAAAAAGTTTCAATTACTTTTTTTTTGGGAGTGTTAATAATTAATTTTTTTCCATCCATATTAACCCTTCAACAGACATACCTTTGAAAGAAACAAAAACAGGCACGCATGGTCAGATAGGACAAGGAACCCCCTAATCAATTTTAATTCCAAAACACCGGTGGGTTCGCCTTGGGTACAAATACGCCAAATTGTTTAACAGTTTAGTGAACAAAGTGAAGCTTAAACTAAAACTTCCAAAATTGCTAATTTGACACAAAATGCTTTTCTTATCCTTCTGGCAATGCCCAAAAAAGGTTTAAAATAGTATATTTTTTTTAAAAAAAGATGAACCGAAATCATTGTTCCTAACTAAAAATATTTATCGTATCTGTAATATTCTTAATCAATCAAGATATTCCCTCAGTAATAACATTCTAAAAAGAATAGCGGCTATAAAAAGATTATAGTTATACTAACATCACGAATCTGGCAACAGTTGTGTTGAGCAGGAGAATGACCTAAACATAGAGACGGAAACAAATAATTTACCAATAAAACATTGGACTGAATTGTGGAGTTTGTTTCCTTTGTGGTGATGTAGAAAGAAACATACAACTTATACTAATTCTCTCTAATGAAAAGTACGGTAAAAAAACAATCGATGTGTATTATTGCACTGTTGGTTTTTTCATGAAAAATTCTTATATTAATGCTTTTTTATTCTTTTGGTTTGTATTATTTATTTATTTGAATAATTCTTGATATCCATCCAAGACAATCCCAAAACCCTACTGAAATTTTCGGGATTGTTCAATGTCTGAGTCAATATTCAAAATAATTATTTTTCAGGATTGTACCAAGTTTAAGGCCTTTTTTCATTTAAAGCCTTAATTTAATTAAAATGGGGCACTTGAACATAAAGAATTTTCACAAACTTAATCGATATATTTTAAAGTTTTGATAACTTACTATTCTGTGGTATAATTTAACAATATACACTGCTGGCCACCGTAAATGCAACACTCTGAAGGAAGCATGCAAATTACATGAAATTTACAACATGCATTAGCGGAGGTGAGATATGCAAATGAGATTAGAATTTCAGCACAGACACACATCACGCGCGCCTGTGACGTCACCTCAAAGCGCTATTTAAGGCGTGGAGATTTCGACGATTTCAAGTTCGGCAATTGTGTTTTTCTTGTGATTTTTTCAAAAAACGATCAGTTATGTCTCTTAGAAAACAGCGATCAGCTTTTGATCAGGTATCCGAGTTCGACAGAGGAAGGATAGTGGCCTACCGAGATTGTGGATTATCTTTCAGTGAAATCGGTAGTCATGTTGGACGAACCCAAACAACTGTAATGAAGATATGTGACCGTTGGATGCAGGAGAATACGACAGATCGACGTGGTCGATCGTATCCATCTCAATGCACCACTTCATGTGAGGATATGACAGTGACGGATCGCTCAGTCACATCATGAAACATAGCACAGCACATTGAGTCTGTAACACATCATTCAGTGTCTGCGCGTAGCATTCGACGCCATTTACAGCAGAGTGGTCTCTCCGCAAGACGTCCATTGCTTGGTCTACCCTTGACGCAGAGCCACAGACGTCTCCGCCGCCAATGGTGCGATGAAAGAAGGATGTGGGTGGAAGAATGGAATGAAGTTTTCTTTACTGACGAGTCACGCATCTATCTGCAACACCACGATGGTCGGATTCGAGTTTGGAGACACCGTGGAGAGAGGA
>BMAV01005125.1:196106-206364 GCA_019973955.1 Trichonephila inaurata madagascariensis
TTATCTGTATCATAGAAGATAATTATATTTTTTTTCATTCAAATTGAGAAAAAAATATTATTCCTTATAATTCTATTGTTATTGTTATGTATCGGGTTATATAACATGTTATAATTTAAGTTACCGGATTACTTTAAAATCACAGATTTATTCAAAACTTAAAAGGTTTGTTGTGATTTAATTATTTATGACTTTATATTTCTTAAGAAAATTAACCCTCTTCTTTTTACTTTAACTTTACCATTACTAATAAAAATATCACTTCTTTTTGTCCGTTTACTTAATTTTTACCCTTCTTTAGTACAAAATTTTTGACTTTTTTTGTAAGAACAGATATCGCTTCTCAAGTGCTCAGTAACCGACTTAAAACGCATTTTATACATTATGACGTAATTTTTCGAAAATTGTTGAATTACAGAAAAGGATCGCTCAGAATGTTTTAAAGTTAATTATCTGAAATTTTTTGTGTATCCTTTTTACAATATTAAAATGTTTTGACCTGTGTTCTCTTAATTTGTATTTAAAAAAAACACAACAACACTGTATGATTGCAAAATTTACAGCTACTTACACGTATATAAAAATGATACTTTTAAGCGATTTCTTGTAGTAACTAGGATAAAATTTTTTGGATATTTATTAAAATTAAAAACGTTTACACACACACACACACATATATATATATATATATATATATATATATATATATATATATAATATTTAGTTCATTTCACATATGGATAGTAATGTAATATATTGCTGTTTTTAATATATAAATATTGAAAAACTGAAAACACTTTCCATAAAATATTTGTTCAAAGTGGGCAGCGTTTATGTAATTTTTCATAAATTCCCAGTAGTTTTTTTTTACTTCAATGTTAGAAAAATATGTTTTTTTTTCTTTACAATTAATTTTTTTCCTGTAATTTTCAAAATAGTTTTAAAATACGTACAGAATATTCTCACTTGTTTGAATTATATATATATATGACAGGCCCCAGGCCTGCTGGTAAAATGAGGAAAGCATCATCTCTATAACTTCTTTATTTCGCTTCAATCACATAAAATCCAACATGGCGGCCCTTTGGCGCGCACACAACCGAGTAGAACATTAACAACCACCAGCTAAGCCTTTTCGAGTATGCATTCTTCTTCGTCAGTGCTCGCTCTACCATTAAATAGGCTTATTTACCCACAAATCCTTACCCTATGATAAAGAGTTCGCTCTATTTTTTTATTTATTACTTACTTAATTTTGAGCCTAAACTTTTCAAACCTGACATATATATATATATATATATCGCATGTAATCGAACACCATCCATTTTTTTAACATTTTTTTCGCTATTTAATGTATTTTTTTACATTTTTGGAGCATAAATTATATTTAAGATTTCTTACTTAGTCACCGGTATCTATGGATTGTACGCTTCTGTGTAGTACATCCTCATCAGAAAGTCCTTCTCTCTGTTCTCCTCCCCAGTTAAATTTTTTTTTCCTTAATAAGAAAATGGAATTGAATGACTGTTCCTATTCCGGCAGGAACTTGATCCTACTCAAGCTGTGAAGAGCATTTTTTTTCTCTATTCGCCCGAACTTAAGTGATTTCATTAGATCATTCTTGACAGGTAAGCTATTTCCTCCTGGAGAAATAAAGTCTATTCTTCCGATCAATTTCAGATTTCGACAATAAAATGCCATGATCTGGCTTTTTTTATTTGAAAATGCTCTCAAACAAGAATTATCTTAAAACCTTCATACTCTGAAATACCCAGTAATACTTCTTAATATCCTGTGGAATCTCTTTTTGTACAGTGAAGGGCAGTTAACTCGTGATGACTTTGATTCAACAACGTATCAAGATTGAAGAAATGTCCGGTCACCTCTACCGCTATTTATAACTTTGAAAGCGTTTCTAGTGTATGATTTTGTGCTTTAGTTAACTATTCAATCGTACTACATATAGGGACGATGAAATTCATGTCTAGATGATCAAATTCTTTTGCAAGAAATGTTTAGAATGTTCCTCCAAAGCATCAAGATTTATTTTACCCCTATACAATGTTACACTATTATTCTGGAAAATTGCATTGTTATTTGAACACATGAATGTTGCAAATGGCTTAGATAGCAGAAGATAGACACATTCAGTCATTTATTGATTCAGTTTTACCAGAGCACTCAGTCCATATCATTATAAGCAGTCCACACCATTATGTAACAGCCTCTAGTTTCTGACAGTTTGGGACCAAGGCAACGTAGTGCCATGACCTATTTGACCAAAGGAACATATTTACAATCATCTAGGGTCCAAATGATGTGTTTATAAGCATATTACAGACGCTATAGCTGATGGAATGATGTTAGTAAAGGCGAGAGTCAATTTTTTTTTTAACATATCCTATCAACTTCAAATTTTGCTGCACTATCCTTAGTGATACACCCGTCGAACATCACATATGGAATGTTGCAATAATTTGATGCTGTTATAATTGTCTAATAATACTGTATTTTCTAAATATACATTGCTGAAAATCAAATAAACAAGTTTGGACATTGAGTAGTCTATAGTGAAAAATAATGTCCGATGCTACAGATCAGGGGTTGCGAACCTCAACATGCCATTTTTTCTTAAGAAATGTTTCATGAGGTATAGGCGTGCCATAAAATAATTTTGATTTGTGTTTATTGGGAAAATAATAAAACTAAATACTAACAACTCAAAATTCTTTATTTACTACGATAAAATACATTTTACACTGTGTAGAAGAAAAAGTTTTAGTTATACGTGTAATTTTTAAATTGTATAGTAACATTAATGTGTGACTTCTGTTTTTGCAGATTAGATGACAAATAACTTATATTAGGATTATAAGCTGTTACTTTTAGAATAATGCATGCTGAATTGGAGTCATCTGCCAAACGGTTTCTATGCGAGTCTTTAATGTTTTTCAAATCTTAAAATAATGACTCGTAGACATAGGTAGATGAAAATATGGTTAAAATAACATGAGCTAGCTTCTTCAAACAGTTTAATGTGTCTGGAATCCTTTATACAGACAATGTTCTACATACAATTGTTCCAGAACTTAAAAACACACACCGATTTGTTGCCTTTACTAATTATGCCATATTTCTCTCTCGCGGTGAACCAAGTTTGAAATTCTCGGTTACATTTACCATTTTGCACTTATTGTTTTTTTACTGAACTAGCCCTGTTAAAAAACATCTAATATAATACAATATATAACACAATAAACTTTAAAATACAGTTGTGTCAATGGAATTCATTATGCTATGAATATACCAACTTCACATCATTAGCATTGTAGTCCACGACGTGACTTAAACAAGACAATAACACAAACGAGTGTGTTCCCCGACGCACCGCGACTAATCACTCGCGTTTGATCGTAATTCTTCATAGCGAACTTTGTTATTTTGAACTAAAATGCAAACTGTTTTGATCGGTGGAGTGCATCAAATGTTGTGTCGCGTGCCATCCATGGCATTGGTTTTGCCATTCCTGGTATAGGTCTTGGCCCATTGTGGAATGAAGAATGTTTAAATGCCTAGTAATTTTCGAAATAGGTGGCCTCAATAGGTCCAACTCCAACTAGAACCCAGTATTAATTCCCATTATATGGCAATAATCACTTCAAAAAAACTTTTCACTCACATAACTTGAGTACAAAGGAAATCCTTAAAAATGTGCTGTCGATTGATGCCTTTCTTAAACCAGAGGTGAGCAGTTTGTGTTTTGGATAGTGGGCTTAGTTGTAGGAGTGGAGAATACGGGGAACCGCACACTTAATTTAAAATTATCACATTCATTATAAGAAATAATAAATGTTAAGTTAAATAAATAGTGGCTGTTTTATTTTATTGGGCTAATTTCATATTATCTTATACTTTAAACTGCGTAAAATTTCGACCAATATTTAATTTTATCGTATGGTTGAATTCACGAACAATAACTGGTGCATTTGGCTTAAGTAAAATACTTATAGTGAAATAATTTTTCATATAAGACCATGAATTGGCACATTCATAATTGTACACAAAACACTGATGCTAATGAAGCTTAAATATTAAAAAATAATACGAAACTGATGTTATTTATTTAAAATCTATACTATGCCATTTTATTTTCAATTTTCTTAGTAATAAAAAAACCTTATTGAATTTGAGGATCAATTTAAAATGGTTTTTTCCCTGCTTACAAAATTTATGTTTTAGAGGAAGGTACTAGAAAATATACTCAGATTTCATATTTATGTAGCTTGTTAAAAAAGGGAAACATACAAATTTTTCTCAAATTTTATCTAAAAAAGACAACATCTCAAAAAACACACTGGATGATTCAAACTCTTCTAACAGCCTCGAAATTCCCCCAAAACATAAAATAGTTGTAATAGGAGATCCACTGCACCTTATTCCGTCAGTCACAAAACCTGAGTGACGTGAACCTCAAGTTGAGATGTTCCCCTCTTCTTTACTGTTATTGAGGAAAATGATTGATTGAAGAGTTGATATAAGTGGGAGGGGATTTATTTTCTTTCCATAAGAACCTCGAATGGCATATATTCTGAAAAACTATGAAATAATGAATACAAAATTTGAGAACATGCTCATATATAAATAAATATATATAATGATAGAGAGAGAGAAACAATATTGAATGATACACTCTCTGTGTACTTTGTATTCCTTTTTTTTGTTTTTTTTTTTGTTTTTTGCTTGTTTTACTACTGCAATAGTCCTCACTTTCTGTAGAATATATACACAAACTTTAATGCAGTGTTCCTCAAACTGTGGAGCGCGGCCCCTTAGGGGGGCATGATAACCATACGAGGGGGGCGCGAGTATATCGAAAAGAAGCGAAAACAAAAGTTTATTTTAAAAAAATTTTAATTTACTAAAAGGAAACAAAATAAAATACAATCAGACATAATAAAAAATAAAATACGCATTTACACTGATATAATACATTTATAAATGTATCAATACTGCACAGTGTGTTTCATAATTAAATTAACAGTGCAACGAACAAGCTTAATAATTGTTAATGACCTTATACATATAAAATTATATACAAAATATTTAATACTTATCTTGATAATTTGTACGGCTTATAATTAAAGTGGTATTTTAGCTTTACGTCAAGGGACATTATTATTGAATTCAGTACAAAGATATTGCATGGAGGAGTGTGTGATGAAAATTATAATTGAAAATTGGGGCGCAGGTATACAAAGTTTGCGAATCATTGCTTTAATGCTTTAACACAGAAGTCGGCAACCTATGGCACACGGAACAATTCTCAGTGACACCTGCGCTACTCTACAAATTTGTTAATTTTTTAGTGGAAGCAGGTTGATAAATTTGTAACAGATCTTATTTGAGAAACATCTTATGAAATAGGAACATTTACGGAACTACGAAAAATTCTGAAGGATAATCTGATCTAAGGATAAATTTGCAGCTATTTTGAAAGTTATTGAATGTCGTTGCTGTAGATATTTAATTGTTTGAAGAGAGAAAATTGCATGTATGCTGTTTTCCGCTTTGGGTTCTACATATCTAAGCAAAAAAAAATCTTTCCTCATATGAAAAATAATTTGAGTCCGTAAGGAAATTGTTTAAGAACTGAATGCTGAGAATCATGTCAGATTGAAAATCACTAATTATATCCCTGATTTTGAGGTATGAAAGTAGAGCGGTGCAAGCTCTGTGGTATCGCATTAAAATTTTTATCTTTCTTTTGATTTAACTCAAATGAAAGAAAATGCTTCTATTTTATATGGTTTACTTCTTATTTTAAAAAAATATGCTTAAAAATACAATTTTGTACAATTTCAACTTTTCTTATTTTTGCTGAAGATATTTAGATATATTTTATTCTGTTTATTTTTATGTTAAGAAAAATCTTTAAATGATGCAAAATTAATATATAATAAATCTTTAAATATATATTATTGTGTGACCTCCATTTTCTATCTTTTAATGCATTATCGCGGGAATTGTATTGTTTCAAAAATGCACTACTGTGTGCACACTTATTAATATTTGTAGATTGGCTAGGCACACCACAGCTAAAAGTTTATCGAACCCCTACTTTAAAATGTATTCAATGGCTTACATTGAATGAATTGAATGCAAATGATTGTTTTTTTTTTCTATTTAAAGAAAACAGAACCTAGGTAAATACAGATTTGCAGATGGTAATTTGTCTTAAAAAATAAGATGGTAAAATCATGCAACAATATGATTATAAAGTGATAACAATTTCCTTATTTTCTACCGTAAAACTATTTTTTTATATTGAATGTTGTTAGATTATATATATATATATATATATATATATATATATATATATATATATATGACATGATTTTAGAGTCAGAAACAGATTTAGTTTTAAAAAAGGTCTTTATTTTAAAAGGTCTCTTCTGAAGCAAGATGTAGAGAGAAAAAGAACACCACCGAATAATCTTAAGTGCGTTAAACACTTAAGACACCGATCGGGGCGTTCAAGAGTGCTCTTGAAAGTTAATGCTGCCATATAGGCCTATTCAATATAACGATCTGGAATTAGACATGTTTATTGGCTTTGCCATATGTTCGGAAGAAATAAATGGGTCATTAGTTCTGTACTTGAAGAGGTGAGTAGGTAATATAAAAGTGAATTACTAGATAGGGAATTTAAATTTTAATCTAATTTAATTATATATATATATATATATATATATATATATGTAATAATACCCCCTAAAAAATCCTTTTAATTAACTCTTTTTAATAATCTATAAATAATCTTCTAATTATTTGGTTCGAAACTAAAACTCTGATCTTAATGGTAATCGATTAATACTTTTATATCATGAATCCCATTCCCGCCCATTGTAACAAATCAGAGCTCTTATTACAAAAATATCACGTGGTCTACCGTCGGATATAAGAACCAATGTCTTTGAAAATCCCCTCCCTTCTTCACTCATTTCTCTGTAGTAATGTAGCCAGCTGCTTTGTGTTGTGTGTTGTAGTTTCTTTGTCTGTGTTGTGCCGTTCATCTTTATATGTGTTTCAAGATTCAATAAATTGGATTTACTAAATTACAAGACTGCTTCTTCAATACTACCGTAATCACTTCCAATCGGCCAAGCCCTAATCATTTGGTTCGCTACGATAATAATATCCACTTGCCGTGTCTTACATTTATTTTTACAACTCTTTAGAAATATTAAAGAATTATATTTCATATATATATATATGGTGATTTAAGCTAAATATAATAGACGGGAATAGAGTAGTATCAAAGTCATAATCCAGATATAATACCATAAATAGAACATAGTGGTTCCATTGTCTAAAAGTTACTTATGTTTAGAGCATAGAAGTTAGTTCTATGTGCTTCCGTTTTAGTTTAGAACAGGGAAAAAGGGGGGGGGGGCTTAACCTATGACAAGCAAGCCAAATTTCCCGGTATAATATTATTGGCATTCTACACATCCTTACAAATTAGTCAGTTTTTGAGTAAAGTTGAAAATTTTGAAGTGGAGCTTAAGGTATCCGACTACGTTCGGAACCGTGATTTTGCAAAAGCGTGTAAATGGATAATATTTATGATATTTAGTGTCACTTAGATTAGAAAATGTATATAAAATTGTTTTAAGGACATTATGACAAAAAATATTTTTTAAATACAATATTTTGGCAAAAAATTAACTTAGAATAACCTTTTTTCCAAACGTTCTCCTTTTGTAAAAAATGCTTCTATTGTATTAATATTTTGCCTTTATTCAGTTCAGACCTCTCTACAGAGGCTCAACTATGATTTTTGAAACACATAACTCGGAAGTCAGTTTATCCATGTTTTACGAAAACAGAAGGGAGAAATTTTAAGAAAATACGCCTATAATTAATTCAAATGGTTGAAACTCTGAAAATAATGTGAATTTTTCAAAAATCACAGTGGAGCCTCTGTAAAGAAGTTTGAGCTATATACAGGCAAAATATTAATTCAATAGAAGCATTTTTTACAAAAGGAGAACATTTGGGAAAAAGGTTATTCTAAGTTAATTTTTTGCCATAATAGTGTATTTAAATAATTATTTTTGTCATAATGTCCTTAAAACAATTTTATACATGTATTCTAATATAAGTGACACTAAATATCATGAACATTATACATTTATGCGCTTTTTTAAAATCATGGTTCCTAAAGTAGTTGGATACCTTAATGAACTAACATATTCCGAATTATGGAAGGATAATTTTACGGAATTATTAAAAAAGTAGAAGATAACTGTAATAATAAATTGACAGTTTTTTCAAACTCTCGCATGTCTTTTCTAGAGAGATTTAATTGTTTGAAGAGCATGTGCTCTGATTTCCGTTTTTGGTTCTACATATTTATGTGAACAAATCTTCACTCATGTGATACATACATTGAATACTCAAAGAAATTATTTAACAACTGAACTTTCAGAATCGTTTTTTCAAATTGAAAGACACAAATATATTGTGATATAAAGTAAAATGTTTCAGGGACAAAGTTTGCATTACAATATTTTTTATTTAGGTATATTGATGGTGAATAGTAATATTTTATATGCTGTTTATTTTTATGTTAATAAATATTTTAAGTGACGCAAAATTAATGTATAACAAAAGTGTAAATTTACATTCATGACCTCCATCTCCTAACTTTACAACAGTGTTTCTCAAACTTTCAATACTCGCGAACCACTATTCAATCATCATTTTTATTGCGCCCCCATAAATTCAGTAACATTGTATTGAATTCAATAATACTATACTTTTACACTAAAGCTCCAGTACGACTTTAACCTCCTATGTACCACCGACGTATATAAACGTCTCGCTCAGACAAAGTATTAATTTTATGGACGTATATATACGTCTTTCCAAAGTACGATCTTTTCTGTGCAGTGATATCCATAAAACTATTCCGAAGGCTTTGAAGTGCAATAAAAGGACCTTGACGGTTATTGCGAAGGATTTACATATTTCAGAGGATTTGCTTATATGTATTCCTTTTCTCCTCTCCCTAAAAAAACATCAAAACAGGCGGGTTTACGTGGGAAACCATGGCATTGGGGACCAAACCGCGTAACTTTTAATCGGGACTTAAGGAATTAATTATAAACCGTACAAATCATCAAGATAAGTGTTAATACAAGCCCATTAGGTTACTAGTAATTATCAAACTTGTTATTAACTTAGTATTGTTAAATTAATAATAAAATACATTGTATAGTACAGATACAATTATAAGTGTATTATATCAGTGTAAATATGCATTTTATATTTTATTATGTCAGAAAGTATTTTGTTTATTTACTTTCAGTAAATTAATAATGTTTTGAATAATCTTTAGTTTTCAGCTTTTCAATATGCTCGTGCCCCCCTTGTAGAGTTATCACGCCCCTCAAGGGGGGCGCGCCCCACAGTTTGAGAAACTCTGCTTTACATGCAGTGGGAGTTGAATTACGCGGAGTTACGGGAGTTACGCGGGAGTTGAATTGTTTTAATATATCCTACAGTGTGGCGCACTGAACATTAGTACATTCGCTTAGTATGTCACAGCTACAAGGTTGCCTACCCTAGGTATAGAATATAGAAGTTAGTTCTATTAGCTTAGAACATACAAGTTACTTTGTTTTATTTATGTAAATTATGGTCTTAAACTTAACTGTATAATTTTTATAACAGCCTTATAAAGATCTCAATGAATAAAAAGAACTTTTTTGCTTGAATTTTTAAAATAATCCATGCAATATTTTCTGCTAATAATTCGTATATAAGCTATAACAAGTAATGCAACAACAAAAAAATTTTAAGTCAATTCTTACTTAGATCAACAAAGAAAAACTTTATTTTAGCTACTTTTTATTAAGTAGTTACAATTAATATAAATATGTATATACATAGGACAGAATCAAAAAATTAAATGGTAATTAGTTTTTATTAAGGTATCCGACCGTTCGGAACCGTAAATTTTGCAAAAGCGTGTATAGATGGATAATATTTATATTTAGCGTCACTTAGATTAGACAATGTATATAAAATTGGGTTAGAATAGTATTACAATAAAAAATTATTTAAGTACAATATTTTGACTCAAAATTAACTTAGAATACATTTTTGCCAAATGTTCTCCTTTTGTAAGAAATGCTTCTATTGTATTAATATTTTGCCTGTATATAGCTCAGACCTCTGTACAGAGGCTCAA
>BMAV01005126.1:0-12640 GCA_019973955.1 Trichonephila inaurata madagascariensis
ACTCTCAGCTATAAAATTATACGAAAAAATTTACTTACAAAAGAAATGAGAACTTTTTACATTACTACTCAATGTGCAAGAATGTTGCATTTTCATAAACAACAACAAAAAAAAATACCGGTACATTTATTCCACTGAAGGATAATCATTTAAGACTTCTTATGCAGAAAATTGTTTACAAATGCGTTTTTTATTGAAATTTTTCTTTAGATAGAAATTCTGATTTTATAATGACTTGAAATCTTTCTTTTCATTATGACCCAAGAAAACGCAAATATTAATTTAAGAAAATTAAAATAAAACTCGAAACACGAATGTAAGAGAAAAAGAGTAAGCCTAAAATATACTTTAAAATTTCTAAAACAGTAAATTATTCACCTTAAGAGTCTTTTATTTAATAGATAATAGTATTTTTTGCGATATTTTAAACTTAAATATTACTTATCAAGAAGAAGGCATTAGAACGAAGGTTTTTATAGATTCCCATCTATCCTGAACCATCAGATATCCCTGAAAGGATTTTAAAATGTACTTTTAATTCTTATAACGGAATCCGTAAGAACATGAATATTCTACATGAATTCACGAATGAAAACCCCTATTAATAAATGAAACTAAATATAAATAACGTTGAAGTTTTCGAAGGATATCGTGCTGCTTAAATTGAAACGTATTCATTTCTATTTTAGTACATAGAAATATTATTCTCTTTTTTTTTAATATTTCCTTTTTCCTTTGATCATTGATATGATTTTAGTTAAGTGAAAGCTTTGCTAAAAAATCAACAGTCCAGTGACAAGTAAACTCAATTTTCTCTGTAGCTTGTATTATATTTTAACAAGACTTTATAGCTCCTGATATTTATTTTTTCTTATTCCCTTCACGAAAAAAAGCAGCATGACATAAACTACTTTTTTAAATAATGCTTCTATCATGGAATTTATCTTTATTTATTTTTTAAAAAAATGCTTTCTATAATATCTTAAATAATCCAGAAGTTAAAACCAAGAAATCTGTCAGAAATATAATAAATATATATGCTGATGTCATGGTACTGTTGAAAACGTAAGTAGTTATTTTATACTCTATATTTTGTTGTAGTAAACTAAAATTTCTTGTACAATTTATCTCTATCATTTTTATTTTTAGTATTTTTTTACTAAAGAAATATCAAATAACAACCTTTTTTTTTGTGGAAAATTTTTAAATCGTTTATTGAATGTTATTTATCTTATTGAAAAAAAAACTGAGTTTACTTGAAACAGTACATTATAAGCAAAATTAGAATTAACGATGTATAGGTATTTTGCTGAAATTAATATTTTTATAAACTGAGAAAAAAGGGAATCTGAAGAGACTGTAGGTATCCTTGAATCTATACTTTAGTTCCAGAGAGATTAGAAAAAACGACTGTTATGAAACCATATACTAGTAGATAATTTTGAGCAAACAATTTTTGATAATACTCCGGCTTTTATACACCTAATGAAAAGTGAGGAAATAATGTAAATATGTTATAAGTTGACGAATTGATCTACTCCAACTTAAAATTTTTTTTAAAATTGTGAATGCATTTTAAATTTGAATTGTATATCGTATGCATATATTTTTATTTTTCCTTTAAATGTCCTTTCCTTAATGTTTTTCTTTTTGATTTCTCGCATATTTAAATTATTCAATAATAAAATCCCACATTATTAGATTTTTTGTAAAATCGGGATTTGAGGCATTCAAAAATTTAAACTGCTTCAAACTTATTTAAATGTAAATTTTACGAAAGTTGTAAAAAAAAAAAATGAACAAAAATATCCAGATGATGTATTAGATCAACTACTTTGGAATTTTTGTGAGGTAATTCGATTGAAAAAACTAAGTATTGAAAATGAAAAAATATTACGCCAGTCTTTTTGCTAAAATCCTAAATAAGAGCACTGTAAACTTTTCGTAAATGTATAAAGCGTTTATCACAACAAACGGGTACATCACGTACATCTATACATACGACTATAAAAGTTTCACATTTTCGTGCTTACCATTTAAATATATTTCAGGAGCTGAAGCTTTATGATTGCCGATGATTCGGAAAATTTATTCATAAAAGCATCATTTTGGACTTTATTCTCCGAAGATGTTGGGTTTCATTGCAGTGGCTACGTTGAAATTAACCGTGGTCGTATTAAAATTGTATGAGGGCCTTTTACTACATAAAAATGAAAACTTTCTACTTTGGGAAACAGCTTATTTCTCAAAACAATGGCGTTTGATCTGCCGTAACTATCAAAATAGTTTTTATGGCCTCCGTTTGGTCTCAAGTCACATATTTATAAAACTGTACACAGAAAAAATATTCAACAATTTGCTGCATTATTAGAAGTTACTAAACCAGGTTCTTTATTCCAACAAGATGGTGCAATGTGAGACAGACACATTACAAAAAGACATATAAATAATAATTTTTTTCGGTGATTCTTTCAATTCAAGATATCTTTGAACTGAACGTCCCTAATTTTTTCTGTGGGAATATTTAAAGATTAATATTTATAAACATAGACCCCAAATAACAGATTAGGTGGTATTTGCTATTACTTAAATGAATAAAAAAAGTCACTCCCAGCGTCTTGCAACTCGATTTTTCGAAATATGCGCAAATGAGAAGAAAAAAACGGACATTATGAACACTTATTAGAACTCGTAGGTTAAACGTTTTCTCCACGTTATATCAGAATTTCATTTAAACCATTAGAATAAATATAATTGTTCAATAACAAATATAATACAATATAGTTTATTAAATGTGCAACATTGTATATAACAAATACAAAACAATACTGTACATATTGTTTATATATATTGTGTATATATACAAACTTTTTTCCACTGAAGAGTGAACCTGAATGATCTTTGGAGATAATTTTGTGAAATATGCATACACTCAAATATATTCGTACATTATGTTCAAATTGGAATAATATTTATAAATGTAAGTAAACAAAAGAGAAGCCCAATGGCTGAGTGGTTAATGCATCGCGCTTTCTCATGGTTGGACTGGGCATGGTTGTCTCAGCCTTTCATCCCTTCAGTAGGTCGATAAATGAATACAAAGCTTTCTTGGGAACTTAACCCTGGAGGTTTCATGTCAGACAGAGACCACCTGACCGGAACATCTGCTCATACACCTCAGGCCCCAAGGTCACATAATACTGAGTTGGGAACAGTAGATCTTGGCCCTCAGGAGTTGTTGCGCCCCTGAGTTAAGTTATGTAAACTAAAGTAAACGATTTAAAAAAGTAAATTATTTAAATATGTGATTAATACAACTGTGTTAAGAACTAATGTAAGAGAACAAAGGGTTATCCACATGATGGAGGGCAAACAAACTAGATTTAACCATCAATTTTGATTTTCGGACTAATAAATGTTGATAGAATTCCCACACATATAATGTTAGTTGTTAAACATATATATTTTGTGAATTTAAATATTTTTAACACTTTTAGTATAGTATTTTTACGTAATATTGAATAAATACCTTTTATCTATAAAGACTTTTCTATAAAATATTATACTGTTATATTTGCTTATATATTGTAATTTATAATCCTCTACAAAAATATAGGGAATCAATATACTAAAAATACAGTATAATTACACAATACAATATCAATATACTATATTTATACATAAAAATTCACTTTCTGTTACGCACTTTCTTTCATTTTCTAGACATGTATACATTAGCTTCCTTATAGTTTCAGTAATAGTTTATTCGCTCCTATAAGGCTCATTTTATATTAATATAAGTTTTTAAAAGGAATTTTTCCTCTTGTTTAAAATTATTTTATTTTCTCTGGAGCAAATTATAAATGACTCATTGAACATAAGAAAATGTCAATTAGTTATATTTTTATACATGCATTGCTTTGAATTTCAAAGGTTTAAAATAGTCTTCAAGAGGGAGGGAGATTAAAGTCTATTTCTTCTTAATATCATATTATAAAATAATACCCATATTTCTTGTTTATTAAAATACAATTTTACACGATATGATCTCTGTTTCTTTTTCCACTCAGTGTTTTCTCTTTCTCTCGAAAAATCTCTAACTGACATTGCTTCATACTTTTAATTACTTAAGACCATATCAGCTTTCTATATTCACATTGTTATGTTACAGTGTTTGTATTCTGAAACCTTTTTAGATACAAATAGAATTTGGGACTAGCTGTTTGTGAGAGTAGTATTGCTGATGACGTGTATTGTGTTGGGTTTGCTTCTGCCCGAGAATAAATATATGAATAAGCATTTTATCTTGCCGTTTTCTTACACTGAAACTTTTTAACTTTAGAATTTCAATTTATCTCCTTTTCACTGTAAGTATTTTGCTTATGTTGTAAAACTTAATATTAATAAAAGTATTGAACGTTGTTGATAATTATAGTTAAAGTACTGAGAAATAAATTTAATTTTAATATATCTGGGCAGAGGTTTTATACATGCATTATGTTACATGTATAGATGGATGCATGTTATGTTTAGTGTTATAAATTTTACTCTGTGGTATTTCGTAACTAAAAAGTATCCATAAAACTGTAAAAATAAAATAATTTACGTATTGAAAAATAGTTTTAATAAATGAACTATGAAAAGAGATAAAATTATAATTTCGCTAAAACTTTGGTTTTTCACCTTTCAAGCAGGTATACATTTCTGTATATATAATTTTGAGCACTTAAATTCTTAACTATAAATACCAATCGACTTATTTCTGAAGAATAAAAAATCGCTTAAACATTCCTGTGAACATAAAAAATAATATTCAGGAAATTCATTCACTACATGAAGGGACTTGGAAAAACTCTTAGTTAGAGTTATTTCCTCTATTAGCTATGTCAGTAGAATTATAAAATTATTGATAAAAAATGGAGTATGCACTGAATTCACTAGAGCAGTATTAGCCTTAAAATACATCACTATTTTAGAAAAAATCAAATTTACGTCAGACAGTTAAGTGCTTATAGATCTTTAGTATATTATCATTTTCTAAATTCATTGAAAAAGTTGTATTATATTTGACCTATTATCATACAAGTTATCCCATTCATAAATGTAAAATAGTTAAATTTTATTGATTTATTAATCTTGTTTGCTTATAACGGATATTTAATGCAATTTAAGATAACAAAAAAAGTAATTAAATCAGAAAACAAATATTTAAGAGGTAAAAAAAATATTCAAATATTATAATTCTGAGAGCAGCAAAAAATTTACAAAAACATTTAGTTGGGAAAAAATAATATATCATAATATTATGTCTTTCTTAAGGTTTGGACTCTTCATTTGAAATTCTGAAAAAAAAGTGTACTAAACTATAAAAGTATTGTGACGTCTCTCGCGTTCTTCTTCTAACATAACTCCTAAGTTCTTTGACGGCCACGATTAATGTCAAAACTTTTCCAACCCAATACCAAGAAGAGAAACGGATCGAATATGCAAATGAGATATACTTTAAAAGGATAGAAAGTTTGGTGAGATAGAATGGCAAACCTAGAGATAACTTAGTGTGGAATCGTTCGGAACAAGTATTAGACGTCCTACAGCTCTGGAAGAAGGATACGCTCATCGCCATTAATAATAAGAAGGATTAAGAAAGCTTGTGTAATCTCTCCTACAATTAACATAATAGGAATTACTTCAACCTAGGAAGGAAGGTGACTCTATAAAAGGTAATATTTTGTATAGGAAGTTAGATTAGACAGTTAATTAAATATAATTAAGATAAGTGTTCTAGTTGTGCGATCTGACTTGAATATATAGTTTAATTGGTGGTTAACTCTCACTTTAAGAAGGTTGTTATTTAGAATTAAGTAATTTAAGTTATTCTTAATAAAAGTTGTGTTAAGAATTACATAATGTCTCATCATTTAGATAATCCCACACCTCTAGCTTACGCGAATCACCCCAGACATAGTCATCACAGGATGGCTATGTCTCAGTATAATGGAATATTTATTGTGTTTTTCAATTAATACAGCTTTCATTTTCATAACCTTTAAACCTTCATATAAGTACTATATAACACAAAAGACAACTCAATAAAAAATTAATTATTCAAATTCAACGAAATTGTCTGTGCTTATACTTCACGAAAGAATATGTAAATGATTAGTCTTTTTTTATAACGATGATTTACTAGCTCGAGCTCCAACACATAACGGAACATCCGGATGATGTATAAAACAAAAGACATTCTACTAAGTACAATTTTCATGAGAATGTGGTTTCGTCCATCCAAGTTGATTGTAGCAATACCTTACAGATGTATTTACAAAAAGTTCCAGCAAATGTCACCATTTGAGAGATGAAGTGAAATTTTACTAAAGGATGCAAGATATTCAAATTGCAGCATCACTCGTAATTCGTCTATGTTGCCGACAGACTACGTAGAAGGAATAATCGTACTTTCGGAAATATACAATGGTCTAAAATCGCGTTTTTTAAACTGTGGGGTGTGCCCCCCCCCTAAAGAGGGGTATAATAACTCTACGAAAAGGGGGTGCGAGCATATTGAAAAGTCTAAAACCAAAGATTATTTTCTAAAATTATTCATTTACTGATAGTAAACAAACAAAATATATACAGTGGTGTCCAAAATTGCGGACACTTTTTTAAATTGTTATGTTTTTTAAGTTTGTACGCTTATAGAAAATTTTACGTTGCACAAAATGCTAAGTAGTTTATATCATTTTAAAGAAAATTTAATACTGAATTTAATACAAAATGAAAATTCAAATATTTGCAACGCACAAAAAGTTATGCTGCAATAACTGTCGATATACATAAGATACTGATGATAGCAGTGAGTTATCAGAGCTTAGTGAGGTTGCATTTATTCTTTATTACAGCTTCACATCGATGTTACATTGAGCTGAAAATAGTTTTAAGCTATTCCTTTGTTATTACATGATGCCAGGAAACAATTATATCCTCAATTAGTTCTTTTTTATTTCATGGGTACCTCATTCAGACAAGTTTTTTTTATACTTTTTACTTTTTTTATTTTTAATGTTACGAATTTGTTTCCTATGAATTAAGTCACATCTACTGATTTCCAATCCAATAAGATAATTCCTTCTTGTTGCGTCACTCCTTATGCAATAGTGTACATTCAAGATATTGGATGCATATTTTGAATTTTGTAATGTATATCTACATTTTTTTCCTATCTTTTTGTATATATTTGTAGAGATAAACCTAAACAATTTCTTTCAAATGTTAATTAAAATAATGAAACGTGTTTCCTTCAGTCTCAGATTTAATGAGTGAATATTAGCGGCGCACTACTTATCTACTCGAAGGCTTTTAGAGGCAGACCTCGTAATTTTGAACCATGGTCAAGTGACGAAGATAACACAGTAGCTAGCATCCTCTTCTCCAAACTTCCATACTACAACAACGGGAGGACATTTGACCTTCGACAGAATTAACGTACATCGCCCTCTTCACGGCGGTTTTTCAGCGGTACTAGGCTCGAACTCTTATCACACTGGCCATGAGATCGCTACCTTGACCACTATGCTTCTCGGCCATAAATCTTAGATTAATTGTAGATGTATTTTTATTGTAATAATTAAAAGAACATACCCTTTAGTGAATATGCTAAATAAAATCAAGATATATTTATCATAAATCTACCTTTTTGACTACTTTAAGAAAAATGTTTTAGTCCGTCACGCATGCAAAACTAAGGATATTTGAAATTTAAATATATTGATGACACTGTTTTACATCCCATTCAATGCTATGCTTTTTATTAAAAACTTTTCTACAAGGAAAATTTTAATTAATTTTTATTATTAATTCATCCTTAGGTAATTTCAAATTAAAATCCTGAGCTCACTTTAATGTCATATTCTTTATAGAAATGTACAAAATCCAAATTTCCTTTTTTATTATACTTCCACTGCTTTTCTTCTCAGTGAGCTGCCTAGGAAGAATTAAAGAATCAATTGCCAGCCAATTAATGTGATCCCTGGACAGAAAAAAATGAACACGAGGTGGGATTCGAAAGTTCCCGGACTGAGCTATAACGTGAAAATTTTTTGCAGTAGAGCGACTATGATAACATTTCTATGTCACTGCAATCTTCACCTTTTCTAAAAAAAAATTGTCCCAAATCGCGTGATCAGGAGCTCCCCATAACGTCGTATTTTGTCGGTATTTAGTTGCCAGCGATTTAAAGGAATTGCATTTGTTGAGCAGAGAATAATATTAAATTTTGTGTTGGCTTGAAAAAAAGTGCTACGGAGACTTACTAAATGTTGAAGTATGTTTAAGGCAGTGATATATTATCGCGAATGCAAGATTTTGAATGGCATCGTCGTTTCAGAGAAGTCGGGGAAAGGGTCCACGACGACGAGCTCTATAGACATCCACAGACTTTCCGCACCGTTGAAAACATTGAACAACTTTTCTGTGGCGGTACATAAGTACAGGCTTCAAACAACAACGGGTGTGAAAATAGAAACAACTGTTTTGCCACATCATCCTTACTCCTATGATCTCACTCCCAGCAACTTCAGAATATTTCCTGAACTGGCACGTCACTTGCAGGGTCGTCGATTTCAATCTGCAGGTGAAGTTAAAAGTGTATTGCAGGTTGAATTAATGGACATAGTTAAAAATAGATTCTAGAAACGTTTCGATGAACTTTACAAGTGACGGCAAAAGCGTGCCGTTTCTCAAGGGTCATATTTCGAAGGAGGATGTGTTTCAGCGATTCAACTGCTAACATTTTTTTACGTGATAGACTCCATCCGGTAAATTTGCGAATCATATTCCCTAGAATGCAATATAATATCAAGGCTGACTGTATGATTCATGGTATGTGACCTTGAGAGACTGCTGTAGGTGGAATTATTCTTGCCATTTCTTGGTGGAGTAAACATATATTATAGAAGTAATTAAAATTAAAAACGAAAATATCGTAAGGCAAGTATACTTAATTTTTAAAGGTTCCACAAATTAATTATTTAATTGATACATGAAAGATTCCAAATCAAACGATACTACCAATGGAATCTAAAAAGTTCCACATTCTCTGCATATCATGAAGTACTACTGTGCCTATAGATATCACTTCGAGTTGTACGTCAGATAAGTAAGAGCCGGTCACATATACTTTATTATCAACTGAGTGAACAAGAAAGTAATTTAATTGCTACATGAAAGTTTTAAATTCACACGATACTACTTATGCAATCGAAAAAATTCCACATTCTGTGCATATCATGAAATACTACTAGTGCATATAGATATCACTTCGAGCTGTTGTACGTCAGATAAGTAAGAGCAGGTCACATATACTTTATTATCAACTGAGTGAACAAGAAAGTAATTTAATTGTTACATGAAAGTTTCAAAATCACACGATACTACTTATGCAATCGAAAAAATTCCACATTCTCTGCATATCATAAAATACTACTAGTGCCTATAGATATCACTTCGAGCTGTTGTACGTCAGATAAGTAAGAGCAGGTCACATATGCTTTAATATCAACTGAGTGAACAAGAGTAGCATTTACTCGCACAAAAGTGAAAGAGATCAATATCATCTGTCACCATTAACCATGTGTCCTTGGCAACGCATTTCTTTCGTCCTAATCAATCACCGACTGACCAAAATCACTGCCCGTGATGACGTTTCCATAAGCTCCCTTCCCCTTCCATTACTGCTAAAGCCACAATGAAGTACATCAATCATAAGGCCATTGCTTCCTTGTCTGGAGAAAACCGTTCAATCCACAGCAAGGATACGGATTTTTTGTTGTTTCTCTGACTAATATGAGTATAATTATTTTGAGAGGATGAGAACTCTCTCGAGCAAAAAAAAATATTACATTTGTATATTCAGTAGTTGAGACGTAAAAAGAAAATAATAACAAGTAATATAAAAATTTTTTTAAGTCAATTCCTAATTAAGATCAACAAAGAAAATTTTTATTTTAGCTACTTTTTATTAAATAGTTACAATTAATATAAAAATGTATATACAAAGGACAGAATCACAACATTAAGTGGTAATTAATTTTTATTAATTATCATTCAAGTATCGTATTGTCATCCCAAACAATCGTGTGTATTCAGCTGAATACTTTAAAACGTGAGAAAAAAATTCTTTTAAAGTTTTGACCCAAGTCTCTAAAAATGAAACCAACGTGGTAGTATCTGTAATTTTTTAAATAAATAGTTTCAGTCAATTAATTTTAATTAATTATAATTAAATTTTCGTATTTTTACCCAAAAAATAGTATATAGAAAATTGCAGCTCAAACGAGTTTTAGTCAATTGATTTTTATTAATTATAACTAAATTAGTGTATTGTCATCCAAAATAATCATGCACATAAAATTTCAGCTCAATTGAGCTCTTCAAAATGTATTTTATTAACCATTAAAAATTCCACCAATATAAATAAATATATAAAAAGTGTGAGCTAAAGTAGGAATTGAAAAACTACAATAAAAGTTAGTCTATTTTTTTAAACGTAATGTCGTTTCTGGTAAATATTTAAAAAAAAAAATTCATTTTATAATTTAAAGGGTGGTTTTCATTAAAAGTGTTTGTGTTATTACAATAATTTTAAAGTTATTTTATGAATGTAATATGTTCGGTAAATTAAAAATTAAATATCTAAGGGAAGCATTGCAATGTGAAGATTACTATGTTTTAGTTTTTTCATTTAACTGATTATAATTAGTTTGAGTTTATTTTTATTTATATTTTTTTTTATTATGATTCAATACACAATTTTTTTCAACAAAAATATTAATGTTTTTACTTATTAACATTAGCATCATATGCTTTTCGAATATGAATTACATTTTTGTATATTACAGTGTAATATTAAATAATTGTTTTCATGTTTAGAAAAAAGGGCTCCACCAACTAAACAGATACAGTAATTAAGTTTCAGATATTGTTAATTAATCAAAATTATTACATATGTACACATAGCCGGTTTTCATAACAAAGGGGCCCGAGTGCAAAAAATCAATTGGTGCTCTATTTTTTTTGTGTAAATTTAAAAAATTACTAATATAAATATATACCACTATATTGCACTTTTATTGAATGCAATTATTTTTTTTTTGCTGATACATTAATTGCTTCAGAAAATTACAACTTTTTTGTTTAATGTAGTAAGTGCTTTTATGGGTTCTTCTCACACACATGCTTGACGGTAGATAAAATTTTAGTAATTTTAATTTGCTGAAAAAAGTCTCAGTACTTGCTATAGTAACTGACAATGTAAAAGAAAAGTCTTAACACAGTTAATGCATTTAGATATATCTCATTATAATTATTATTTAGAATGTATTGCATGTCTTGTGCATTATTTACACTCCTTTCACTCAAAGTTCATACCCGCAGCAAACCAGTTTCCTGGATTAAGTTTCCACACCTAATAAAGCTTAATAATAAAGCTTAAGGTATCCGACTACGTTCGAAACCGTGGTTTTAAAAAAGCGCATAAATGGATAATTTTCATGATATTTAGTGTCACTTAGATTAGAATACATGTATAAAATTGTTTTAAGGACATTTTGACAAAATTTTTTTTATTTAAATACACTATGTCGGCAAAAAATTAATTTAGAATAACCTTTTTTCAAAATGTTCTTCTTTTGTGAAAAATGCTTCTGTTATAATAATATTTTGCATGTATATAGCTCTGATCTCTGTACAGAGGCTCAACTATGATTTTCGAAAAATTCACATTATTTTCAGAGTTACAACCCATTGAAATAATTATCGGCGTTTTTTTCTTAAAATTTCTCCCCTCTGTTGTCGTAAAACATGGATAAACTCACTTCTATGTTATATATTCCAAAAATTCAAGTTGAGCCTCTGTACAGATGTCTGAGCTATATATAGGCGAAATATTATAATAGAAGCATTTTTCACAAAAGGAGAACATTTTGAAAATTGATCATTCTATGTTCCTTTTTTGTCAAAATATTGGTTTTAAATCATTTTTTATTGTAATACTATTCTTAAAACAATTTTATATACATTTTCTAATCTAAGTGACACTAAATATCATAAATATTATCCATTTATACGTTGTTGCAAAATCACGGTTCCGAACGTAGTCTGATAGCTTAACAAAGATTTTGAACATTTTTCTAATTCATGTTTTTCTAATGTTTTTATAACAGTGATTCATTTGACACCAAAAATAATGTTAGGCGTATTTTTAAATCTATCTTTTATTTGTACAACAGCAGTATCAATTATAGTGTTGCGGTGGTCTCCACAAAGGAACCGACTTCCTATTAGGGAACAAATGGCTTCCCACCGCCACATAGCTTAAGGAGGAAAGTACCAATGACAGGACAATACCAACGCTTCGGTTTCAGGGAAAGTCAACCTTTAGGCTCCCTTTGGTCAATCGTCAAAGCATAGACCGGCTCATATCTCCCGCCAATCGAGGGCTTCAAAGTCCACCACACGAGGAGTGACATCAACCAATGGTCTTATGGTAAACATTCAAACACAAATGAGTCTGCAATATGCGTTTCCTTTGAAGGCAAGACATATTCCATTTTTAAAGAGACACGTAAAGGAAAAACCCACATAC
>BMAV01005126.1:12650-23027 GCA_019973955.1 Trichonephila inaurata madagascariensis
TTGAAGGCGGGACATATTCCATTTTTAAAGAGACACGTAAAGGAAAATCCCACATACTCCAAAAGACTCTCCCAGTATAACTAGACTCGTTTCCAGATTACTTGTACGTTTTCGTACCTACGATGATATCTCAAGGCTCCAGATAACGAGCATCACAATACACTTGGCAAACACTTAATATTAGCACAAAAAGTTTTCAGAAAAAGACAAGAAATATGTATTATTTTCATTTTTTTTAACGCAGGCTGTATGGTATATATATTTTTTCTTAAAATTTCTTGCTTAGGTGAGGCTTTTGGGGCTTCCCCCGAATCAAATAACAAAAACTTAACACTCACATCATCAAGAAATAGTTTGAAGATTGTCGAAACTTAGAGATCTACAACAGGAAAGAAACTTTCATATTGTCAAACATAGGAATATTCTTAAGTTTTTATTAGAAAATATATTATTAGTTCTTGATCTCGTTGGGGGGGGGGGAACCCCTCTATCATCGGGCCCCGATGTATAACATCTGCAGCACTCTCCAGATGGCCAACCCTGTATGCACAATAACTATAATTCTTTTAAATACATACATTAAAGATATTTTTAAATAAAATTTATTATAAGAGTAAAATTTATCTATACTTAATTTTGCTTGGAATTAATGGTAATTAATGTCTATTTTTTAAAAGATTGTGAATAAAATCTGAAACATAGGCCCACTTTAAAACTGAATACGCATTTATTTTTCATTTATTTATTTATTTATTATTGTTTTTCTTGGTAAAATATTTTGTCTACTTGCATTTGTATATATATATGAATGTTTGAAAATTTTCTTTCACCTTTTTTAGACAGAGCTCAAAATTCAAAAATACTTTAACCGTTTGTTAATATAGCAAGTTCAGAAAGTTTCTAGATATCTATAAGTTATTAAATTTCTATAAATCAAAATTCTTCGTGCAGAATGTTGTTTTTGAAATTCGTTTTTCCTTGGTTGCTTGTTTGGAAGATTTATCTTCAAAACAAGTTTTTACTTATGATATCGTGCTACATGCTAAGAAGTGTGTAAAAGTCTTCACATTGGAGAAATGTTGGCACGAAAATTTTGAGCTTCATAATTTTAATAAATTGCTTTATAAGGTAAAGAGTTATAGTTACTTATTGCTGTTTAATGCAGGCCTAATGGATTCCTTAATGTAAAACTTTTTCAGAAACTTTCAACATTAGATATCAATCATTTCTAAGCGAAATAAAGTGTAAGTGAAATTCAACATAACTTTATAATATGTTTTAACGATAAGTTAAAATATTTTGCCTTAATTTAGTGGGAAAAAATACCAATTGCGAAAATTTTATCAATGCAGTTAAATATATTGATAAAACTTTGAGGAAAATACATAATATTTAGAATCCATTGATATATTTGATTGATGGATGTGATGATACGATTATAATAATGTAAATGCTCTTTAATAATCTAAAGCTGTTTATTATCAGCATCAAAAAAAGTTTGGAATAAGTTTTGAATAGCGCGTATTTCTTTCTTAAGGCATCGACTTATACTTTTAAAAAAGAGAGTGTTGTTAATAAGGAAATATAAAACATTTAAATTATTCTCTGCATGTTATAACGTTAAGGTTATAATCCATAAATATATACAATTAGCTATAAAACTAAGCTATAGGATTATATATATATATATATATAATCCATAAATATATACAAATAACTATAAAACTTAAGTATAACTAGTCAAGATAGGAAATATTGGGAACAGTAGTACATTAACAAGCCCCTCGGCTTAAGAACCAAGTTTTCAGGCTTAAACAAGTTTTAGAGCAAGCCAACCTTCACCTGTAATTTGCCTAAACCACTAAGCCAAAGGAAAAGGAAAGAATAATATTAGGAGAAATTTAAATATTACAAATAAAATCACTATATTATTAAAATATAACAATAAAATTATAGCCTACTAGTATTCACAGTTATAGAATTAAAGTCGATGCGAAAAGGTAGATTGTAAGACTTACTTTGTGAGTATAGCAACTAGTTATGTTTCCCGACAAATACAACAGAGTGACAGCAGTACCGCATAAAGTAAGTTAATAAATTATGATAGAATAATATAAAGTCTATGTATATATATGTACGTTTCAAAAACCATAAATATATATCGATATAAAAATTTGTAGAAAATAAATGATTACAAGAATATTTAAATAATAATATTATTAATTTATTAAACATGTGGCACTGTCTATTGAATAATTATATAATTAATGAAAAATACTAATATTAAAACATAATGCCAAAAATAATTATTAATACATATTGTATTTTCTCAGAGAACTATTAGAAATATAATTGTAAAGAAAGTTAGCAGGATATCTATGTTCAATACATTGTTTAATAAAGTTATTAAAATTTAAATATATATTAGATTTATCACTAACTAATACATTACTACGATAAATATAGTTAAAAAGAATATTCCTATATATAGATATAGATAAATTTGAATTCAAGTAAGGTGCTTTGAGAATGTTACAATTAAAGGCATCTCTTTTATCATGAATATTACTATGTAATTTATAATCCTTAATATACAATGATACATCTAAGTAATTAGTTTTAATTGGATTATTATTAATTTTAGCTAAGTTTAAGTAATCCGGATAAAAATTAATGTTGGGATTAAAATTATTATTTTTACCAAAAATAATTAAATAATCAATATATCTAAACATGTAATAATCATTATTAATAATATAATTATATTCATAAAAGTGTAAATATAAGTTAGCCAAACTATTGCTAGCTGGGCCTCCTCGAGGCAGACCTTTATTTTGTTTACATAATGAACCATTAAAATTAATGTAATTTTTTTTCAAGACTAAATCTATGAGAGTTTTAAATTTGTTAAAATTAATATTAAGATTATAATTACTATGATTTTCTAAAATTACTTTAATAATATCATTGATATCAATGGAATTGAAAAGATCTTTAAAGTCATAACTATGAACTGAATAAATATTTTTATTTTTAAAAAAATCAATAATATTTTTACTATTTTGAATTATAGCTTTATTATATTGCTTATTTATAAAGTTTTGTATAATATTATGAAGTATTTTGCCTGCTGTATTAATATATGTTTTAAAACCATTTGTCACAGTTCTAAATTTAACAGGACTTTTATGGAATTTTGGAGTTAAAAATATATATGGAAACTTAATTTTAGGAATACAAAAACCCAATTTTTTATAAATAGCAATAATACGATTAGTAATTGCATTAATGTGACACAAATCCAATTTTTTTAAAGATTCATTCTTTAAAAAGTGTTCATTAAGCATATTATAATAAAAATACTTACAAATCACAGCATAGTTTCCAGGCACTTTGTCTATGTAAACTATGATAAAATTCTTTTGTAATTCTTAAACTTTCTGTTTCATATTTTTATAAATAAATTCATATTGAGAATGGTAGTTAAATTTCATCAGGTCTTTTAAAATATTGTACTTAAATTCACAAATACCTCTATAGGTAGTCCATATTTGATTGAAGATTTTGTAATAATATTATATATATCTTTATTAATTTGTGTTTAAATAGTATTGTTGTTATTACAAACATTTAATCTGAAACTAGTGCCTTTACTCATGATATCCTTTAAAATTTTGTCATTGATTATGTCTAAGTTGCCAGTAACTACATACTTATGATGACCATCAATAAAATCATGATAGTTTTTACGTATACAATCTTATATTGTAATAGAAGGCGAACTATTATTGTAATTAAAGATAAATCTGCCCATCGTTTTATTATATTTAAATGCTTTCTTAACAACCACATTTCTAACTGGAAAAAGTGACAAATGTCTATTAAATACTTTAGAAATATTAATTTTGTGAAAAGTTATATTCATGAATAATAAAGTGCAGTACTCTGTAATAGGCTCATTAATTTTCTCAATATTTATTTTGAATTTATTAACTAAAAATTATTAATATCATTAATAATGTGTACTGCATGACACACCTTTAAGCAATCTCATTATTTAAGATTTCATTTAACAATACAATTTCATTTTTATTAAGACCAAACATGACATATTTTATCTTCTTGATGTTAAAGTTTTTTTCAAAATCATCAATAATAACTTTAATATTATCAGTTAATGATTTTTTTATCTCTATTTTTCCTTTGAGTTCTTTTACTTCTAGAATTTCTTTTAGAATTATTATTTAAATTGGTAGCATTATAAAAAAATTCTTTATTATTACTCTGTAACAAAATTTGTAATGTATTTTTAGAAAAATACATAACATTAAGACTATATGGATATATTGTATTAAAACTCCGAATGAAGTGATTTCCCACCATAATCTTTGGTTAGTATTTGGAATAATTTTGATGATTGACAATTCAAATTTTTTGAAATCATGCAAGTGAAAGTGTCTAAGTTCAATTTTATTAGAATTATTGGAAGTATTAAAATATTTAACATCATATCTTTGTTGACTAATCCTGATGTTAATAGTATTTGAGGTCTGTCCAATATATTTATACTGACAAACTTTACAATTTAAAGTTTTACATAGGTTAAATTTAGATTCACAATCATATTGATCACGATTTAACAGTGCAAGTCTTACATTTACTATCTTTACATTTATTGAATTTTAACTTAAGACTATTATAATTTTGAATGTTTTTATATTTGTATGAAGATAAATTATCTTTATTTCCATGTAAAGCAGGACTATTAATGTAGCTTTTATCAACATTTTGTGTAGTATAATTACTAGAATCTAACTTGTTTTGTTTAATATGATTATATACATATATAAATATATGTGTGTTTGTGTGTAAACCTGCTTATCAGCTATCGCGTAGCAACCAACACATTCTTCCAGTGAGGTCTTGAAGAACAATCGGTTCAACAAGCGTTTTCTTATTACATTTCACTATCTGATAATTTTAGTAGAATAACTTAAAGGCAGAATTTTTTATCAGAGCCAATAATTTTCATTCCTATTCCGAACACAAGAATATGGCTTTTAGCTATCTTGTAACATATTCATTTTCTTTTACATTTAAATCTAAAAGCTTCCTTAAGACTTTAAACTGTGTCGCCGATACAAACGCTTTATATGTATAATTCGAAAATTCGACGTGTTTATCTTTATATTGGAGAAAATATCAAAAATGCACGTTATAGAATGAACATATATTCACAGCTTCAATTGCTGTGATTTAATTTTAAGACGTTTACTTTAATGTATTTCCTGAAGATATCATGAAGCAAAATTGCACCAAAATACGATCCGTAACTATTTACTTCCAATAAAAAGAGACAAAAGAAAGTAAGGAACGAAAGAAAACTATCTAAACTTATCTAAAAACATTTTATGTATGAAATGCTATTTTGAAAATTATAAATGAGATTATTTTCTTTTTTTAAACTGATATAAAAGGAATTTAGGTTTGAACCAAAGTTGACTTTTCTGAGGAAAAAACTACGACATCATGCTGATTTTCTAACAATTTCAATTATTAAACTCAATTCATATATAGAAAGCTTTATCGAAATATTTCGTTTTTTTTATTTACTTATTCTTTTAGCAATGCTTTTGGTATCCAATGGAAAAGGAAAATAAATTTTGTTCAAAACTCATCTGCAATATGAATTTCCTAACCAAATTTTGTAGAAATTATGATTATTTTAAATAAATAGGAATCTGTAAAAGATTATGTTATTTCTTTCGAATACTATAAATCTGATATAAATAGTCCTTTTATAAAGCATCATTTTTTAAAAACTTAATTGAGATATAGTATGCATGCAAGGTGAAAGTTGGTTTTTAAAAATATTTTATTTAAATTATATTTCAAAACGTATTATACATTATTATTTACTGAAAACTAATGGAGACAATTTTGTGAAAAATATTTCGGTATAAATCAGAAAAATTACTATTTATGATACATACAAATTGATATATTTGAAATAGTCGTTTAAAAATTTTCTTTTTCAAATGAATAGATTTGGAACAGTATGTAAAGTGTTCCGATCTATTTCGACATCTCACAAGTGTTTTCCTCCCTTTTTAATATTTTTCACTCTTCCTGTTGTCTGTAAGATGTGCTCCATAAAATTATTCCTTTTACCAAAACTATAGGTGCAGATTAATTGTAAAGTTTTACTCTTTTTTTTTCTTTTTTACAGTTTGTTTACTATCCATGGAAAATAAATTCAGAAACATATATTTTAAGTTAGATAAAACTATTTGTGACAAATATAATATTGCAGAAATAAAAAACCTACATATTAGTTTTTTTTAAGGAAAAGCATGCGTTATACAGATATTTTTCAATTCCTACTATTAGTTCACTCTCCCTATAAATAAACAAATAAATATATGTACATATTGTTACGTTGATCGGGGGTTCAAGGATTTTATGCCAATCAGTCGCAAAGAAAGAGACATTTCTTTAAGAGCGATGAGAATTTATTGTAGAAAATCCAATCTTTTAAATACAGGATTCAGCAGCAATATTCACAAAATAAATCTCAGAAGGTCTTCTTTTTACCTTCAACAGCACTCAGACCAAATTATCGGTGTCTAAAATACACGTATATAAAAGATTATTCACAAGCAATCGCTATTTCAACAGCCGAAGTAATCACTATTCGCTTCAACAATCAGAGAGCAATACTAACTAATCGCTAGTCAAAACCAGACTGATTGACTTTCGGTGAGTTTTCTCTATTTATATCTTGTTCAAATTTTCAATCGTTAAAAAAATACTTTCTATTCATCCATTCAAAGTAGGAATTGACTTAGTATTATTTTTTTTATATTACTTGTTTTTACCTACGTCATCTCTTAAAATTTTTATATAGCCAACATTTTCTTAGGTCAAATCTTTCAAATACCCAAAGCAGCAGGAACAGTTCAAATTATTAGCCAGCTTTTTCAGGAGAAATAGGTTTTGTATAGGAAGAGTGTCCTTTTTAGAGCGACGTAGTTTCTGAAAGTAAATAGCTTTACATTCAATTGGGGAATTCGATTTCTCCATTCAGTTATTCATTTCATCTAGAAAAAAAAAGACAAGAATTCCATTTATTGAAGATCCATTTTTGACTTGTTGATATTCAAGGATGTTTTTGTGGTATATAAACGTGATTTCTTCTTCTATTTTCATGTTTTTATTTGAAATATTTTCTTAGGATATTTATCATTAAACAACTTATTCAGTTGCATCAATGTGAACATTAATCAATGAACAATAACTAATCTATTTAAACTATTTCAAAACATATTATACATTATTATTTACTGAAAACTAATGGAGACAATTTTGTGATATATATATATATATATATATTTATGTATCTTGATAAAATTTTCAATCGTTAATAAAAAACATTTTAAAGCGCTCATTTGAGCTGAATTTTTATATACAGGATTATTTTGAATGACAATACAGTAATTTAATTATAATTTATAAAAATAGACTGATTAAAACTAATATTCAAAGGATTACAAATTCAGCCACATTGGCATCTTTTTTTCGCGACTTCGCGACCATTTTGGCGATTTGTGTCAAAACTTGAAAAGTTTTTTTTCTCACATTTTAAGCGCTCATTTGAGCTGTAATTTTCTATTCACTATTGTTTTGTGAGACAATACGATAATTTAGTTATAATTAATTAAAGTTAATTGACTGAAGTTAATTATTTAAATAATTACAGATACAGCCACGTTGGTTTCTTTTTTAGCGACTTCTGTCGTTACTTTAAAAGGTTTTTTTCTTACGTTTTAAAACATTCAGTTGAACTGAAATTTTATACACACGATTGTTTTGGATGACAATACAATACTTCACTGATAATTAATAAAAATTAATTGACACTTAATGTTGAGATTCTGTTATGTGAAAATACATTTTTATATGAATTGTAACTATTTAATAAAAAGTAACTAAAATAAAATTTTTCTTTGTTGATCTAAGTAGGAATCGACATTTTTTTTTAATATTACTTGTTTAGCTTTGACTCATAATCATAGACAAGTACTTATATGTATAATAATAATTCTCCACTTAAATTTTATGCCAAAGATGTTATTTAACTTATGATGGTCTTGAATCCTCTGTCGCAATTTCAAATACCCAGACTTTTCTTAAAATTTCTCCACTCTGTTGTCGTAAAACATGGATAAACCCACTTCTAAGTTATATATTTCAAAAACTCTAGTTCAGCCTCTGTACAGAGGTCTGAGCTTTATACAGGCAAAATATTATTATAATACAAGCCTTTTTCACAAAAGGAGAGTATTTTGAAAATGGGTCATTCTATGTTCATTTTTTCTCAAAATATTGTACTTAAATAATTTTTTATTGGAATGCTATTCTTAAAACAGTTTTAAATACACTTTCTTATTTAAGTGACTCTAAATACCATAAATATTATCCATTTGTACGCTTTCTCAAAATCACGGTTCCGAACGTAGTCGGAAACCTAAAGAAAATAGTTTCAATCTCGTTTTAAATTTCAAAGCTCTTTGCAAGAATATTTGAATGCTGCATAATAGGTGCATTTTATGACGATAATGGTTAGATGTTGTCTTTTTCTTTTCTTCTCCGAAATCAGCAACATTTCTAGAACGAATAATTATTTTTGGTCATCTTATATCTTTATTGAATTTTTTCGTACCGGAACCTTCCTTTTTTTCATTAAGTTCACGGCCATTTAAACAGCAGAATTCATTTAAATACATAAAAATTCTTTCACAAGGCGAGGCATCACATCAAATTTCGTCTAAGAGTAGCTCCAGAGGTTAGTTAAAGAAATTGTGCGTGAGAATACGTTAAGAGATATTGCATTTCATTTTTCTTTCAAAAGGAAAATCTAAAATACGTTTCCACTAAAAATTAAAAAAATATTATAATTACAATTTTGGAAACATCGCACATCACACAAAACTCAGACATACTTAAAAAAGTACTCTACATTTACAGCTAATTAAAAAAAGAGGTTTATTGTATCAAAGTTTTATTCATTTTGGCATTAAAAAGCATTTCGGTTAAATAATAAAACATTTGCCAAAATCATATATTCTAGCTATTTCAACATTCTAAGCAATTCTTTTAGAAAAAAAAATGGACGTATGAATGTAAATAAATTTCAAATAAATTTTTAGTCAGAACAAAAGAAAAAAATATATTTAGAAAACCATTATTGAATAATAAAATTTCCTCAAAAGTTTTCGATTAAATCTTTGCGCGAGTAGGGTCCTTATAAATTCTTCCTGCAAATTTGCTTTCAGATTTGTATCAAAGCCCCCAAGAGAAGGTCAAATAAGCTACCAACTCTGAGTGTTCACAATTTTTTACACTATTTCTCTTTCTCGTTTCGTACAGAAGAATAAAGAAACAAAAATTAATCCACCGGAGAAACCAAGATTTGCATCAAATTCTTTCCATCGATGCAAATATCAAAAGAGAAGAACTTGAAATAGAAAGAGATGGGATAGAGATCGGCCGTATATATATATATGCCCTTTATCATTTAGTTTGGTTTGAAACTCTAAGAAACTTCTTTTCCATTGATTACAACTGTATTCCTTATTCCCCGTCAGTGATGAATTTTGACCTATTTTAAGGAAAATAATGATAGATTTTATGTTTTTAAAACATATAATTTATATTACATTGTTTTGAATAAATAAATTTTACAAAATAAATTCAAAATGTAGTTAATGTTTAAAAGGAAATTATCTACTTAAGAAAAAAGTATTAACAGAGAATATCTATTAATGGAAATGTTATTTCGATGAAGCATAGTTCGTTTTTAAGAAACACAATTTTTATATAATTATAATTATATTAAAATGTTGATTAATATGTAATTTGGGTGTTGAGTATGTCATTATTCGCTTTTTTCATGTCCAAAACATTTTTTTCCTTTTTAGAGAAATTTTTTTTTAACAAAGTATAGTTAAAAATTCTCTAAAAGCTCTTGTTGCTAGAGTATTGCTACAAACCTGATCAACTCCAAGCGATGTTAGATATTGACAGTCAAAAATTTTACAATTTAAGATATTTTAATTGATACGTCTAAAGATAATTTCTAAAATGTGTTGAAATTCGTTAAAGGTCATCAGTGACATGGGGTTAAAAATTAAGCAATCAAAAAATGAAGTTACGTTTTGCTTGTGTGTGTCTTAGAAAATGTTATAAATATTTAAAGAAAATTTATCAATCAACATTATATTACGAAAGACAACATTTACCATTATAATATAATAACCTTACTTTAATTATAAGCAACACACACACACACACACACACACACACACACACACACAC
>BMAV01005126.1:23240-55566 GCA_019973955.1 Trichonephila inaurata madagascariensis
ACACACACACACACACACACACACACACACACACACGTGTATAGTGTGTGTTCGCAATATCACATTCAAAACGTATATACCAACAATCCATTTCCTTCTTCTAATGAATATGCATCAATAACTCGTAACGTATTCAAAAAATTCATTCTTTCATAAGAACTGCAAGCATTTCACAAAATCAATTAAGAAAAAAAGATACCCTTTTTGGATGAAGTAGAATTTAATTTTTTCTACAGCGCGTAAGCAGTAGTTAAATGGATGTTATAAAAGAGAAAGAAATCTCTCTGAAATTTATTATTAGCTTAGAATCAGCCAATGGTGATTGTGATTACATAGACAAAAACATTTTGCTAAGCACATGTTATTAATAATGAGAAACGAACCCAATTTCTTAACGTGGTGTCAGCGCAAAAACGTCTTATGTACATCATAACCATAAAGAGTTTCCTTGAGCACACATGCGATGAATCGATACAAAAGCACAAATGGAAGCACGAGATATTGTTTTATCAAATACACATTAATAGCAACAGACTTGCTACATTAATCATTGCCCATATGCTGACTAACATAAAAAAAACATCACGTATGCAAACTCGTCTTTACTCACTATGTATATAGTTTATGGAGATAACTTGAGGAGAGTGGGGTTAATCAACTTTCAAGTATAAAGATCTTATAAAATATTACACTACTGAGACTCGCAAATGTTAAAAATTTGTGGCACATAAATTAAAATTACCGCATTTTAGAGTTATCAGAAACTTTTACGATAGGAATTCTTATATACTATATATATATATATAGTAATTTTACTAAGCAATCATATAATAATTTTTTTAAAAGAATCAAATATTTTTCCACAATAAGTTTTAAATTTTTGCATAATTTTGTCAAATAATATGATTTATAAAACTATTCAATATGGCTTTTATCACGTTATATAAAATAGGAGATTACAGGATGCCAGTAGATAAATGTATTTTTTATGTGGTTGAAATTATTGCTTATGCTAGCTGAGAAGAAATGCTATAAATAATTATTAAATTATATTGTGATTGAGATGTCTAGCCAAAAGAATCTCAAAGCATGCAGCATGAAGTATCATAATTGAAAATACTGAAAACTAAGGCTATATTTTACTTTTTTTAATGAAATTTATTTTTTAAAAAAATATTCACACCATGTTTTCAAATAATAGCTATTATGTTTATAGTATTTAACGGAAATTACTTAAATTCTTTTGTAATACAAATGTTGACAGAATATTTGAATATATAATGTTTAAACTCAGAATGCTTTTTTTTTTTTTTTTGTAAATACACTCCCTTTCAAAACGTTTGGAAAAAAAAATAAAGATAAATGATTTTTACTAAGCATCAATAGTTGGAGGAGCTTCCACGAGCATCAAATACATATGCTTCTTTCAGGGATAAACTTTCCAAGATTTATTGAAAGACGAAAATATAATTTTACTTCGCTTACCCTGAGGAAGACATGTCAATCCACTTAACAATTTTAAAGGAAGGTAACATCCTTTCAATCCTAACTTGTCCCATAGGCTCTTAAAATAGTTCACGTCCAGACTCTAGGCCAATCAGTTCAGTCATTGAGCTCATTGTCATCGCATCAAGCCATGATGGACTTTTCAACGTGACAGTTGGCATTGTCATCCTTTTAGAAACAACTCTCCACAAGTCTCTAAATTTACCGCAAGAAACTAGTCCACGTGCCCCTATATGTAGTAGAAGTTGGCGTATTATGTATCAGGAAGGATACCTAAAGACCCTAGGCCATGCTAAGACAAGCACATCATCAACATTACATTACCTTCGTTGCGATACATTGTTGACACAACACATTCCAATTCGATTTTGCCATCTGAAATGAAGAGGGTAAACATTGTTCCCAAGAACAGTTCACTATCGCAATTTTCCCCCCATGTTTGCAACACTTCACGGTACCCTGTTTATGAGTTATTGCTTGCCTATGGTAATTACGCATGATATTCACCAAATTAAGTAAAGTTGATCAATTCCTGTTGAAACTGCTAGCAGGTTAGAGGTATCGGCGAAATGCAGTTCTTTTGAATAGTTCTGAACATAAATTTTTGGTCTCGAGCAAGCTGTTTCGTGAGTTATCCAGATCGATCTACATTCGAACAATCATCTCTCACATCTACTCAAGAATCACGTAAGCCATCGTCGATTTAGGATATTTCAGCTTATATGCAATGCCACATATGTGTCGACAATTTCTTTGATAGATGACTTTTGTACATTTTTCAGAATCAGAGAGCTTCAACAGCATGTCGTCGTGCATGTGATAAAAATAATTTGTTGTTATCTATACATTATATATCAGCCGCGGGCATAAAATATTGCAGAAAAACATAGTATACGTGGCAGAAAATCATATTATATATGTATATCTCAGTTATATGTGGGTATCCAACTACTGATAAGTAGATAGTGTATTAAAATACACACCATTCTGACATAAAATGTAATTACATATTTGTGAGGAATTTGAAATTAAATTTGAATTTAAAGGTTATACTATTTTATACTTTTAGTAATCATTTCTAAAAAAAGGTTTGCTTAAAATGTAAAATAAAATTTTCACTATGTACAATGAATTCGATCAAATATTGTGTGAATTTTGTTCAAAGACAGATATATGACATTACATGCTTTCCATAACACAATAAAGCCTAAATAATTATGGTTTATTTTTTGTTTGAAAAAGAGTACTTAGTGGTACAAAGAATAAGTTACAAAGCAAACCTGGTGATAAATGATCGGATTTGCTTAATGGGATTAACTATTCATCAAGTCGTTGTGAAGTTATAATTAAAATGTCATTATATGCGCATCATTTAAAAAGCAAGGTTAAAAAGGACGCAGTAATCTAGTAGTTAGAAAGGTAGCTAGTAATAAAGAAAAGCTTTAAAAAGATTTAAGGCTTTTTAATTTTACATTATCGTATATTTTCGTTTTCTCTAAGTGCAGTTCAATACTGTATTTTTCAGTTATTATTTTGTTATTATCTTTTATTATCTATTATCTTACAGTTTTAACTAATTAAAAGAATTTCTTTTCTTTCTATTTTTTCCATTCCAGTTACTTTTTCATCAGTATTTCATGAACATTCACATTTTGCCTGAATTGAGCTATTTAAAATTATATTTAAGAGTTATTAATTGCAAAACAGTTAGTAACATCTAATATTAATGTGGTTCGTTAAAAAGAGCATTTCTAAAATTTAATATTATAATGCTTGTTGTATACATACAATCATAAATGACACCAATTTATTTCATGAAAGAAGTACACGTAAATGTACATGCGTGTATACTAGTTCATGCACGCCTATTTGTAAAATAATAATAATAATAATACATTGTTATTTGTTTCGACATCATTGTACAATTTATCTCAAAATGTAAACAACAAACGGAAAGATGATAGTAAAATTAAAGCAATTTATTGAAACGTAATGGAATTTTTACAGGCTATTAAACAAAGAGGCAAAACAGCTCGAAATAATAGAGAAAATAACAATTACTTTTCATATAAGCAGTAGAAATAATGTCTCTATCTTGTGTGAAAAATAAGGTCAGTCTCAAGCATTTTTTGTCGGGTGTGAGACTACCTCTAATGGAGATGCAGGCTAGGCAGCGATGATTTAATCTTGCAAACTAGGTGTCAGTCATTCTGCACCCGTTTTGGAAGACAGCTATCAAGTCATTAAAGATTCGGAAAGGATTGAACAGAACACACATTAAAACATCTACCGAATATGTAACAGATATGCTCCATTGGATTCAAGTCGGGCGAGCATGCTGGTTATTCCATTCATAGCAGCTTTCCCCGTTTAACATATTGTTTGATTAGGCGAGCTTTGTGTATGTCTTTGTTATCGTCCATTAATATGACATTAAGACCGATTACTTACAGATAAAAATGGACATACGGGTCGAAGATTACATCCCGATAAATAACAACAGTCACTGAACCGTCAAGAAAAACGGTGAGATAATTTCGTCCACCAACTTATACCCGTGCTAAGCCATAACACCAGCTTGATAGTAGGTTGTGATTTTCATTGATATTGTAAACTTTAGATGAAATTCTTAGGATTCCCCAGACCCGTATAGCCGGCCGAATCTTTGACTTTTCAGAAACAGGACTAATCGATGAACAATTCACTTTTCCATTGCAATAGTGTCCAAAGGATGTGATCCAGAACGCAATCTTCAAACAAATCTTCATGTAACAAACCTTCTTTGTAAGATGATACCATTGGCACCCGAACTGATGGTCGTTCGGAGTAAAGATGACTTTATGCAGCTGTCCGCACAGATTGTTAGCATTTCACAGTTCCTCCTGATGACGTCTCAAAGCTCAAAGAAAGTTGCCGGGTTGAACTCGTCAACTTACTTATCGGTGTCGAAGCAGATAATGGTTCTCGCGTGTGGTTGTAAAACTGGAAGACCCACTACCAGATCTTGATGATAATGTATGGTCATTTCGATAGCGATTCTACTACGTCTGATGATCGAATGGTTCAACTTAAAGGCTCGGGCAATCTCTAACAGTCTTCCCACAGAATGGATTAATTTAATTACACACACAGACACACACACATTTCAAATATTTTTTCACTCAAATACTGTAAGCAACTCATTTTCAGAAATCTGAAACAAATAGATAAAGAAATGAGCACTAAACAAATGTAACATCAAGCACAATGAAAGAAATAGCAACTGTGCTGAAATGAACCTTTCTTTACGTCTGTTGCCTTAAACAGTCTTGTATATGGCCAAGTAAACATTTTGCTGCGGAACTGCTTTTGCGTGCAAGGTACATAAGCAAATTTTGTTGCTGCGCATTTTTTTTTCTCAAGTTCTACTTACCTTACCATGTTTCTTATTTTGTGAGGTAGAGTGTAGATATGCGTATGTTTATTGATGTAATTAATTATTATAAACTTAGCTTCAACAAAAAATGATGTTTTTGACTAACAAATTTTAAATAAATTCAAATACTCTTATTTATTTTTGTGATACTTAATGCTCTACATTATTATATTTCTTTTTATTTATATTTATTAATTGCTCTCTTAAAATTCTTCGATTTGATTAATGCTGATATTCATTTTCAAAACTTATTTCATATTCAGATTGTGGTAATAAGTTGAAACATTTAACATAATAGATTACGTTTCTCATTATTCACACATGATGATTAAAAAAATGAGATTTTTTAACATGTTTTTCTAATAAATATACATTATTTAATATTGTATCTCAAATTTGTGAAATAGAAATGTCGCATGGCTATGCCTTTTGCGAGGAAGCAGATACGTCATATTATTGCTAAATAAAAATACATTTAAAATTGTTACTCCATAAATAGACAAGCATTCGATGCCAAATCTGCAGGGTAGGTACAATATGCTTATATATGTAATTATGTGTTACATGAGCTTATTCTAAGAAATCAGGTAAGACAATACCATTTAATCCTTGCGTTTAATAATGACTTTACGGGAGTTCTCTAATTTAGAAGTCGCATTCGAAATTAGGTGAGTTGTGTAAGGATTATTTTTATTCTTATAATAATTACATATCAGCGCACAGCGAAATTTTACTGTGGCAGGATTGTGGCTTACCATATTCGCAATCTAAGTGAACTCTATATTACCGTTCGCCTTCGTAGCTATCATACACCTGTTAAATGAACCTGTAGTTAATAAAATCAAAGAGCGCTTACAAAATGTCATGAAGGACCTTAGCAGTTATTGATCATACAAATTCGAGAAGTGCAACATATTGTCCACATGGTCTTGATGGATCATCATGAATTTTAAGATAGGAAACTAGTTCGTTTACAGTATGTTAAATTTTAGCATAGGTAGTGCTATGTCTGTAGCACCGTGAATTCTTAGCATAGTGACCAATGTTGCGACATCCCTTGATAATGTAGTAGAATCAAGTGCACCAATAGTCCTGTGTTGAATGACAACCATGAATATATGAAAGACGACACGTCGTACTTATTAAACGATTATGAATATTTTTGTAAAAGCACAATATTTGTAGCTTCTTGTGTCAGACCACGAAAACTTACAATTTCCAACTTACTTATTTCCTACTTACTTTTTCTGTCGTCGTATGGGACCAGTACAAGGAATTATAGTATGATTTGCTATTTAGTAAATTGTTGGGAATTTTCTGTTTTGTACAGTAAATGTTTCGGATAACCATAGTTTTATTTTCATTTCCTGTGTGTGAATGCCCGTGAATATGTCGTATGTTTGAGAGCTCCTATGTATAACTTTTCAATAGGCAAGGCATGATCAAGTGTTTACCATGATCTAAGGACATTCCTTTGTAGAAATTGTGTTCTACTGGTAAACTGGTGAGTATGCTATTCATATACAAGATAGACAGTCTATATGGCAACTAAAAGGTGTAAAGGACTCTTAAAGGATGCGCTTTGATCATGAATCAATCAAGACATTATTTCCTTTTCATTACTTTATGAATGCCATACTAACAGTCACAAATGATAAGCATTAATTACTTGATCAAATTTTCTTAATTTCAGACGATGGAAGTGTAAAAGAATTTATTTGGTTTCCCTCTAGTTCTTAACCACATAACGCCTCACTAGCAGAACAAGAAGCACGTTATCTTTTCTCCCTATAACGAGGCAGTCTCTAGTAAGTCACAGAGAAAACAAGACAAGTACTCTAGTTAACAGAACAATCCTGAAAAGCAGTTTCTTTAAAGTTCAGAGTATATTTTCATGTGTTGTCCAGAGACTTAAACATTACCACCCATCAATCCGCCATATTCGGAAGTCTGAAGTAGATAAATTCAAGCATAAGTTTGAAGCTGCAGGAAATGGTGATGTATGTGTTAACCAAGCTCAGTTCAACTGCATACCTTGTCAGTTAAAGTCAGTTATTGCGCATAAAGAGGAAACTCTAAGCATTGGATTTGGACTCTGCTTCTAAGTTTTTTAATCGTCTTTTCTTCCCCATTATGCTGTATACATACAGTTAATAAGATTCTATTATTTTTCTTTGTTTACGGAGCATTTTTATTAGCTAATAGTGCAAATGCATGGCCCGGATGATTTTCATATGTATTTGTAAATCATCACGTTTGAAATAAGTGAAATTTCTGTGATATAATTCCTATTTTACTGCAAAAAGTCATTTCTCGATACATTCTTTTAAATATATATAAAATCCATAATAATATGTAAAAACAGTTATAAACCTAAGTATAAAAAGTCAAAACAGTAAGAAATATTCGCCACAGTAGTACAATTGCAAACTCTTTGCCTTAGGAGCATAGAATGCAAGTTTAAACATGTTTTATAGCCAGCCAAACTTCAATATATATATATGTAATAATTCCCTCCAACATACTTTTAATTAACTATTTAATGATCAATAAATAATCTTTAATTCTTAGGTTTAAAAATAAAACATTGTAATCTTAATCGTAATCGGTTAAACCGAAATCCCTATCCCGCGCATTCTAGCCAATCAGAACTACTATTACATAATAGTCACGCGCTTGTGCACTGTTGGTATATAAACAAAAATCTGATGTAATCGCGTCTCTTTCTCTCTGCTTGCCGCCATAATGCAAGATTGTAAATACTTGCTGCTTTCTTTGTCTTTGTGTTGTGTCCTCCAAAATGCCACTGTCTATTCAATGTGAACATGTAACATAATTGTGCTTTAATCTGCTGATGTGTGCTCATAATAAAGGAGGTAAAGCTATTCTGAAGACGTCGTTTTCATCAAAAATGATAATCACATACACCGGCCAACACTACTTCAATATATTTCATGTATATATATTTACTGGTATTCAAAATTAAGAGAAATGGCATATTTTGCAGAATTTCAAGAAAAGATTAAAACGAAATTCAAATATAATAATTCAAAATAAAGACACAATTCTTGTATGTGTAATACATAAGCGTATACGTGTTGGAGGAAGAACTAGTCACTTAACAGATTTTATAAGCGTGCGTGCCAAAATCCTCATTTCGCTCTGCCGCACACCTCACCGTATTTCTTAGTATTTTTTTGGAGCAATCGTTTAAATTAAAATTCATACGGGAAAAATGAGTAACCACCTATGTTTAAATTATGGAATGAGGTGGCAAATTGTCAGCAGGATAATAGCAGGAGTGGATTTGTGGAGAATCTGTTTTTACGCCCACCGTCGAGTTATAGTTATGGAAACAGTTTCAGGATACTGAATCCATGGAGAAAATGCCCGGACAAAGTCTTTCAAGTGAAACGACAATTAATGAAGATCACCATTTGTCAATACAAGGCGTGACAATTATACTACAGCCTCTCAGCTCTCTTTTGCGGTGTTTGTGGCCAGAGAAACCCGAATTTCAAGGATGACTCTTCCCAGAAGTTTTATTATGAGAATGAATGCTGTTTGCAAGAAGACTGGTTATATGCATCTCACTCAGTTCTGTGAATTGGAGAGTCTATTTGAAACTGTCAAATATCATAGAGATAGCAGCATGGTTAAATGGGCCCTCTGTTCTCTTCATTGGTGAATCTCGGTTCTGCCTTACCAGCAATTCTCTCTATACTTTAGTAAAGACAGAACACGGGACCTACTACCTGCCATCCAATGTCCACAAAGTTGACCATTACGGCAGCAGAGGCGTGATGGTCTGAACAGGCATTACATTAGTTGGCCTCACACACCTACATGCCTTTGAATGATGAACAGTCATTGGTGTGAGTCATAGGGCTATATTCATTTTTTCAGAGATGAAAAGGTGACAGTATTTCACTGTAATGAATGACAACGTAAGTTCATACAGTACTTATCTCGTAAGCAAATTTTTGGAAAGTGTGGACATTCGTACAATGGACTGGACTGTCATATCTCCAGACCTCATTCCCATGGAGCATGCCAGGGACATTCTGAAACGGAATCTGAAGCTTTCAACCCCCTCCGATAAACATCCAAGGCCTGAAAACTGAGTTGCTGAAAGAATGGTATTATTTTCCACAGGAACACCTTAATTCGAGGCTCAAGAGTGCGAGGCCTGTTTATCTGTAGAGCGTCTTATCCCCCCCCCCTATTAACGAAATTGTTCTGTTCTTTTCTGCAGCTTCTGTTTCATACCTTCCGACTCCGATGAGTGTTACGCACGATCATGCGTGTGTATTTAAACGGATGAATGGTTTTCTTTTCGCACTATATCAACCCTATATCGACAGGAAATTTCATTAAAATCTGTCCCGTAGTTCTAGAGATAATCGACCAATTGAGTGGATATATGTATCTCCAACAAGAGTGCTGTTATATATATACCTTGAAATCCGGTGTATAGTGAGCAACTATGCATCGAAGCTGCATTTTTTTTAAATTTTAAGGTATATTCGCCGAATGGTGCACATTTTCTTTTTTTTTTTTTACGAAAAATCCATATACGAACGTTATATTTTGAAGTCATTTATTCGGATAATTACCCAGGCTTTTGAAAACATCATATACTTCTATTGCTACAAATCTTTAAGTTCATGATGTACATTAATTCCTTTAAATAAACAGCATTTTGATACATGTAGAAGTCTCTATATTTTTTTAAGCTCATATCATTATTTTTTAAAAATCCTTTAATTTTTATACCCGGGCGTATTACCCCTCCCCTCCGCGTATAATTTGATCTTATTTTTGTTAAAAGTTCACATTGTGTTAATCGTATTTTATGGTATATATATCTTACCTTTCTACATGAATACCAATTTAATAAATTCAAATCTTTCTAACCCTGCATTAGTTAACATTACATGGAATAAAACAACCACTACGCGACTCCTGTGGAAACTTATTGTTAATACGGCATTTTAAACATTTTACTCTTAATCGTGTAAATGGATCGTGTTAATGTATTGTTTTCATACGAATGCGGGAATAATGACTTGCATTAATGTTTCCTTTTTATGTTTTATCACTTCCAAAAACGTTTTTCTTAAATGTATATTGCTTACTAAAATATGCCTTAGGGGTTATGGAATTAAAACTTGAGGGACCAATGCGTATAAAAGAAAAGAAAATGAGATTTCATTCACGTATTTTATTTAAGTTTTTCGTTACTATATATACACAAGTCTTACTTTTAAACTTATATTGAGTATGAAAATTGGATTTAAATATTCATATGCCTGACAATTCAATAATTTTTAAAACAATTCATTAACACCTTAACATATTCCAATTTTCTATACATAAAAAGCTTAAATTCTGTAGAAAGAAATTTTATTTCTGCAATTCTAAAATTATAGAAATTGAAATCTTCAATGCGGATTAAAGTTCAGATAAGAAGAAAATTAGGTTTTATATTTGAAGAATTATAACCATTCATTGCTCATTATCATTTTTTTAAAGATTTTAAATAATATTTGGTGAGAAATTTGGGAAAAATATTTTGTGAAACATATACAGAAAAAGGGAAATTAAATTAACTAATATTTCATAAAAATCTTATACACATCTAAAAATCCATGCAAAATATTTCTTCATTATTCCAAAATGCAAAGTTATAAATTCCTCAAAATATTATTTTTTTCTGGTAATTTATGTGAGAATACATTTTTTAAGCATTTTTCTTTAACTATTTTGAATTGCATTTTATATTTAGAGAATGAAAGAAAAATATAAGTTTAGTTGTTGAAGGAGAAAAAAAAAATAAAGCAGTCAAGGTCTATCCTAGTGGGAAAAATTTCATTTATTACACACGCAAGTAACTGATAAAGATTATAACTATTTATTAAAGTTGCAGTTTATCCGCTGTATTAAGATAAGAATAATTGTTTCTATTTTCTTCGATATTTACCAACCCAGCGAAACAAATCACATAGCTCTAACAAAAATTACACTATTTTTCAACCAATATATATTCACTGGACTAGGAATTAAATTTCTTTTTTAAAACATGTAAATGAGTCTATATACTGTTTTTATTTTTAAAAATTACATATTTGAAATGTCTAGATACTATAATAATTTTTTTCCATTTTTTAAAAATTTTAATTGCAATTAAAAAATACTTATTGCGTGCATATTTAATTTATTTCTCAATTTATATTAATTTTGCTTTCACTAGAATGTAAACTAACCAATCAGTGAGAATATTTGTCATTTTTCCAATTGGAAAAACTCTTCTTTTTCCTTTTAGCCTTAGGCGTTAAAGCTTTACACTAATTCATTCTTCTTTTCGTAAACAGACAAATCTATGTGTTTATCGATACACTTTGAAAATTGCCAGCAAAAGAATATATTAAGAAAGTACACATCTCTTAGAATCTGTTTGATTGCAGAAACTTAAAATAAATGGCCTAAGGATATTTATTGAAAATGGAAGAATTCTAAAAATTTTACATTTTATTTCTTAGAAACTACTACTTTTTTGGTTTGCATGAAGAAACGGTTTCTTTGCACAGACTTTTACGATACATATATACGAAGTCCCACACGACTTAATTTAAATTTTATGTATTTCATAATATTGTCCTTCTTTTTATTCTTTTCTATATAGACACAAGAATAAATTCATTTTTCAAGAGCTGTTTTTTGCTTGTGTTGAAAGAATCCGAGCAAATATTTCTGAAAAATATGTTGATCGTTTCTTGTATAGATGGATCGCAACTGCAATTTTTTTCGTGATAGTAATATCTGAATTTAAATATTGGATTCTGGTACTTCTTTTTATATTTCCATGTTTTGACTTTTTGAAAAAATTCTCATGCAAAAATATTTTTTTTTTTAAATTAATCATTCAAAATTTATTTCATAAGGTTGGGAAAACTCATAACTACATTTCGCATCTTGTTTTAATACATGCAATATATTTAATTCCTTCTTAGAAAGATGAATATAGTAAATACAATAGTACTTCTCAACTCAAAATCAGTATAAGAAAATAAAATATTAACGACTGACTATGTATTACATATTTTGGATATATGCTATTATTACACCAATATAGCTCAACAAAATATAGTTAATTATATCCGAACATGTAGTGTAGTTTAAACTAGCATAAATATTTGAATGCCTGTCACTGAAGAAAATCTGTTTTTCAAAGTGTGATCACCTATACTTTTTGAACAGAAATTTCAGAAATTTAAGCTAATTCCCTTTTTATATTTTTGATTATTTTGCTTCGCAGTGGTAATATTTGATATTGGAACCATTGGTCCCAATTGTTAACTTTTAAAATAAATTTCAAAAATTGAGGATTTCTCTTTAATATCTTAATTTTCAAGAATAAATCTTAGAGAGTTAACCAAAAGGGAATTAATTATTTTTAGTGACTCGGATGAAATCTCTAAACAGTAATTTAAGACAGTATAATCATTCGGTTTCTGTCATTTGTAATTAAAAAGCAACTTTCTTTAAAAGTCCAGTACAAGTTTTATGTTTATTGAAAAAAACTATTATGTATATTTCAGGTGCTTAAAATTAAAATAAAATCATATTATAATTTTTTTCAATACAAATATAAAACTACTTTATTCTTTTTAAACTGTAATAAAGGAAATCCTTAATACTCAAGACAGTTTATCTAATTATTTTTTTTCCTGCACCAGATTATTTCTGTTATGATATTGATTGATTGTTTGATGAGTTTGATATTGATAAAATAAATAATTAAAAATTTTGCTTAAATAAGGGTTGTTGTAATGATTTTATAAGCTTCTTTTTTGTAATTATGTGTTTGATAAATGTGTTAAATGTAACATGTTCAAAAACATTATCAAGGAATTTAGTTATTAAAGTACTCGTATTATTAAAATATTTTCTCATCTTATTTTATCTATAAATTAACTGAAACAAATTAATGGGTCTGAGATTTTGCAGAAGAAATCACAAATAAATTAAATACTTTGGGAATACTTAATAAATGATGTCTACATTTAGAAAGATAATATTTTCATGTAATTATAAATCCTCAGAACATCATTAATATGTTTACAAAAATCTTACCAACAAGTTTTTTTACGTTTGCTTAAATTATAAGTTTTCCCCCTTGTTACATTAAGAATTCATTATTAACATCATTAATAATTAATAATATTTTCCTTAACAAATAATTAGTTATTTTTGAACAGAAATAAGGAATCCATGCAACACTTTGAAATTCTGTCTTGTTCAATTAATAATCTGTATTCTTTTGTTCATCTTGTTTTCATATTACCTGTAAAACAATTGTTTCTTTAATGAATTTTATCTGAAAGAGATGGCTCGGGTATTATGTGGTTCTAACTCTCAAAGACTGAAAACATATAAGGAGTTATAGTACAGAAATCAATGTATCTCAAACTTAGAAAATTTCTTTTCAGAAAGCTCACATCCTTCTTTTTTTTTTATTTTTTTTCATCTACTCAGAAAGTAATTAATTATTCTGTAAGAAATGTATCACTTTAGCAACTTCTTCGTTCAATTACTCTTTTTATCTTGCTCATACAACAAATTCTTCTTATGTAACAATAACATTTACGATCCTTTATGTTAAAATATGTGTTTTCACGTAATTACGAGTATGCTTTTGTCTATCTTGGTAATTTTATTTCGTTCAGAGTGCGCTGATGTAATAGGTGCTTGATTTTTTTTTATTTTTGTAAAAATAAATTATGGTTAAAATATCAAAATGATTCCAATAAGAATTTATTTAATTTTGCGATGGAAGATTAGAAAAAAAGGTTACTAGCCTCAGCATTTGAAAACTACATATTGTGGAGAAATTTTGTTTCCCCAGAGTGGAGACAAGTGGTGCTACTTGTCATACAGCTAGTTTGCGGGTAGGTAGTGAATGTTCCCAGATGGTTCAGGGGGATTGAAATGGCAAGACTCTTAAGAAATTGGTCTCGTTTGGAAGTGCGAGCCATGATTCGATTTTTATGGACAAAGAATGTGTCCACATCTGCAATGAGCAAACAACATGTATCGAAACAATGTCACTCTTTTCAATCAGGCAGATAGGATGCCGAAAGCCGCAATATGACAGGGAGTGTCTGGCCAAGTTCTTCAACGACAGATATCACTACGGCGCGAATTGGAGAAATGATTCAAAATGATCGAAGGGTAACTCTGCGTAAACTCTTGTCAGAGCTGGGACTGAGCTATGGTAGAGTGCAGCATATGTCCATGCTTATTCTTGGTATTTTGGAAACAGACCTCTTTGGTGTCACCAACTTAATATTTTTCAGAATCAGCATACGACTACGTCATGTCCTTTTAGTGGTCACATCAAATCTCTCACTTTTCAACAGGGCCGGAAAGTCTTTCCAGAGTATCACAGGTGCGAGTTTGATCAGACCTCCTTCAATCCCTCTTTGAATTTTGCTATTGACGAGGTCTTAAGAAATCCTATTTTACTTTTGTATTTTTTGTTTTATGAAGATGGTGTAGCTACATGGATAAGAAACAACAACAACAGCAAATTGCTTCGATATTTTTTGTTTTGTATTTTGTTAATTGAATTCGCTTTTCAGGTAGGTTCATTCAAAGATAAGAAAAAAGATGAAGATAACACACACTCATTTACGTTTATGTGCAAGGTGAACCTAAAATCTTGCTCTGAGTATTTTTTCTTTACTATGCTCAACCCATTAAAATTAGACGTATGTTTGCTTGAGTGTATTATAATTAACATTATCAATATTTACAAGACAGTTTTCCACAAGTAAATTTTAACCTGCCTCCCCTCTTTAATTAACTCAGAGAATGTGGAAGAGGTATTGCCGTTCCCGCCAATTGTTGTACATGTCTTGAACTTAATAAACATGCATGTTAAGACTTTTATAAAGGATTCTTACAAATATTATTTGCGATATTTGAAATTCCTGTGATGCTTCATGAGATGAGTTTGTAGGAATCCGCTGAAACGTTAGACGGTCACGTTCAACAGTTTCTTCACTCATATTTGCTTATCTACACTCTACTACTCAGACCAGTGATAACCTATGCTTTCCCAGTTTGGGAGCCTGCTCCTCACTCTAACATTTAGATTCTAGAAACTGCTCAAAATAAAGTAATAAGACAAATCACTAACAACCGGTGGTTCACGAGAAATGAAGACCTTCGGTTCTTACTAAATCTCAAAACCATTCGAGAATTCATGAAGCACATCTCCATTAAATTCTATATTAACGTTCCACTAACTGAAAATAGAACATTAAGAAAAGTTGTAATCTATGACACAGATCCCGCATTTAACAGACCACGTAATATCCTTCTTTAAATTTTCTAATTATTTTTCATCTGGACTAGTTTAATCTAGCTTTTTTTTTGTTCTTCCTAAATTGTTCACATTAATGCATTCCTACCAACACTCAAAAATTCCGAGCAACTGAATCCTCCTAAAGGAGGCGAGCTGCTCGACCAATAGGGAAAGGGGCTTTCCTCACCTCCCACACTGAAGTTCCAAATAACAAATTTCGTCTAACTTGCATGACACACCCCTCAACGAGTAGCAGCTCTCTGATTGGACAAGCATCTGTTCTCTAAGCGCACAAAAAACGTTTCTAGGCTCAACTCCCAATTTTGAAGATAGGGGATTGAAGCCTCTTAGGAGATCATGCACCCAATTGAACGTTCTACCGTTTACTCGCACTATTCCTGCCTGCTATTCCTTAACGCTATTACTTTTTTTTAAACATTTCATACCAATGTCTTATTGACTTTGTTCTAGGATATTTGCTTTCATAATAGAATATATATTTGCTTTCATAATAGTCGAATTTATGATGAACAAAATTAAGTGGTTTCATTTCGTGAAACAAAAGCAACCAAAGCTTTCTCTTGAATCGACACAGTTTCGGCAAAAAGGGGTGTCTTTCTTACAAATGTTTACCTATATCTCTCCTGAAAGAGCATTCGCACCATTTACTGCACAAAATAACTGCTAAAACTGACCTATTTAATGATTCAAAAGTTGCCTTATGATATTAACTGGTTATTTTGTAATAAATTTTCATATTCAGGGCAAGACTTGCGGTTCGTCCTATATAATCATCTTTGTAAAACTGTTAACCATACAATATTTTATTATTCTTAGTATTTAGTGCATATCGTATTTTGCATGAATTTAATTAAATGGAAAAAAATGTTTCGCTTAATGAATGTATGACGTTACAAGTAAGATTCTCGAAGGAATTATGCTCGTTTTCGGGGGGTTCCGCTTTAATATCGTTGGAACTTCTACTTTCACTTTCCTTTTTATCGGGTGAAACAACGAACTGACTCCTAACTGTAACATTCACGAAAAGGATTTTTGTGTTTACTTTTCCCATGCAGAATGCAATCGAACGCCAGGAGCAACCGCTCCCACTGAATATTTCCTGTAGTAATTTAATTGTAACTATTATTGATCTCTGCTCTTTTATTTAATCGTAAAATGTAACTTATAAAAGGCTATTAAATTTTATATAGTTACAAAACAGACTCATCAATGATTACGCGAAGTTACATTTATACTTAGTTGGATTCAAGAAAAAACGTGTGCTCGGACCCAATTGAACTCGAAGCTAGCTGTGAAGAAAATAGAAACTTTTATCTTAATTCAGTCGGATAAGGGCTTTGTAGCTAGATATAAATTTTACGAAATATATTATTTATTCTCAGGTTGGGTGATGTTTTTAACACTAGAACGTCTAGGATTTCGATTACCCTTAAACGTCCACCAGTGTCATTTTGACACTGCCATATAAAATATATAAAGTAGTTGTTTTAACTAAATATTTGCAGGACTACTCTGTTCAGAAGAGTTTAGTTTTAAGACTTTTAATATTATTTCATGTAATTATCATATATTGTGACCCTTTATATCCTAAGAAACTGACGTTGACTTTATGTTTCGCGAAGCTTGTTGGACCACTGCTTTGCCGGAAAATATTTCGAGTCGCAAATCTGCCAAGAACATTACCATTATGTGGTATCCTTTATGTGCCATCCCTCTAACGACCTATATATCAGTATTTACTGGAATATTATCAATTACATCTGCTTTTTCTTCAGATTCTTCGAAGTCACTATTATTCAATCTTATGTGTTCATCGAAATCTAAATTAGAGTCAATTAATTCTCAGAAAGCTCTCGCAACATATTAGCAATTTAATCAGGGGTTAAACCTTTTCTAAGAGCCATCGTTTCATGGTGTCAGCTCTGCACTAAGTTCGAAAATCGAATGATTTTTTTTTATGAGCGGATACGCAAATAATCTATAACGAAACAGTTAGACACAATAATTTTAGTATAATTGATTCATTTCTACTGTGAATTCAAGAACCCCACATTCAAGGTCAAAAAAATGTGCGATAGAACTTTGGGAATTTTGTTTTACTAATAGTATCTACTTTTTTAGTGGTCTATATTTTGTTGAACGACAATCTTTCTATAATGATAAATTGCCTTTGTGTCGAAATGACACCAGCGGATGTTCTAGGTATATGTAGTTGGAAAACTACTCCTAATTAACCTAGAACCACAAAATCTTTTCAGTGTAGTCACCATGGAAAATGATTAAAAGTCATGAAAATTTTTTAAATTTCCTACAAAATTGCTGAAATTAGAACAAACTAAACATGCGTCGGTGTCAAATTCACCCCCGAAGGACGTTCTAGTGTTAAATCAAGCATTCCGATATTTAACATTTCAGCTTTTGGTATTGAGCCCTGAGATAGAAATGTTGATAAAACTGCGGGATTTCTGTTATTCATAAATCATACTTTTTTGCAGTTTTCCTCCCTCATCGTTTCATGCAAGGGGATAAAAACACAAAAACTAATCTGCCTGAAAATCAAGATTTCGCACCTTATTCATCCAATGCTTTCCCATGTAGAAAAATAGCGAACCTAAGTAAAAAAGAAAAATGCACCCAGTTCACATTTTCGTTTCGACTTCAATTTGGAAATCTAAGTGAACTTTTCCAGGACATTGAATTTTATCATTTTCGTACAAAATCAATTAATGATTATAAAGTTTTATTATTGTATGCAACCCACAAAAATGTAAGTTCTTCTTTTAAAATTCTTTGAATTCAAAAAATAATATTTTCCACAATTTTTTGTTTAACTGTACACTTTTCTTAAAAATAAGTTTTGTATAAATTAAAAGTTTTGCATCAATATAAATTTAATCATTCGTAAATGTGTTATTTTAAAATAATGTAAATGTGTTATAATAAATAATGTGTTATAATAAATAATAAATAATATAAATGTGTTATAATAAATAATAAATAATATAAATGTGTTATAATAATGTAAATGTGTTAATTTATTACTTTTATGTATTTGCATGTATTAATCTATAGAGTCAGCGTGAGACATATTAATGAATTGTGCACACTTTAATAGTGTTTGAATATCTATTCTAAAGTTAAGAGATAATTGCTCTGTATAAATTGAAAATAAAGCTAATACATTAAAAATATATAGAACGTATTTATATGTTATAAACGCATTATTTTGATTCTCAAACTAAATAATGAATCCACCTTAATTAACTTGAAAATGATTCTTAAGCAAATAAGTTATATAAAACAAACAATATTTTTTTTAATAAAATATGAATGGATGATTAAACAAATTAAATGTTATCCAAGCAAATTTCTACAGGAGTTTCTCATTAACCCTTTAATACATCATATGTGTATCTCTTTGCTACGATAGCATTAAACACTTAGAAAATTAATTTTAAAAAATTATACAATAAAATATATATTTAAATGAAGAAATATTTCTGTATTTGTGTTAAGAAGGACTATTTGTGTCTAGTTAAATAGTTTGAAAATCAGTATAATTCACTAATGTATATGTCTTTTTAATGTTAACAATATTGTTAGCACATCATAATTTCCTCTTTCTAAGAGTTGTATATCCGTTCGATGGATTTCCACCCCGGGTTTTTTTTTGGGGGGGGGGGGGGGGGAGTGTATAGTTATATAAAAGATAAAAATATTTATAAGCATTTATTCTAAAAATTATTACAAGGTATGGGCAATCATATTTGCTTCTTTATCAAATCATATTTTACGTGTATATAAATAGATATATAACTTCTAGATATAGTGTAAAATATTTTCCTTTTTAATACTTCATTAAATTTAAATGCCTCTTAAAAAGTACTTTTTAGCGTAGTCGTGTTTGAAAATAATTAGAGTGTAGAGTTACATACATTTGATTATTAATTTCAATCCATTTACTTTTACAACATCATGAATGCTTTTCATCATTTCTGTTTCCAAATTATAATTAAAATAGTAGCTCCTACTTTTAGTAAATTATTTTTTTTAATAATGGTATCAGTTTTTCTGGTGAAAAAACCTTTGGAAAAGAAATTGTTTCCTTCTTTCTGATTACATTTTTACGATATTTGTTTCTTATGATACGTAAGGAATAATTAATAAAACAATCATTGAATAAATATTTTATTCTAATTAAATTTACAAATAAATAGTTTGCAATAACTTCAATTATTTAAGCTATGACCTCATATACGAATTTTTAAAACAAACTAAAGCATAACTCAAAATGAATGAAAATTGTAGTAATTTAAGATAAATTCTTATTATTATTAGTTTTTTTTAGAATTAATAAATATTTCTGTCAAACTTTTTCATTTTAAGCTACTAGAAAGAAAGCGTGAGTTAATATTCACTTAGCACTATTTAGCTACTCGAAGGCTTTTGGCGACGGACTTCGTAATTTTGAACCATTGTCAAGAGAGAAGGATGACACTTGAGCTGGTACCAATTAGTCCTAACTTTTACACTACATGAAAAGGAGGACGTTTGAGCCATAAAAAAATGTATATAAATGTCTCCCTCAGCCAGTGCGTAAATTGCCCTGGACGTATATATACGTATAAATACGATCTTTTCTGTTCACTGCTACCCATAAAACTATTCCGAAGGATTTCAAGTGAAGTAAAATGACCTTGACAGTGTTTGCGAAAAATTTATTTATTTCACAGGATTTTCTTATTTATTCCCGATTTCTTCTCCCCCCCTAACACACCACACACGCATGCTTACGAGCAAAACGCCATTGGGGAATAATTCGTGTAATTTTTTAACTGCAGTTAAGGGATTAATTGTTAACCGTACAAATTTTCATGATACGAACTTTTGCACATAATTTTTTATATGGCAACCCCGTGGGATCCTCCTGATAACTATTAAACTTGTTCTTAACTTAGTATTATTAAGTTAATTATAAAATACATTGTGCAGTACTGATACATTTATAAGTGTATTATATCAATGTAAATGTTTTATTTTATTATGTGAGAATGTATTTTGTTTTTTTTTTCTTTCAATAAATCTATAATTTTTATAATCTTTTGTTTTCAATTTTTCAATATGCTCTCGCCCCCTTCTTGAGGTTATCACGCCCCCCTGGAAGGGCGCGCCCCACCGTTTGAGAAACGCTGCGATACGATTAAAAAATTAATGCTATATCAATACTGTAAAATAAGATAAATTATGGTTAATGTTATTTCATTACAACACGGAATGTGTGATTATCTTTTTCTTTGCGTGAGGTTTCATGTTTTTTGTCCTGGGACTGATATGCATTTAATTATTTTGAGAGGAGGAATTTTCAAGACTAATTAAAGGCAGAATATATTTGCATATTCATTAGTTGGGGTTGAAAAATAGAAATCCTTAAACAATATAATTCCTAAGAATTCGTCATTTTCTTTCTTTTCATCTTTTATACTTAGTAAAATGAGGGAAAAAATAAAATTTTAGTTGTATTAAATTAAATGTGCAATGATTTTTTGTACGGAATATTTTCCTCATAAGAATAATTGTTGTGCTTCCTCATGAAACCATCAGGTTTATACATCCAAAATTGTTAAAAAAACATCAGTTTATTTTCGAAAAATAATATATTAATAAATATGCGTTTTGAAAAATGCAAAGAAATGTTAATTTTGTCAATTGCAATTATGAAGTCGTTGCAATTCAAAAGCTACTTGATATTGATAAAATCATAGTTGATTTAAATAATGTTAACATCCAATGAAAAAATTGTGCGTCTTCAAGTTTTAAATATTAAGTACCAGGCACAAGTAAGGGAAATAATTATACTTTTTTAATATATATATATATATATATATATATATATATATATATATTTAAATTGGGGAAAGTATAATGGAAAAAAATATAACACAAGTTTAAGTGAACGGATACATATACATATGCAAATGTGATAATTAACTTTAATTTTCTCTTGGGAGATTTTAATCCATAATAGTCTTGAGTCCTCCACAAATTCGCTTAATAATTAATTTCTAGTTTACCCACCTAACGGGAAATAACCATAGCCGTATCTCTCCAAAATAAAAACTTAAATACGTTTTTTTAATTAAGGATGATGGAATCTCACACCACTCAAATATCTGGACCAATCAGAAATGCCTTTAGAGGGAATCACATGAATTTCATAACTTTTGGTTATGTTTACGACTATAAAAGTCTAAAATCTCTGGAGTAGAAGAAAGATTTTGTTCTTTGTATCGCTTATTTGTGTTTTGGTACTTGTCTTCTCCTTGTTTTGTGATCGTCAAATAAATGAAAATTTAAATAGCAACATGTCTTCTCCTCAATCCATGTTAAAATTGAAAGAGAAATTAATAAACGGTAATCAACAATATATGTGTATATGCGTCGGAGTGAGTGTGTGACGATTTTGTTCGTAATAATCATGTTACTGTGTTACCTTGATCTGTTCGTTATCGTTATAATGGATCAGGACATATCTCCAATTTAATCCGACATTTGTTGGAGATTAAAAATTACGCTATAAAGCAGGAACACAAGCACATGCGGACATAATAAAGTACACAAAAACGTTCTTTTTTCAAAGTTCTGAAGATCACAGCTTCTTCAACTGGAAGCTTGGAGAATGATATCATTTCCTTTACTGAATAACGTGAGTGGTCAGATTAAGGTATCCGACTACGCTCGGAACCGTGATTTTAAAGAAGCGCATAAAGGGATACTTTTCTCATGATACTTAGTGTCACTTGGATTAAAATACATGTATAAAATGGTTTTAAGGACATTTTGACAAAAAAAATTATTTAAATGCAATATTTCGGCAAAAAATTAACTTAGAATAACCTTTTTTCAAAATGTTCTTTTTTTGTAGAAAATGCTTCTATTACAATAATATTATGCCTGTATATAGATCAGACCTCTGTACAGTGGCTCAACTATGATTTTTGAAAAATTCACATTATTTTCAGAGTTACCCCCATTGAAATTATTATCGGCGTTTTTTTTCTTAAAATTTCTCCCCTCTGTTGTCGTAAAACCCACTTCTAAGTTATATATTTCGAAAATTCTAGTTGAGTCTCTGTACAGAGGTCTGAGATATAGACAGGCAAAATATTATTATAATAGAAGCATTTTTCACAAAAGGAGAATATTTTGAAAGTTGGTCATTCTATGTTCATTTTTTGTCAAAATATGGTACTTAAATAATTTTTTATTGTAATACTATTCTTAAAACAATTTTATACATGTATTGTAATCTAAGTGACACTAAATATCATAAATAATATCCATTTATACGCTTTTGCAAAATCACGGTTCAGAACGTAATCGGATACCTTAAGATGTGATTCAATGTTGCATCATCTTATTTTGAAACATGAAAATGAAGCACTTTTTTAAGGTATCCGACTAGGTTCGGAGATTATTTTTTGAAAAATTGATTTTCTGAGTTTTATTGTTTTAAAGAACATAAATAGGTTTAAGAGTCGTTAATATTAAATAAATAACATGTATCACAACCTTTGCTTTGAAAAAAAAATATTATTTTTATGAAATTTTAGCAAAATGTTCTAAGTTAAGAAAAACGCCATAAATAAAAAATATAGTGGGCAAAATGTAATTTAAATTTCATTGATATACTTCTTGATTCATTTGAAGAATCACAAACAGCAAGATAAAAAATATTTTAAGAAATAAATATTTTATAAGCATTTAAATTTGATGTTAATGGTGTTTCGTCAAAATTACTATACGTTATAAGCTAAAAACTGCTGTAAAATGTGATTAAATGTAAATGTTTGAAAACCTGCGGTGAGGTTTGTTACACTCTAAAGGGCTCATAACATATATGTTATAAATTTTATTGGATTTGATTAAATTATTTTGGAGATATCTCGTTTTTTACGCACAAATTATCGTAAAAATTTCATTTTTTAAAAAAAACATCAACACATATTATAAAATTATTTTTAGAAAATTATTTTTATAAAATAATTTTAAAGTTAAATAAAGTAAATGCTACAAAAACAACGTAAAAAAATCTCTAGTTTTATATATTATTCCTTCTTCCTCAATATTTAAACTTTTTTTTATAATGGGTTTTACAACAGACACCTAAAAATCATCCTTTCAACCTAATCGGATACCTTAAGAGATGAAGGTGTGATTAAAAGGAAACTTCTCGTTACGCGAGTGAACTCAGAAACATTAATTATCATATGTGAAGCCTTGGAGGGCTCAAGACCATAAAAAGTGAAATAAAATCCAGCGGCAGGAAGTTAAAAAGGCGAATTATATATATAAATATATATACACTCATTCGGTGCCGGCCGCAATTGCCATGCGACATGATTATTATGCTAATTCTGTTCCTGCGCATGTCTAATACCACGCACAGAGTAGTCGAAACTGTACTGTCTAGAAACGTTGGAGAACGCCATGATATGACGAAAGACGAAGATCCTTTATGTTTGTTAAGAACTACAGTAAGACGAATTTACGTGACTGACGTGTATTATAAAATAACAACCCTATAGTATGTAATTAACGAGTAAATATTTTGTAAATAGTAATGCATAATTAAATTTAAAAGTTAGCTGAAGATTAATTTTCTCTTATTTTGAAGGCCACCACTGACATCATCCCACACACACATATAGATAATATGTTTTAAGATTTCTATTACATTATACTGATTGTATTTTATGAGGTTTATCTTTATCTAATTATTTTCAGAAAGAAGTTAGCCATTTAAACATAGCTTATTTTTTTGATATTAATTAAAACTTTTTTTCATGGGTAAGGTTTATAGAGAAATCTAAAACAATCAAATTAATTTTAATTTTTTTATTGCAGAATAACAAAATTTTTTGTTAGTTATTAATATATTAATGAGAAAAGTACGAGCTATTTTGTGCCAATTTCTTCGAAACGTGATTCTTATTGATTAAATGAGAGGATCTCATGAATTCAATACAAGAAATTTCTTTTATAAAGTATATTTAATGTTTATTACATATTTCACTTAACTGTTTACTGAAAAAACCGATTTTATGCCTGTCTTTCATTTCATTCGAATTGTTACAACTCTTTTCGATTTGAATGCAAAAGGTCAGGTGAGTTGCTATTTTTGTCGAACAAAATTATACAAAAAAAGTTATGCGGTTACATAGATGGCGTAACATATAATAAAGTTTTATGCAATTCCATCTCTATTTATAAGTAAATAATGACCTTTTTTAAAATACTAAGATTCGAATTTATGAAAGGATAATAAATTAGTCTGGTATTTAGATTTTAATCAAAAGCTTTAATGATAAAATACTAATGTCTTTTAAAAGTGTTTCTAAACGTTTTAAAAATACTATAATTTAAATAAATAATAAGCAAATGAAAAGTCAAAATATAATTTCAGACTGAAATTTTCTGTTAAGAGGCTTAGATGGGGGATTGAAACACGTTTCCTTAAAAATTCCAAGTGTAACTTTTTGAAAAACACGATAAAACTCTCATTACCATTTTAAAAGAAATATTACATCTTAATAGGAGAAAACGTCCCATTTTAGTTTTAATGTATAAAACTTTTTTTTGTTTTGGTCTTTTCAAGATATTTGAATAAGTTCAGAGCCGATAATTTGGGAAAGAAAAAAAAATGTTGATGTGAATATTTTTTGACTCTTTTAATAACTCTTCTGTTAAAATTCATACATAAAATTTGTTTTTAGGTGGTATTCTTTGCAATGCATTGTTTTTAAAATCCTATCTTAATGTATAAGATGAGGAATAGGTAGCATGTTTTCAAAACGTTATCCTTTGATGAAATAAATCCCAAGGGATTTTTGTTTTGTTTATATATAGATTTATAGGTATTGTTTCTAATCAGGATTTCAGATATGATTTTTAAAGAATTTACAACATTTGATGAGTTATTGTCAATCTAAGTAAAATATTGCGGTTCTTTAAATTTTTCTATTTTGTTGCATTTAAGTAAGAGTTCAACCCAATTAATAGTTGGAGAGTATAGTTCTCTAGATTCCTAGTATGGAATATACGTTTACCAAATGTTTTTAGCATTATTTAAAAATAATTTGATTTATCTTATTCTAAAAATTGCTTCATTTATCCAAAACTTCAATTCTTTAGAAAATGAACGGAACATTTTGTGTTTTATAGAATACAAAAACAAGCTTACAGCAAATAATTCACCCCTCTTAAAAATCATACTTATTCTTTATCCTTTTTAAAAGTTTGCTTTTCTTACAATTCTAATTTTTATCCTAGCCAATTTTAGAGATATCTATTGATATACAGTAAAAATAATCGCAACGTTTAAAAATGCTTAAAGGTGGAAATTTAAATAGTTCACACTTATATTTTTAAAAGTATAAAATGCCGATTCGATAATTTGTTTGTAATATTATTACAGTTGCACCTCTATTTTAAGAGCTTTTAACTGGCGAAATTTTTCCTGGAACCAAGAACAGAAGAATATTGAAAGTTGAACCTCTATTTGACAAATTTTCCACATAACGAACTTTTTTCAGAAATAAAGGTCTGACTGTATTTGCTAAGAAATTCTTTAGACACACATGTTTGGTAATGAAACTTTATTTTAATTTTATAGAAGCTTTGAACCAAATTATTAATTGAAAGAAAAATTAGATACCCAGAATAAAGTTATGCGATTCAGAATATGCATTTTTTTTAAATATTTGAGTAATATAGAACTTAATTAATATCTTCTATGTACAATATTTCGCATGTCGTATGTTTATTACAGTGAAATGCATCTTTTGCATTACCTACGTACATAATTGGAAGAAAAAACATCAAATATTTTCTTCTGAATTCTAATCGCAATATTTGGACTTCCCCCTTAAATATTTCATCATCCCTCGGATGAAATGAAAATGGAGGAATGGTGTATGTTGCTTGCTCGAATGATGTTTCGCTGTGGTGGCCTACCCTCAAAACTTTTCTCCTACCCCCTGTAGCTATTACGTGCAGTGATGGGTCTCAATGGTTAGCAATCAAAGGCTAGAATTACCTAATAATTTAAAGCAGATAATGGAATTTCACTCATAAATTACGAAAACATTTCCCACCTCTTTATTTTGTTCCGAACACATATTTATCTGAGAGAAAATAAATTAAAAGGAAGCAGATAACATATTTTGCCTTTGCAACAGAAACCCCTCGGAAGAAAAAAAATAATAAAATGTATAGGAAATTGCAATGATAATTCTTTGGTGAGTATAAAATATTCATCAACAAAGCAATCAAGAAATGTCTTCTTTGTTGATTTTTGTAATCGACCACCACGCCATGAAAAAAATTATTCAAGTTATATTTTTAAGGGCATGAACACTTTGCAGATCTGTTTGGACGATTTCCTATATGTTAATTAAAATTTAGAATATTTTTCTCTCTTTAAATAATTAATTCGAAAATAATATAAAAATATCAAAACTAAAGTAATTTAGATGTAATTTTTTTATATATATCATTTACAACAAAGGTGGGCAAAAAGCGGCCAGCAAAGACAGTCAAAAGATCAGATATACAGAAAATATTTTCTATATTTCGGTCAAAATCTCGTTGTAGAGTTTTTGAGCACTTGCCTCTTTTGAGCTTTAACCTCCATTCCTGCAATTTTGAGATCCTTGTGATGATATTAACACTTCCCCAATGGTAATTAAAAATACATTGATGTTAAAATACAAAAGTTAAATGTGCAACTCTATTAAAATGTTTTAAGCACACAAAATAATAAGTTAAAATCAGTTGAAAGTAAACTAACGTTTATAGTTTAGGAGGTAAGCGGAGTTTAACTTGGCCAATCAGGGAGCAGCTAAGAAAGCTGAGCAAAATATAGAGAATTTTTAGTTCAATTTGCTTCAAAAAATATATTTGTTAGCACAGTTTTTCTAGCACGAAAATCAGCAAGAGTAAATATAGTTGCATGCTAGCTAACATTTAACTTCCATTCTGTGATCAAAATTTCAACAAGCAATCTCTTTCCAATTTCAAAAACAAAAAAGTAAGAAAGTATAATAGAATACATTTGTCTAATTAAACTCATACTAAATAAAATGGGCTAACAACAGTAGATAAGAGAAATTGTCATAGTAAAGAAAATAACAAATTGCCTTTTTTGTTATGTAACTTATACTTATTGGCCTTTATGGCACAATTTATACTTTTTCTGAGATGCAAAATTAACTAAGGTATACAATCATTTCATAAAGATGCAGAACTCCGATATCATTCGTTTCTAAATTGTGATCCTTCGATCGAAAACAATTTCCCACCCCTGAACTACATTATTTACATCATATATTTAAAAATATACCAGTTGAAAATGAACTTTGAACTATTTATTTTGTTATTAAATCATTTTACCGCTTGCCTTATTATCCCGAGTTATCTCGGGGTCCTATGTATTGCAGTTAATTACTATCCCAAGATAACTTGGACAAAGCAGAACTTGTCAGTATGGTTTGTTTTATCACGGTTTTACTCGGCCTGGAGGAAATGAAAGGAAATATTCAGCTTTGATTGTCAGTTTTCAAAGTTTTGTTGGTTTCTCGGATCTTTAGTTAGGGCAAGTCACGTGTTTTCCCTATTATATAATACTCGTCGGCTTGTAGATCAGTATTGTTTTAAGAAGGATAGTTCCGTTGAAAAAAATTAAAGTAATGGTGAAGATGCAAGATAGCGAAAACAATGATTTTTCAGATAGTGATTATGAAGAGGTGGACATTGAAAATAGTGAAAATGATTCTTCTGTATGTAGCCTACATTTTGTTCTGTAAATCAAGAGGTTCACGATCACCTAAACAATTAAGAATAGAACAGATAAAATAAATTTTTTAAAAAAAATCATCGTGACGAGTTTTTTGCCACATCAGGAAGACCCAGTATTATTCTTTTACCACTCTGGTTAACCTCAGGGCATTTTCCAGATGTTATTCCTACAACTGAAAAATAAAAACAAAACCAACAAGACAGAGTACTCTGACTTCCCGCAAAAGATATCTCAGAGGTAAGCCAGTAAGAGAAGAAAGCAGGTTGCAGTGTACCGAATTTCAGGTATCACTTTGTGTTGTCCCTTGTTTCAAAAACTATAATACAAAGACTAATATTTAACTTTTTTCTATTTGCTTCTATAACTAGGGATAGTAAACTAATATTAAAACTAAAAAAAATTAAAAATTCAACTTAAAACCTACATATTTTGTTTCGTTTCGTTTCCATGTATTTATAATAAAATAAAAAAAAATGTGATGATTTTTTGCCTTTTTTTCAACAAATTTCTAAGGGAAGCGGTCAAAAGATTCAGAAGAACCTATCTCTAGTGAAATTTTCTTTTTAATATAAATGTTTTTCTTTTCTTTCGATTACGAAAAAAATGTTTTAGCAATATTTTAACACATTTGTCATAGTTTAAAGTTGAAAGGTGTTTTTTTTTCTCTAAGGGCATCCAGCCGTGATACTGAAACAATGCAGTTTAAAAAATCCCGTAAGTCAACATGTTTATCGAAGCTCTAAGACATGTGATAAATGCGTAATATTGTACGAAAAAATTACTTCTTTTAAGCTTTTGCAAGTGCAGGAATGTATCGGCTTTATGATATTTTTCGAAAGTTATTCAATGCAAAACTTTTAAAGCATTTTTTCTTGCGAAAACTTTGCTTTTTATTATAAGGAAGAAAATAAATTTTAAGATTTTATACGTTGCTTACTTTATTTTTTGTTAATGCAAGTCCTTCCAGTGCAGTATTTCTTTTTGTTGCAATAAAATAGAATATTGATACTCTTTAAAACTTCTTTGAACAAAGTAACAGTCCTTATGCAAATATTCGAAGTCTTTTCTCAACTTTCAAATTTTTTTTATCATAGCTGTTGATAAGTATACTGGTGTTCAAAATTGAGATAATTTTTAGGTTTTGCAGATTATCTCTAGAACTACGGCAAAAATTTTAATGAAATTTGGTTTGTATATAGAACTGATATAATGCAAAAATAAACATTAGACAGTTAAAATACTCACGCATGATCGTGCATAACCGTCATCGAAGTCGGAAGGTATGGAATAGCAGGTGCAGAATATAACAACAAAAAATGGTTAATAGGAGGTATAGACCCCTCTTTCTTATAAATAGGACTCACACTGAGATTTTTTACAGGAAATAAGGTATTTATGAGTTCTTGTGGCAATTAGTCTCACTAGGGAAGCAACTCCGTTTTAAAGCTTAGGATGGTTCTAGGAGGGGTATTGGAAGTTTCAATTGCCCTCTCCATAGAGTCCCAGTTAAGGTATGTATGGAGGAGGTCTGAAGATCTGACTGACCAATTCATCTGGAAAATATTTTCATTTTTATGAAATTCGTTGACTAGATGAGCTCTATGTGCCTTGCCTGTCATCCATTAAAATAAAATCAGTGCCCTTTGCACCCCGTAAAAAGACGAACATAGGGTTCATCCCTATAACTTACAGCTGCCACAGTGCTTTTTTCAAAGACATGGAGGTATGTGCGGACATAAAATGTAATGCCTGTCCAGATCATCACGCCTCCACTACCATAATGCTCGATTTGTCAGACACCGGAGTTCAGGTAACGGGTTCCTGGTTACATCCATATGAAAATACGGCAAGAATCTCTGATTAGGCTTAACCTTGGACTCATCAGGGTAGAGAACGGTTACCCGTGCTCCAATTTCTGCGATCTCTGCACTACTTTAAATCGACTCTCTATCTCTGTTGCAGAACAGAGTGAGACGCAAACAATAGTCTTCTTAAAACAGCCCTCTCTCTTGAAGTCTTTTGGGCATAGTCACCCATGAAACTCGAAATCCGTTTGACACATACAACTCACGAAAGAACTGAGAAGCTGTAGTATCCCTTTTATGCCTATAGCTGTAATGGACAAATGCCATTAGGTGGTCATAGTGGTTCTTGGATGTCCTAGCCCAGGATTTCTTTTGACGATTCTGGTATACTGAAACTGTTTCCATAAGTTGACGCTGGATGTTAAACTGAGTTTTCTAAAAAAATGAATTTGAGACAGGCCTGCTCCTACCTTTCCCACAATTTTTATCCCATTCTATCTCATTTAAACATTGGTAGTTATTCATCCTTACTGTTTGAGTTAAGTTAACAGATTGCTGCAAAAAAACACCAAGAAAATGAAGAGGTGTGCTGGTGAACGAAACGCAGATTTTTGTACGAAAACTTGTACATCCTGTTACTCGACTAGCTCTGCCCACATACACGTATGATCTCATGTATTTGATACACACGATATACATCTTTGTTTCAAAGAAATATATATTTTTACATTAAATTTAAATATTTTCATAAATTTTTACATCAAATTCAAATATTTTCATAAATTTTAAGGTATCCGACTACGTTCGGAACCGCGATTTTAAAAAAGCGCATAAATGGATAATTTTCATGATATTAAGTGTTACTTAGATTAGAAAATGTATATAAAATTGTTTTAAGAATAATATTACAATGAAAAATTATTTAAGTACAATATTTCGACAAAAAATGAACATAGAATGACCCATTTTCAAAATATTCTCCTCTTGTGAAAAATGCTTCTATTATAATAATATTTTGCCTGTATATAGCTCAGACCTCTTTACAGAGGCTCAACTAGAATTTTTGAAATATATAACTTAGAAGTGGGTTTATCCATATTTTACGACAGCATAGGGGAGCAATTTTAAGGAAAAAAACGCCAATAATTATTTAAATTGCTGGTAACTCTGAAAATAATGTGAATTTTTCAAATATTCTAGTTAAGCCTCTGTAGAGAGGCCTGAGCTATATACAGGCAAAATATTATTATAATAGAAGCATTTTTCACAAAAGGAGAACATTTGGAAAAAAGATTATTCCAAGTTAATTTTTTGTCAAAATATTGTATTTAAATATTTTTTTTTGTCAAGATGTCCTTAAAACAATTTTATACATGTATTGTAATCTGTGACACTAAATATCATGACAATTATTCATTTATGCTCTTTTTTGAAATCACGGTTCCGAACGTAGTCCGATACCTTAACAAAAAATTTAAATTTTCTTGATTTTGAACACCAATGTAGAGTTCGAAGATGATAAAAGACATCAGTGATGAAGATTGACAGTAAATGTGGCTTTTATTTCTTGCATACATTGATTGAATTACTAAAAAAATCACAAAACATCAAACTATTTTTTTTTGTCAAAACTTTTATTTAGGGACATGTCGGATTATGTTTGCTTTTGTGCAAGGAAGCATCGTGGTCGAAATTATAGCTCGTAGACAAGGAGTGAATACTGTTTTAATATGAGCAAACGAATAAGAGTAATGTCTGTTACAGATTTGATGACTCAGTAGCTAGAAGTCTCGAAGGCATTAAACTTGGATAAAAAAATAAAGATTTCTAGGAAACTCAAGAAGGTCTAGGATGATTGTATAGAGAAAATATTTTAGAACTGTCTTTGAAATAATTTCCCAACATGTATTAAGACTGTAAGCAGAAAATTCATTGGAGCCAAAGATACAGTATTTATTCGTTTTATTTGCCATAAACAAAAATATGATAATAGATTTGAATCGATGTTCTATTTTTTATCTGTTTTGTAGATTTGTACGTGTTATTTGCTTCCTCAGGCTATGATTTACTATAATGATTGAAGCTATGAAATGAATTGTAAGTATCTAAAGTATCTGCTAGATAATTGCAAGGATATTTTCTGCATTTTAAACATGATCATTGCACAACAATACAAAACGTTTAAAATTATTAAATCGTTTGCAATAAAAGAGGTATTTCTAGGACTTCATGTGGTTTCTTTTAGAGATTGAAATGCAATATCCAAGTAATTTCACTTTCTTAATTATTGATATTGTTAAAAAGACAAGTAAAGCCACACAGTGATTTAAAATACTATGCATATGTTATTT
>BMAV01005126.1:55666-150417 GCA_019973955.1 Trichonephila inaurata madagascariensis
CCCCCCCCCCCCCCAAAGCGTAAATTATTTCCCAAATATTTCCCACAGAATAATTCATTTTAATGTTCAATGGTAAAAGCTCTGATAGAAATCCATCCTTCTCACTACAGTTTCTTTGATGTTGTAGCTCCATACCACGTGAAGATAATTCTTACTACATTGACCAATCCAATTGCGTTCTCAATATTTCTATTTACGGTTATCATGTGCTATCGAATGAACAGTCATGTTAAAGTGAACTGGCTCACATCTTTCATGATCACTGTTAATGGCATTTGAAAACGTTCCAAGCATTCAAGCTGCTGCTATAATTTAAATTGGAACGAATGAAAGATTTTTCAGAACTATCCACTATTTATACGAACGTTGTCAGAAATGTATTGTATCGAGTGAGGGAGCTCTTCAAAGATCCATCATACATTTTCCCTGAACATATTTAATATTATAACATTACATACTAATAGTATATTGTGCAAGAATACTATGTTACATAGCCTGTAAAAATAAACTCAGCTTTTCTGACAATTCTTTGTTATTTATTTACAGCATATTTTATTCATAAAATTATTGCTTTCTACGTAGACAAACAAGCATTGTCCTAGGACATGTTTACAAAAATTATTTTACTTACGATGCTTAATGCAAGATCTTCTATATTTATGTAAAATCAATGTCTTATAAAATATCAGTTAAAATTTTTACATTGTTTATATACACTTCAATATACTATATATTCTTAGATAGGACGTAAAAAAAATCAAATAAAACATTTACATTAATCGATAAATCAACTCATTCTTCGAATATATATCTTGTCTAAATAATATTGTCATTTTTTAGTACAGCTTCTAAGTGAGTTTTTTTAGTACAGCTTTCTAAGTGTTTTCTTTTATTCTGTTCACTGTTCTATGTATTTATTAGTTATTTATTCAGTTCTGAAGAAATAACGAAATCTCATTTCACTAATATTGATATTTTTACTTATAATTGCATACGACTCCCAGGGAAGAAATATTAATATTTTTTTTTAGCATAATGATTTTTGGAGTGTATTGCCAAAATGGAAGTTGTATACTTATTTATTCATTATTCTTTGTAAAAAGGTGTGGCATTATCACATATTGAACTTTCCTTGCTTTTGCTGCTATGTTTATATACAGCACAAAAATATTAGGATGTTTTTAGGAACCGTATCATATAAAAGAAACACTACTTCAAAAACATATTTGTTTCCGAATGTTTGCAAAACTAAGAAGCAATAATTGATCTGAAAATAAGAAACAACTCCTTATGTAATTTGTTAGATACATTTTATTACTTCATGAATTTTACAATCTATTGGATCAGTGCTTCTCAAACTTTCAATACTTGCGCCCCAATTTTCAATCATAATTTTCATCGCGGCCCCCTACATGCAATATCTTTGTATTGAATTCCATAATAATGTGCTTTGACGTAAAGCTACAATACTACTTCAATTAGAAACCGTACAAATTATCAAAATAAGTATTACATTGCGTATATAATTTTATGACATGCCTATAGGGATATTGGCAATTATTAAGCTTATTCTTAGCTTAGTACTGTTAAATTAATTAACACTGTGCAGTATTGATACATTTATAAGTGTATTATATCAGTGTAAATGTGTATTTAGTTTTTTTATTATGTCTGATTGTATTTTGTTTTATTTACGTTTAGTAAATTAAAGTTTTTTAAAAATAGTCTTTTGTTTTCGACTTTTCGATATACTCGCGCCCCCCTTGTAGGGTTATCACGCCCCCTAGGGGCGAACCCCACAGTTTGAGAAACACTGTATTAGATATAAACAATTTCTCACATTTCTAAGCTGAACTCAATGCTTTATTTTATTGCAAATGTTTGCTTCTTAATTGAATTGTTCTTTCTTGGAACGAAAATAGCTTTTTTCTTGTTATCCCCATATTCAATTATTTATTCCTACGGTTGATTTGTCTCTTAATATTAAAAGGATTTTGGAACGCTTCACATTACAACTTCCATTAGTTACAAAAAGGGATTCTCCTGGATGATTTTATTTTTCAATATTATTTATATCTTTTTCTATATCAAATTTTTTGAATGAGGTTGCATTAATAGAAACAAAATAGAAAAATTTAGATTATTTCTAAGAATTCTAATGGTTTTAAGAAGTAAATATTAAAAATTTTATCATTTTTTGATAGATTTTTTTATGATGTAATGCATTAAAACAATGAGTAAAATTAGCTGTATTTTGATATTTCCATCTTAATTTTCTTCATTGAGAAAAAAAGCAATTTGTGATTTATTTCAGGAACTCTTTAAAACTAATCCCTCTCTTTTAATATAAATAGAACTCAACAATGATGTATGAAATTAATTTATTTTACTTCTAAATATGAGTGAATATTTTATGAAAGACATGAGATTAGATTTTAAGTAAAAATACGCAACAAAAATAGAGTCGGACCTCCATATTACGAACCTCTATATTACGAACTTTTTCCTGTAACCAGGAACATTTCGCGATTTTCTTCATAAAATAACCTCCGTATAGTGAAGCCATTTTCTATATAAAGAACTTTTTTTCTTGTGATTATTTTTTTTCTCCCTTTTGTTACAGTATTTCTGGACATTTCAAGTTATTCTCTCTTGACACATTTTATGGTGGTCATAAATCTTGAACTGTTTTTATTTGATGCTTAACTCGCCGAGAGCAATAGAAGAATGTGTGTTGAATCCTAGAAGTGCAATCTTTAACCCTCATTGTCCAGTTCACTGGAAACATCTTTGATTTTCCCCTTCAACCTTAGTGTCCCCGTGTCTTTGAACTAGTTTCCATTCATTTGTAGTGTTGATCCGTCTTAATGGTAACTTCGTTTCTTGTAGTTCGAAAGTGGCAAAATGGAAGTACTTGAGCATCAAAGAAAAAAATTTATTTCTTCAGGAAGTGGATAAAGGTGTCAAGAAGATGGGTATTGTTTTAAAATTTGGTATTCCACCAAACAGTTTATCAACTGCTATAAAAATTCGAGATAATTATGATTCATTGAATTCTTGTTCAAAACGTTCAAGATTATGTGTCTATGAAGATGTCGACGAGGCAGTTTTGAAGTGGATACACACAATGTGAGATAAAAATGTTTCTATTTCTGGACCTTTCGTAATAGAGAAAGATCTTCAATTTGTAAAGGTATTGGGATACGACCAACATCTAAGTAGCGATGGATAGCTAGAGAAATTTATGGAAATACATAGACAAATACACCTCAAGGTATTTTTGGTGCATTGAAAAGACGTGAGGCGTGTTATGAAATAATCATTTTTCCAAACAAAAAAACTCAAATCAAATCAACAGATTTTATGAGTAATTAAATTTATGGACCCATGTGGTAATGTATGATTAGAAATTCTAATTATAAAATAATGCATGTTTAAAATTACTTGCATGCTTTAAATTAGAAAATGTCCTTAAAGTTCATTAATTGTGTTATAAAATCATTTTCTTAATGCTGAAAATACAGAGTGTTCTTCAACATTGTTTTTTCTTGGTTTCCTTACTTTTTTTTTCTTGCATTTTTTATGGGTAAAATATATAGAATAAATAGATATTAATTTACAAAAAGGTTTGAATAATTAACCTTTTTAATATGCAGTGCTTAAGAGTTTAAAATTTGCTTTATGTGGCTTATAAAGCATATTCAAAGATGAACCTCTATATAACGAATTTTCCATATAACGAACTTTTTTTCAAGATTAAGTGACTTTGTTTTTTGAGCTCCGACTGTATATGCAAAATGGTGGAAAATTTTAACAACGATAATAATAAATATGAAAAAGATAAAAACATATGGCATTTTGACAAACAATAAATCTAGTTTTTAAATTCCTATGTCTCATCTCCCCTTAAAATCCCGAAGCTCGAGATTATAAATCGGTTAAATATAATTTACTTTGTTAAAATATTTAATTTCATTACTTTCAAAGTAAAATGTGCCATTTAATGGAAATTTATTTCAAAGGTAACGTAATGCCCCGGATTTAATAACATAATGAAGTCATGCTACATGTTGTTCGTTAGTTGTAAATATTAAAATGTCGTTAAAATTAATTACATTATTAAACTATACACTCGAGGTCTAATTGCTGATTGCTAAATGTATTTAATTTTCAATTTCAATCCTCTTTGTTTAATATCTATAATGACACACAATGTCATAATATTTAGCTGTTTTCTCTCTTAATTTTATGTGAAACTGAAACTGTCTAGCTGAAAATGTTATCAATGTAAAAGAAAATTTTAAATAATTAATTTTAAAACCTGTTTTAAATAATCATATTATTTTCCCTATGAATTCACATTATCTTTTATTTTGCCTATTATACAATATAAGGCAATAACAAGTATATTAAAATATTGGGAATCATAATATTACAAAAAATTATATTAAAATATTACTAAAATATATAATATAGTTCTAAAAATAAAATAACCCTTTATATGAATGATCAAGAATAATCTTAGGAATATGTGAAATAATTACGCTCGCTGAAATTTAGAATAATAATTGAAGCATCTTGTAAATTTATTACTATAAATGGACTGTTTTCATTTTTGTTGATCTCCAATTTCTGATACCAGGAATATGTTGACAATATCAAAAGGTTGGAGAATCGCATGAATTTAAATTACTTATTATTAGGAGTCTTCTCAATGTATTTCAAGTTATTAGACGTCCAAATATATCTTGTAATGTGATACAGATATTCTGGGTAACGATTGAAAGGAAAAATTCTTTTCGAAGACTTTCTTCAGTCCTCTCTCGGTGCATAAAAGGGAGAACATTGTTTTCTACTCGTTATTTTTCCCTGTGGAGCAAAATGGTTGACAATATTCGCTGATACGATACGTAGTCTTTGTGCTCAAGGCTTCAGGCGTGACCCATTTAAAAACATTACATAAGATTATCTATCTACAGTGAGGAAGTTATCTCGATACCTGAATCAGATAGCGATGGGATTCTGTATTCTTCTGAGATGTAACCCAGTATACACTACAGAGGAATTCATGTCATGTTAATCTGGAGAAAACATGACACCAGATGTTAGTAATCTAACAGTGCTAAAAACACATTTATATAAGATATTTATTATTAATTTACAGTTATTTATCTATCTATAATTTTATATTCTCTCCAAATAAGAGTTTTGAGTATCTTAAAATATTAAAACGAGATCTCTCTGCTTTTAACTGCATGTAATGTAGAGCATGTATTTAAATCAAATTATGATAATGTTTAATCTTACCGAGCTAGCTGGACTTATGAAGAACTTGAAAATTGAATTTTGGAGAAAATTGAATGATCAACTTGATCTTCAGACTTCAAAACAATGAAACATCTATTTGGTAGTTATGTGTTTACCTTAAATCATTTTAGAAGGTCATTAAAAGATTTGGCATATGGGATATATTTCATTTACTTTTCTTCAATCCCGTTCCAAACCACCCGTTAAAAACATTCAGTAAAATTTTCTCTTAAAATTTATGATTTTATTTTTTTATTTATTAAAATACTTCTGTAAAAATATGTAATTAAATAATTGTAAATCATGTATTACATTAAAAGTATGCAAAATTCAAGAAATAACTGCTCAAAACACATTTTCTTTTCGAAATTTCTTATTTTTATGTTTAACAGTCTTCATATGAGATACAAACAATTGCACACACAAAGACTCAATTTTAGAAAGACAAACTATTCTAAATAAGTAAATTTCACAAATGTAAATATTTTAGTATTTTTAATGACAATTGGTTACGTTTAAAGTCAGCAATTCCCACATCTTAAAAATTCCAGTACCAATTTTACATTTTTTTTAATTGTACTTAATTTTAAGGTAATAAGAAATAACTATATCCAAAGTAAGATGTTTGGTAAAAATAAAAATTTGGTTTATTTTTCTGTAAAAGGAATCATAACTATTTAAAGGAGGGGATACATTTAATGGAATATGTTATTTTATGATTAAAATGCTGCATTTTTCAAAGAATTTCATGACTATTTAATGCCCTAAAATGAAACTTTAAAATTTTGGTAAATATCCCCTGTAGTTGATGACCATTTTTAAAGGCCCTATTTAAAAGACATTCTTAGAATTAAATAAATGTCTTATAAATTGTTATTGTAAGCGCTTAGATTTTCCTATAGAAAACTGTTCTTATTTTGTAGCTGAGCCCTCAAAGAATCATGGATAAAAACTGCAGGGTCTCGAGGTAACACAAATCATAGCGGTTTTTACGCAGCATTTCTCTTTCTCGTTTTATTCAAAAGAATAAAAATGCAGAAATTAATCCGCCTGAAAAACCGAGATTTCGCACCCAAATCTTCCATTGCGGCAAATGTGAAAAAGAATGTGTGAGATAGAAATATGTATGATATATCCAACCGTATATTTTCAAGGTATGTTTTCTATTCTTTTTCAATCCCATTTGGAAGTTTTCAAGTATGCTGCTCTTCGTATTGACTCTTATTTCATTACTTGAAATGAATTGAAAATTTTAAACTTGATTTGTTTTTTTACAATGGAAAATATTTGATTTATTTAGATTTGAGAATCCTAATTTTCTGGATACTAGTGCACTAAAAGAGTACATTAAGTTCTTTAATATATGAAGTGAATGATATTATGTAAGTCATATTATTATTGTAAATAATCCAGCATTATTATAATAAATAATTATTAATATTTTAAGCATACATTTAAGAAAATACTTCCCTTGACTCCTTATTATGAGTGACTTAACTTAATCCTGTCTTTTATTGAAGAGAAACGGTAATATAATTAGTCTAAATAAAGAAAAATAAATTTTAAATTGATTTAAACGTCTTTAAAATGATAATAATCTAGTATATATTACACAAATTTGTAGAAATTGTTTTACATTTTTCTTAATATTTTCATCATTAATATTTAGACCCTTTTCATAACCTTTATGAACATTAAGTTGTACATTATCTGAATAAGAAACTATTTATTTCATAGCTGCCTTTTACCATTTTTATTCTTGAACAGAAATCAAGTAAATATTGTATTTAATTCAAATGTTAAGTTAAAATCGTCGTATCACTAATTGATTGAAGATATAGCAAAAGGGATAATTATGAAAAATATATCATTAAATGTATTTTAACGCGAGAGCTGCCGGGAGGGGCACACGGTCACGCCAGGCCCACGAAATCTTTAATTTTGTGTGTGTGTGTTAAAACTGTTTATTTGTTACCAATGACCTTGTCAGTATCCTCCTATATGGTATTCTTCATGGAAATTAAAATGTATTTGTCACATATCTCCCTCTTTTTTTTGAGTGGCAAACGTTTTCATAGAATTTTAAGGTACTTGGGGTGAATGAGTTGGAGTGAAGAACGACCATTTTTTTTCCAAAATATTTTCTATGAGCAGGCTATATTTTTCCCTTGTGAACGACTCAGTGGTTTTGATTGCTGTGCTGTGCGACTTATTATGCTTTATAAACGTTTTAATGAACAGAATATGAAATGTCAATGAAGACAATATTAAAAAGAAATAGATATTCTTAATCTTTATTAGAGGAAGTTGAAAATTATCAAACAAGAGAGAAGAACTTAATGAAATAATGGATATTAATCATGGTAGCGAAAGTAAATTTAAGAAAAGTCGTGAACATAAAACGTTTGAATTGAAAGTTTGAACGTTTTCAAATTGTACTTAAAAACTCTATCAAGAAAGATATGAAGCCACCAGTATACCACAAGATACACTGCACACTGTCAAAAAGACACAAGCAAGAACAAGTTGAATATGCTATTTGCAGATCATCAAAGGACACTAAAACCACAATAACTTTAAAATATATGATAGTTTTGCCGGCAAATATCCTTTCTGTAATATTAGCGAAAAGTGCCTGTGATTTGTGTTCTTTATTAAAATAAGGCACATTTGAAGCATTTTAGTTCAGTTTGATTAGATTTTTTATCAAATTATCAAACAAAAATTTTTAAAAGTTGTTAAAATAAGGTAAATGTATTTTATCATAAGTAAATTATTTATTACGATTTTTAGGGTGTACAATAAAAATAATTATATATAAACGAATAAAAAATAATTACGATTACACAGTACCCCCGCGGTTTAAAATCGAGTTTGCGCTTTCTACCGGGTTAAATGTTTGATTCGTTGCTCCCAATTATACACTGCTGGCCACCGTAAATGTAACACCAAGAAAGACAAGAGATAGCACAACAAAATTTATTTATAGAAAGTATGTTGACCAAGTATCAAATGATTAAATTTATAGACTTCTGTGAAGTGTGGTTCCTGCCAGAATCAGTAGCCAGAGTAGCCGCCATTGTTGGCGATCACCACTGCCACACGCCTCGGCATTGATTCAAAGAGACTTTGGATGTGTTCTTGGGGTACAGCAGACCAAGCATCTTCCACACGTTGCCAAAGTTAATCTGGTGTAATAGCTGGAAGTGCAATCTGGGTCAATCGTTGAGCAACCATGGACCACATGCTTTCTATCGGCGAAAGATCCGGAGAGCGAGCTGGCCAGGGAAGCAATTCAATCTGGTGATTGACGAAGAACCTTTGGACAATGTGTGCCAAGTGTGGTCGCGCATTATCCTGTTGAAATATAGCAGTGACCAATCCCTGAAGATAAGGAAGGGCAACTTACTCCAACACCTCAGAGATGTAGCGCTCGGAGATGTAGCATTGTGTACCCGCAATGCGTACTAGAGGAGTGCGAGAGTGATATCCAATACCGTCCCATACCATAATACCCGGTGCAGGACCAGTGCAGCTGTTCAGCATCCTCTCTCCACAGTGTCTTCAGACTCGAATCCGACCATCGTGGTGTAGCAGATAGATGCGTGACTCGTCAGTAAAGACAACTTTATTCTATTCTGCCACCCACATCCTTCTTCCATCGCACCATTGGCCGCAGAGACACCTGTGGTTTTTCGTCAAGGGTAGAGCAAGCAATGGACGTCTTGCGGTCAGACCACTCTGCTGTAATCAGAGTCTAATTGTACGTGCAGACACTGAATGATGTGTTGCAGACTCAATGTGCTGTGCTATAGTTCATGATGTGACTGAGCAATCCGTCACTGCCATGCGCACAATTTGCCTGTCTTCACTTGAAGCGATGCACTGAGGTGGATGCGATCGACCACGTCGATCCGTCGTACCCTCCTGCATCCAACGGTGGCATACCGCATTACAGTTGTTTGGTTCCGTCCAACACGACAACCGATTTCCCTGAAAGATAATCCACAATCTCGGTAGGCCACTATCCTTCCTGTGTCGAACTCGGATACTTGATCAAAAACTGATCGCTGTTTTCTACGAGACATAACTGATCGGTTTTTGAAAAAAACCACAAGAAAAACACAATTTTCGAACTTGAAATCATCGAAATTTCCAAGCCTTAAATAGCGCTTTGAGATGGCGCTACAGGCACGCGTGATGTGTGTCTGCGCTGAATATCTAATCATTTGCATATCTCACCTCCGCTAATGCATGTTGTAAATTTCATGTTATTTGCATGCTTCCTTCAGGGTGTTGCATTTACGGTGGTCAGCAGTGTATGTTTCGTATATTTACTTTTTATGTCTGTATGTATTTTATTATTCCTCAATGATTCAGTTACTAAATGTAAGTAACCTTTTCGGAAAATGCATCCAATAATTAGCATTTAATAGACTAATTTATTTAAGACATTCGTTGCAATGGTAGCCAAGTGGTTATAGTCGCTAGTTCGCGACAGGTATAGTAAATTAGCGACTTCGAAATACTTTGCCACTGAAGACTTGCCGTGTAAATGAAGTAGAATCCCGGTGGATTTTGGTGTTTGGAGGATCGAGCAAAGATTAGCCATATTAACTCAAACACAATTTTATTATCACTCTCACTTATTCATACTAGACAATTTAAGGGGAGAATGTACTTAAAACATTAAACCTGGGAAGCAATCATGTTGAATTAATTTAAAGATCATAGAAATAAACATACTTGTCTTATTATTGGAGCACTCTTAACTCCGTTACTTGGATAGCTCTTTGACTAACTGTGCGATCTCCGGTCGTAATCTTATTCACGCTTCAATATCCGCTTTCAATCATCATCGCCTACACTAATGCAAACACTTAAATAGAAGTTTTAATTTGCATAAATCCCGTCTTCTTCACTGATAGAGTTTTGACCCTAGAGGATCAACAGAAGAATCTAGCATAGACCCGTTGCAAGGAGCTGATAAAGTTTAAATTTATGGAAGTTCCAAATCCTTCCATTAGCATGATGTGGAAGTCTGGAGAGGAGTAGTTCAGGTTTCCTCTGCGTCACTGGACCACGGCTCAAAATTACGAGGTCTTACGGCAATAGCCATCATGTTCCTTTAGAGCGCGACGTAAATTAAAATCACATCAGTAAAAATGCTTGTAATTTTTAAATCAGTTCACAAAAATATTACATCTGAGAAACAGATACAAAAGTAAAATTACCGAAGATTTAATTGCAGGTAAAATCTAATAAAATAGAATATTCATTGAGATTTAAATGATAAATTAAAATAAAAGTTAGCTATGAAACCGACACTTTAAGAAAAGAAATATAAAATTTAAATGAATCTTAAATACTAATTAAGAATTATGAAATAATTCACAGAAGCATACTAATAACTCTAATCTCGATCCTTAAGGTTGTATAATTCCATATTGATGCATTCATTGAAACACTTTACATACATGGAAAGATTTGTCTTTTTTTACTTTAATTTTACTCTCATTAAATTACGCTTATTTTTAATATAAAATGTTGAAGTGAAAAATGCATAGGTAATATTTCTTGAGTCAGTGTATAAATTTAATTGCAAGGCATAGATTAAAATGGATGGTTATTGTAAAAACTAAAATTTCGAAATATGTTTCTAGTATTTTCATACCATTTTAGAAACATCTAATAAAACTGAGTAAAATTTAAAATTTCATTTTGAAACAAAGTTTAACTTGTTCCGTTAATCAGTATATTTATGTCAAAAAGTAGAGTGCAATTCAAAAAATGTATTTTTATGTTTCAGTTTAATGTATCATAGCGTGATCATGGACTTGAAGCAAACAAACGGGGTTGTTTTTGTCCTTTCAGGTTCTTAAAACTATGAAGATACTCGATTATGTCTGGAACCAAATATATTTATATATTATATTATTATATATTTTACTATTATTTATTATTATTTATATATTATTTATTTTTATATATTTTACCAAAACATATAAAATATATATTTTTTAATATTTAGTCTCACTTTGATTATAATACATGTATTAAATTGTTTTGAGAATATTATTACAAAAAAAATAAATACAATATTTTGGCGAATAATGAACATTGAATTACCTATTTTCAAAACATTCTGCTTTTACGAAAAATGAATACATAATAATATTATTTTGCTTGCATATAGCTCAGATCTGTGTACAAAGCCTTGAATAGGATTTTTGAAATATATAACTTAGAAAGGAATTTATTCATATTTTAATTTATCATAATGGGAAAAAAACCACCTATTAGCATTTCAATTTGTTGTATCTTTGAAAATAGCGTGAATCTTTCAAAAGTTCCAGATCAGGCTCTCTAGAGAATTCTTTGCTATATATAAGCAAAAATATTATTGTTATAGAAGCATTTCTTATAAAATGAGAATGTTTTGAAAATAGGCAATTCTATTATCATATTTTGTCAAAATATTACATTTAAATATTTTTTTTGCAATAATATTCTTCAAACAAACTTATGTGTGTATTAAAATCTAAGTGACATTAAGTATTAAAAAACTATTCATTTGTACGCTTTTGCAAAATCACGCTTTCGAACATAATCGGATACCTTAAGTACGAATCATTTATAAGTCAGATATTATCATAAACTTATGCTTACTTCTATCATTCATTAAAATATTTGATTTTATAAGTGTACAATAGGAAGCAAAATGGAACGCAAGTTGCCTTTACAGCGAAAGGCCTACCCACGACGTTTTTGGAAACAATCACAAGTTTCATTTTCATACTGTTTTTACTGTAAGTGTAAGAAAAAAATGATGTTTTTGTTTTAGTTTGTAGTTTACTTTAATCAATTCGATTATGGACATGAACTTCAATCCAAAGCAAATGACTTCTCATATTTAATATAAAAGGACTAATTTGCCATACAGTTTTTGTATAAGAAAAATTAATTGCAGTAATTCAACATTTCTAATATTTCTCCTTATAATTTACAGTTTTTCAAACCAAAGAATTATTCTTATTTAAATCTAGAATTCTTGAAATGTGATGCGTCTTCGTCATCTTTTATAATAGTTGCAAGCTTCTCTGGTCCAAATGTAATAATTTATGTTTACGCGGTTTATTACAATCAAAATCCAATTTCCATTTCTCATTCATAGAAAACAGGTTAAAGAGCGATATTATGTATATCAGTATTTTTCAAAAAAATGGGTGAGTTAAGGTATCCGACTACGTTCGGAACCGCAATTTTGCAAAAGCGCGTAAATGGATAATATTTACGATATTTAATATCACTTAGATTAGAAAATGTATATAAAATGGCTTTAAGAATAGTATTACAATAAAAAATTATTTAAGTGCACTATTTTGACAAAAAATGAACATAGAATAATCCATTTTCAAAATATTCTCTTTTTGTAAAACATTCTTCTATTATAATAATACTTTGCCTATATATAGCTCAGACCTCTGTACAGAGGCTCAACTAGAATTTTTGAAATATTTAACTTAGAAGTGGGTTTATCCATGTCTTACAACAACAGAGGGGAGAAATTTAAAAAAAAACGCCGATAATTATTTTAATGGGTTGTAACTCTGAAAATAATGTGAATTTTTCAAAAAGCATATTTGAGCCTCTGTACAGAGGTCTGAGCTATATACAAGCAAAATATTATTATAATAGAAGCATTTTTGACAAAAGGAGAACATTTTGAAAAAAGGTTATTTCTACGTTAATTTTTTGTCGAAATATTGTATCTAAATAATTTTTTTTTGTCAAAATGTCCTTAAAACAATTTTATACATCTATTCTAATCTAAGCGACACTAAATATTATGAAAATTATCCATTTATGCACTTTTTTAAAATCACAGTTCCGAACGTAGTCGTATACCTTAAGGAACATAGACCGGATGAGACAATAACTAATGGGAAAATGAAACTGTAATACTGCTTTACATACAGAATATTCCACTATAGGTGTTTGTGTGCTGGGCAGCTCTTCAAAACGTCAAAAATCGTATTAACACTGATATCTTCTCCTTTGTCTTATTGCTCAATCTCACAATTAAATCTATAGATCTCTTAAATCCATTTAACACAAGATTTCTCACTGTAAAAATCTTTTCAACTTAGACATTGAATTTTAGCTCACAATAATATCTTTTTAATGATTTCTCCGACTTTTGTGGAAAAAAGTTTTAGCTGTTGTCTTTCCTTAATTCTTCCTAAACAATCATCTCAAAAACTTTTTCCTCGAATCTTCGACTTCTCCTTGTAATGATTGTCGTAAGGGGTAAAAGTTCAAACAGTTTATTAGAAAATTCGATATTAATCTTCAACCAATTTCCAGGAAACTTATTTTTTTTCTCACCAATCATACCATTTCTCAGTTTACCTTTATAGGTTTAAGAACTCCTTTCATAATTGTTTATGTGGTTCTCTCAAGGACACCGATCACTATGATTTCTATTGCCCCATATGAACAAATTTTAGATTAAGAAACCTACATAATAAATAATTCCTCCTTGGTTGCATTCTGTTTTAATAACAATAGGATTCATAATGAGGTAGTTCCCTGTTTCTTTATCTCACAATCTGTCTGCAATAGACTAATGTAATTTTATTTCCCCCACCTTTACTCTTTTTGCAGAGTAATTTTTTTAAATAATAATAATATTGTATTGCATTTTCACGTTCATGAAAATTTTTAAATCATTTCTTGTTGCTGAGATATAATTATATACTTAACAATTATACTTAATTAGAAACATTAACTAGTGAAATTTCGAGTTTTTGTGAATTAAATAGATGGAAATATGTGTGAATTCGATTACTTAAATATTGTATTGTGTGGAATTATGAAAATACTTTGTCTCTAGAGTCTTATCATATTTTAAGTACTATAAGTAATTCTTAAAATAAGTCGTAGTATTTTTTGTTGATTGTGCCAACAGAATAACGTTTAATAAAAATATTTAGAACAATGTAAAACTAATTTTAAGAAGAATATTCCTACAAAGAAAATAATCAAAACATACTGTAAATATCTTTAGACTTGAATATTGTTTCTAATATTGTGGAGTTGTGGATGAGATAAGAAAAAAAAAATTTCCTTTCTTATTTAAAACTCACGAGATAGTTTACACCCATAATTCAGCAGCTTCTGTATGGTCTAAGAGTGACCAACATCCTTTTTCGTCAAAATTTGCTGCTTACAAGAAAATGATTTTCCTGTTCCGGATAAAAATGATATGTCACTTGTGAAAAGAAATCCAGTGTTTCATAATCTATTTATTGTTTTATTATTTATCAAATGCCTGGCCATTAACCATCAGGTCATTAAGCAACGAGCTCTCCAACATTTCTTCCCAATACAGTCCAAACTCTTAAATGCAGAGCACACGTCTAGATGAGAAGCGTTCATGACTTGTACAGAAGCACACAAAAAGATGAGTCAGTCAGATTAAAACGAAACAAATGAGCCCAAAGGCCGTCATGTCCAGTCAATAACATGCCCTATCCAAATTAATAAAAAAAATTTTGCTATTGAAATCATTCATTAAATCAGGATTTATAATTCGTTAAACAAGGACTTTTGACTCTATTTTAATTGAAAGAAATGAAAAAAAAATTATTCAATCATGAAATCCATTGAATAGGAGCTCAGTAAATCAGTGCTCAACTTTATTTTAATTTGAATAATATATGTTAAAATTAAGGCTTACTATTTTATGCATTTCTTTTATTTCGGTATCTAATCCCAATGTAATATATTTTAGTTGTCTATTATAATTTAAATTCAATGTGATTTATGTGCATCTTTGTTTACTCCGTTGAGAGAACTTTTATATTTTTGTTTCTATGTGATATTCTAGAGTGAATATACGTGAGTATTTCTTAATATTTCTACTGAAATATGTCTGCTTAAATGGAAATAGAGTTGACAGGATAAGGTATTTTCTCACCAATTGTAATCGCATGCGTAATGGTTTTCATTTTCCTTTTATCTCTTAACGCCATTAGTACTTTCAAAATATACTTTTGTGAGGTACATAAAATGAAAAATAAAAGATTTCCTTATGGTTACGAGGAAAAAAAGTATAAGTTTGGTGAAGTGTCCAACGCGTGAAAGAAAAGACTTTTTAGAGAGGTATTTTTTATCACAGAGGTAGTCTGTTGTTTTTTATTCCATTTCTCGGTTTTGTTTCATTTTCTTTCCTTGCACCCAAGAAAGTGAAAGTTTGGATGCAATGCAATTTGTTACAGAAAAGCTGTGGGACTTTCAAAGGGAGATAAAAGTAGTAAAAGATTACCTTAGGCTCACACTTTGGGACAAAGTCTGTCGCCTGATTGGAAGCAGTACATCCCTTGCAAACTAAAATTTCGCAGGGAGTTACAAGCAAGTTGTTTGTTATATCCAAATTGTACCAAATTCTTCCTACCAACCACATTGATTATTTTAAAAGGATGTGCAGAGTTTGATAAATTCATGACCTGTTTCATATTTTTAATTCAAAGGAAGAAATCAGAGGGAAATGTTATATTTAAATATCTTATTATAGCTGTACAGTGTAAAATTTTGTAAAAATGAGGGCTATCACTTAACTTGCTTTTAATATTGTATCTAGGGCAGCGTTTCTCAAACTGTGTAGCATGCTCCCCTAGGAGGGCGTGATAATTCTACAAAGGGGGCGCGAGCATACTGAAAAGTCGAAAACAAAAGATTATTTAAAAAAATTATTAATTTATTGAAAGTAAACTAACAAAATACATTTGGCATAATAAAAAATAAAATACGCACTGATATAACACACTTATAAATGTATCACTACTGCACAATATATTTTATAGTTAATTTAACAATACTAAATTAAGAACAGCATTAATAATTACCAATGACCCCATTGGCTTATCATATATAAAATTATATACAAAAATTAACATTTATCGATAATTTGTACGGTTTATAAATATTCCCTTAATAACTGAATTAAAGTTACGCTATTTTTTCCAAATGTCCCCATTTTAAACGTAGGCGCGCGTATGTGATGTATTGGGGAGAAGACAAAAGGAATAAATATAAGAAAATCCTCTGAAGTAAATCCTTCTCAACCACTGCAAAGGTGGCATTCCATTATTGCAGTCCAAAGTTTTCTTAATAATTTTGTGGATAACAGTGCAGAAAAAAGATCGTACTTCGGAAAGAAGTATATATACATCCGGGGCAATGAATGTTTTAATGAGTGAGACGTTCATGTACACCGATGGCACTTAAGAGGTTAAAGTCATATTGTAGCTTTAGTGTCAAAGTGTATTATTGAGTTAAATACATCGTTATTGAATAGAAGGAAAGGGGTGCGATGAAAATTATGATTGAATTTTGGTGCGCAAATATTGAAACTTTGAGAATCACCGATCTAGGATTCTCTTTCCTTCGTGTAATCGGATTCAAATCCTTGTGCCACTGAAGATCCATCATAAAGAGTTATTTTATGTTTAATCTGCCCATAGAATGTTCTCGATTGAATGATACTGTAGTTGGGAGAAGGGGGTGCCAGTTCAGGTGTCGTCCTCGTGGTTTGACTGAGGTTCAAAGTTATGAAGTCCGTCGATAATAATCCTCGTGTTGATTTAAAATAATCTAAATAAATAAATGTCAATCAAACAATAATTACAATCTATTATGAGGAATCATAACAGGTTGTAAAAGAAATAATTTTATGCTTTCTCTTGTAATCTCTTAAATTATGTCATGCACTTTGGTTTACTATTGATACAAAGCACCTCTTTTTATAAATCGTTATAAATTTCTGCGTGAAATGAGATATTAATCTGTGTGTGCTAATATAATTCATTTTGTGTTCTGAAATATATGTTTTTAATCAAAAAAGATTCTCATGATGTATTATAAAAAAAACTTACTTAGTGGACCGAATATATGATTAATTTCCATTATTTTATACTGAAAACGAAAAGTAAAAAATTTCTAATTAATGAAATAAAAATAAAAAATAAATTATGCAATGATTTTTGTTAATATATACATTTTTTAAATCTTTGAATTTTTTAACAGAATAGCCAAGCTATTATTTGTATAAATTTGAGTAAGCTTATTAGATTAAAGCATTTTGAAGAAAATTTTGTTAGCATTATAACAGTTAACTTCGTGAATTTGAGTCCTATTTTTGGCATCAAGCCTGCTTCTGCGTTCTAATTTTGTTACCTTATCGTTACTTATATTTCTCTTCCATACCAAGAATATTCATCCAATTTCTTTCTCAAATATTTATAACTCAATTCATCTTTGTAAATACTCCTTCATTAAGGTATCCGACTATGTGTTCGGAACAGTGATTTTGTGTGTGCAAAAGCGTATAAATGGATAATATTTATGATATTTAATGTCACTTAGATTAGAAAATGTATATAAAATTGTTTTAAGAATAGTATTACAATAAAAAATTATTTAAGCACAATATTTTGACAAAAAATTAACATAGAATGACCCATTTTCAAAATATTCTCCTTATACGAAAAATGCTTCTATTACAATAATATTTTGCCTTTATATAGCCCACACCTCTGAATAGACGCTCAACTACAATATTTGAAATATATATCTTAGAAATGGGTTTATCCATGTTTTACGACAACAGAGAGGAGAAATTTTAAGAAAAAAACGCCGATAATTATTTCAATGGGTTGTAACTCTGAAAATAATGTGAATTTTTCAAAAAACATAGTTGAGTCTCTGTACAGAGGTCTGAGTTATATACAGGCAAAATATGATTATAATAGAAACATGTTTTACAAAAGGAGAACACTTTGAAAAAAGGTTATTGTAAGATAATTTTTTGCCAAAATATTGTATTTAAATAATTTTTTTTGTCAAAATGTCCTTAAAACAATTTTATACTTGCATTCTAATCTAAGTGACACTAAATATCATGAAAATTATCCATTTATGCCCTTTTCCAAAATCACGGTTCCGAACGTAGTCGGATACCTTGATTGATATACCCATTTCCAGCTCAGGAAAGCTGAATTCTATTCTTCATTCAATTGCTACTTATCTTCAATGCATGTCATTTAATGATATCTTAGGGACCATTATTTAATTATCTGTATACATATTCGTCATGTTTTAACAAAATAGTTTACTTAACCTTTCCAGAATTTTCAAATATTTGTACTTACCAATTATTACTTTATAGACAATCATTTCAAGATTGAAATAAAGAAGAATATTGTTTTTTTATAAGTTAAAATGTTACTGCCGTACACATTCAAGTGTTAAAGTAAAAATATAATACCTTGTTGATAGATAAATTATTGAGAGAGCTGTTAGAATATTAAGGTACTCAGTTTTCACAATTGTTTTCTCAAGTAATTAAAACAATAACTATTTTTAAGAACAGGGCACTTGCAAGGAATCTTAAATAAAAAATAGTCCGTAAAAAATGTAGAATTGTATTTTCAATCGATAAAGGTATTTTTCAATAACTAAATTAGTTAAAAATACATATGTAATAAAATTTAATATAGTTACGAGTAAACAGATATAAATTCGATTTTCTTGCTATGTTTTTTCAAGTCAAACATACTTTAAAAAAAAAACATTATGAAAAATGTATTATTTTTAAAGTTAATTCTTTCGTAAAAATTGTAGTTTTAAATTGGACATTTTGTTAACAATCTATGTTTTCTAAGCCATATTATTGCTGCAATATACTGTATGCACAGTAACGTTAAAACTGTATCATGCATTATTCAGAAGAAAGAGAGAAAAATTAAAATGCATATAATGAAACAAATATTCTTTTACAGATCTCTAAGAGATTCGTATTTGTCACAAAAAGAATACCTGATTTTTATTCATATTTTATTGTGTGTGTGTCCTTTTGATAATTTCTACATGCAGACGCTTACCATAAACATTTTTCTGGCCTAGTAATATCGCTTATTTTTGTTGATATTGAAACATATATTTAAGAACCTAAAAAAAAAGATAGTAAATATAGATTAGCAGTTGATACATGCACACTTCCTGTGCAATATTAGTCTTACCTAAATGTTTTGTAATAATTAAATACGCTTCGTAAGTTGCTGTAAAATTAATTAAGCATCATATTGACAAACAAAGTGGAGGGTTTGCAGACTCCATGAATATGTATCATAAAATTTAATACAAATTTATAATCAATTTCCCTTAAAATATTTTCCGGGATTACATTTCTTTTTGCAACTGATTTTAATTAGTACGAATGCTTATAAATTTCTATAAACAACAATTCGATCTCGAGCATGACTAAATGCTATAGTTCGAGCTAAAGCTATGCTATATGCTAAAAGCTTAAAGATAGCATATAGGTAAGCATTTAAAGTATTAATTTTATTTTAAAATTGTAATTAAATATTCATAGTAATTGTTGTTTTGATATATAAATGTTGTTAAGATTGAATTCTCTTGTTAAAAGAAACATTGCAACATTGTCAAGTGCGTAAATAAATATGGTATAATCTGACTTTAAAATGAAAGGGGTAATTGTTAGTGTTTGTTGTTAATTGCTAAAAGGGTTAATTGTTAGTGTTTGTTATTGCATTATCCTATGAAACAGCAAGTCTTAAAATAAGCAACTAGACTGTAAATAATACTTTGTGTATCACATATGAATGAAAAATATTTTAACACATATTCTCATCATCCGACTTTAAAAAAAAAGCCTTCTTAATTTAACATTTTCATCACAAGTTAAGCAAAATTTGTTTTAATTTAAAACATCAGAGTCTATCTAACTTTTTGCTTAGAGACAAGCAATACATTTTGCTGATTGCGCAGGAATCAACTTGTACTTATCCAGAAAGTTCTGCTTAGTCTATTAGATAGAATCTGGATTATACCTTTTCTCTTCTTCAGATTTGTGTGCTCTAATTGAATACAGGAGATCTCTGGAAAGAAATAATTCTTGGAGAACTCCTTATTCGATTATTCATCCTGACTTTCAGATACAGAGGGATCAATTTTTATTTTTGTTAGGATTTATGTTTTCACTTGAATAAATATTTTATGCTGAAAGCTCAGGTACATGTATATCTGAGTACAATTGAAATAAAGGGTACTGGTTAAGAGGTGAGACATTTTGGATTAAGGTGACTGCCTAACTTCGGATCCAATTTTTTTTTTATAAAAACAAGTTGAAATAAATTGAGTGTTTATGAATAAAAATAAAAAAAAAAATATGTAAATAAATACAAATATTTAAATAAATATTGCACTTTTAAGAAAAATTGGCTATTTTCAAGGAAGTTTTACCAAATTTTTACTAAAACGGGTAACACTGTATAAAAATTTCTAATACAATTATCATAATTTATGAAAAATTTGATATATTTTAAGTTTTTTCTTTATAAAAACTGCCCTAAATGAAAAAGTATTTAACCTACAACAAAACGTATGGTTCACTTTATGAAAAATAGTATAATAAACATTCCCACAAAATTTCAAAACGTTATCTGTTTTGGTTCTCAAGATATCATGTATCTGGTAAAGAGTTTCTTTCGAACACAAAATTTTGAGAAAAACTCATTTAAAGTTTTAGCTTACTGTTCTTTTGCATAGAGTGATATTTTTTAAATTCGTTATAACTTTATTTATGTTTCACGTAAAAGAAAAAGAAAAACTATTTTGGAAAGAAAAATGTTCAAACTATAAGATTTTAAAATAAAGAAGAAAAAAAAATGCCTTATGTAGACGAAAAACGACATTTTCAAGGTAGGCAGTCACGTTAGTTGACGAATATTTGTAAAATGTATAAGCAAGAAGAGCAAAAATTTTCCTATAATGATACAAAATATCTCATTGTAATATCTTTATATTACTCTATTGAAGTTCATAAAAGAATAATTAAAATACATCTTAATTACTATTATAGCTTTTTAAGGGGAGTTGGAAACCTCCCTCTCTATGTATATTGACAATGTTAAATTGGTTGTTTTCGATGTATCTTTTCTCAAATCTGTTATATATGTACATGCTTCAAACGTTTCATGCAATTAAAGTACACCTTTCTCATTATATTAAAATAAGCTTTTAGCTAATTTTGAATTTTTTAATAATTTATGAACTATTTTATCAAACATTGTGAAATTTGACACATTTTTCACTAAACAAATTTGTAAAAAATAAAGTTTTGAGTTTTTTACAAAACGCTCATTTCAGTATATATTAGCCATCATTATAAATATATCATAAGAAATTTACATACCTGTGAACAGTAGTTTCAAAGAAAAGGTACATGGAACATCAAAATTTACATTTTGAGATAAATTGATTTTAATGAATACATTCAGACTTTTAATTGGCTAGGAAATAATAATAAAAAAATAAATGGCTCAATTTACAATAAAAGATAGATGGTTTGTTCTGTATCAGATGTTCAAATTTTAAGCAAAAACGAAATACTTTGTTTACATTTTTCGCCATTCAAATGGGCGTGACCCAGTTTCAACGATTATTTAAAAATAGGTTTTAAGGGCTTCTAATTACCCTAAAAGCTAAAGTAAGGTATTTATAGAAAGGTTATAATCAATACAATTTGAAAATGTAAAAATCTAAAATTGTCAAAAAGAAAAAAAAATATGATTTTAGCTTTCCAACACCCCTTAAAATATCCTGTTGTAGTATGTATAAAATGCCACTATTAAATTTATACAAGGCTATTATAGCTGTACATGTGAAATAATTCGGTTATATGTACACGATATTACTGTTCTGCTTTTAAAATAAATAACGTTCTTATTTACTAAATAGTATAATTTAACATGCTTTATGTGTTTATTTGTTTAGTTAATTTAATACTTATTTTTAATTAATTCATACAAATTAAATTATAATTTACATTTACACACAGAATGTACCTTAATTAAATTTTACATACAACATGCTTGAGTTTTTTTTTATTTTACGTAAGTTGTATTTGTGAATATATTATATAACACGTTAAAATTTGTGTTTAATAAAATTAGATTTGAATAATTTTTATTAGTACATAAAAAATTAAATCTAGGACATAGCTCAAATTTCTTTCTTTCAAAGGCCTTCTTTTTTATTAAATTTGTAGACTGACTGGTATGTTTTCAAACTTAATTCAAGGAGAAATTCTTCAAAGACAGAATGACAGAAGTAAACATTTCATTGCCTGTCAAACCCTATTCTTTGCTTCTACTCTTTATTTTATTTTTACTTCTGAAAATCAATTGGACTTACAATATAGGTTTTAACCAAATTCTCAAGCGGACGAAGATTTGTTCATAGAAATGGTAAATAAATATGTGTCTTAAAAAAAAGTTAAACCTTTTAAAAATTTGTATTTTTAAATATACTAGCTACTGGCGTTGCACGGGATTTTTCTACTTATATAAGTAAAAGCTTCAGTAAAATATACTTTTTCGAAATTTTTGTGCGTTGCACAGACTATTTTAGTTTTAAGAAATAGTGCATGTTTTTCAGAATCAAGAAATGCTATTGCTCATATGTGCATTCATTAAAGTGTCTATTTATTTTTTTTTCTTAACATTTTAAACTACCTTTTGTAAAAAAAAAAGTTTATTAGTTTTATTTTATTTTTCAAAGGTAATAATACAGCTATTTCATTAAAAAAAAAAGGTTAATTATGTTTTGTTCATTATTTTACATATGTGTGTAAAATATTTTTCATACACATTAATAAAGAAAAAGTGATATAAAGAAGTATAAGAATATATTTTATATATTATTATGATATTATATATAATATTTTTTATTTATAATATATTGTATATCATATTGTAAAATTTTTGTAGCTAATTTTTATATAAAATACCATTCAATATTTATTATAACATATTTTTGCAAAAATATTATTTACTAATAATTATATTTATAAAGTATAATATAAATATTTCTATAATTACAGTAATTATTTTATTTTTTAAAATGCAAAATAATTATCTAAAATCTTATCTAATATTCAAAAGATACCTTATTTAAATAACTTTATTTTTAACTACAGAAATAATTAAATGAATTGAAAGAATAAGAAAAAAAAATAAAAACCAATAACGCGACTCGAACTTTGGAAGGACGCGCGGTAAGCAGTTGTTCCAACAATCGGGCCATGAACATTACGTCACGGAGAGTGAAAAGTCCTTTTAAATAAAAGGAAATATATCACATGAACATTGGTTTTATTTTTCTATGGAAATTATGCTTTTTTAACTAAAATGTAAAAAAAAAATAATTAATACAAAACAAATGACAACTGTGATTTCAAGTAGAAATTTTTAAAATTACAAAATTTTATACGTTTAATAGACTTTGAATTCAAATTATGAGCCATTTTTTGGAGAAGAGTAAAAAAAGTATTTAATTTTTAAAATTGCTAAATTTTAAAAGAATAAAGTATGAACTTTTTTAGTTAAGACGATTTATTAATCATAATTATAAAAAATCAATACATAATGATTGAAAAATTTCGGTTAATGATTTATACAAAACAATACTGCTTTATTAAAAAAAATATTAATTTAAAGTAATACATTTAAATGTATTACAAGTAATCGTGTTTAAAATAATGCTCACGGATAAAAAGCTCACGGATAAAAAGCGATTAAGTTTTCCACAAATATTAGAGAAATTTTTGTTTTATAAACAAATGTTTAAAACGAATTTTTTGAATTAAAGCATGTACAGAAAATGAAATAAAAATAAATTTTTCACTCGCACTTTTTTTTACTCACCAAATCTAGTGATTATCATTATTTATAGGTATATACTTTTCTGGTGAAACCTTTCAGAATACGTGAAGTGCACAGGGGAAAAGACAGTCATCTGGCATCAAACGGGTTACCGGTGCCAAACCCTTGGCTATCGTAAAATTGCGTTCTTTTTAAAATAGGTTTTTTTTTTGAGGTTTTAATATTTCAGTTAAGGGTTGCAAACTTCACAAATTGATAACAAACCACGGAGATTTTTAAACAAAAAAAATGTAGAAAAAAAGTAGTGCTGAAATTATGTTTCTCAAAAACGGTATTAGAAGAAAAACACAAAAACATTTTTTAAAATCCTCAATCTTTAAGTAATTTTTTTCCATCTTTGTAAAGATTACGGATTATATTGTTCTGCACACGGAAAAAAGTTTCGTAATATTATCTTTATAAATGACGAAGTTATTAAATATTTAATCAAACTTTTTAGTATTTTTTTGAAAAATCGTGATAAAAGCTTTCGACATTTTTTTAAATGACTGAATCTAAAAGAGAAAAGCATGATTTTTTTATTGTAAAATACCAATTCATTAACACAAAAAACAAATTAATACGCAACGATTTAGAAATCATTTTCATAAAAACGCATCAATTTTGACTCATTTTTAAAAAATTTGTAAAAAATACAAATATTATTATTTTGTAAAAACATTTATTCCGTAACATAGCAAAATAAATTATCTTTCCGATTCTGTAATTATTTTTTTGACTGAGTGAATATTAACGTCGTACTGTTCAGCTACACGAGGGCTTTTGGCGACGGACCACATAATTTTGAACCATGGTCAAGTGACATGGACGGCGCCTGAGCTGGCACCCCTCTCTCTTAACTACCACATCACACCACGGGAGGACGTTTCAACTCTCGACGGATTTAATGTGCATCACTGCCCTACGCGGCGGGTCTTTAGTGATGCTCGAACTCATGACATGCCTGTCATGATCCGATACCTTGACCACTGGGCTACCGCAGCCCTATTTTTTGACTGAGTTTCACAGCAAAAATTAGATTGCTGTTTTAAAAACGTAAACTGCAAAAAAAAATTCTCCTTTATCATTCTTCGTTTTGTGTTACCGGATAAAAAACCAACAGGGGTAAGACAAATATGCGTTTTAAGGTTTTTAATTAATATCTTTTTAACTAAATGCAATATTGGAATATAAATAGTAAAAACGAATTTCTTGGATCATTCCCATATCTTTTGGTACCTTCGGCGAGTTTCTGCGTCGTGTGGTTTGTGAGAAGATAGACATATACAAACAAATAAACAAAGATATATAGATACACTTGTTTACCTACGAATTTTAATAGTGTAGATGGATGGATGATTGTTTTCCTGAGCTTCATACACTTTGTATCGTTTAATTCTCTAGGACTAGAAAGTTGGGATGTTATAAAATATATAACATAAAAGGTGTAAAATATTCAAAATGCTAAACTCTACGTATTAAAGTTTGTAAAAAAGTGCCACCTGCTTAATCTTAAGCATTTTCTGAATACTCGACATTCCATACGAGACAAAGTCTTTCATCAAATTTCCTGCATTACATCCAGACGCGATTTATTGAGACTTTATGGGTTATTTAAGAAAAATAATAATTTCTAAACAGTACCTGATATTTTTTTTAGCTAAAATAATAATAACATATGCATAGATAGCAAATTTCTTTGTAGAAGCAGAAAAAACATACAAAAATAGAAGTATAACCAGATAGTATAGGTCTAAAAAAAGTTAGCCAGTAATAACAAAATAGGCAAATTAAGCCATCATTAAAAATACGTTAACATACACACCCATACCCATCCACAATTCTTATGCTGATATATGACAAATTTAAATTATGTAATTCAGATAAAAATGAGAAATTTAATTTATTTGTTTAACTTGCGTTACAAAAGAATTTCATTACTTTTTATTAGGATGTAAATTTGGAAGTTAGAGACCCCTGTCTCAAAGTAAAACTGCTAGTAATTGTGTGTCAAACCTCCATTTACACTGTTTCGAATTGGACCATATAGGTAATGCATCCCTCTTTCTTTATTATTACATTGATGTTTTAATTGTTTTTGGGAGGAATAATGAGTTCACAGATTGATTGTTGCATTCTACCTCTACTACCTTAATTTGTTGAAAACTATCTTTAAGCATAATATTATTGAATAGTTAGATTTGAACTTGCATCTTTTTCACAATAAAATAGCCAGCAATATTTATGACAGAAGAGACTCTTTAAAATTCCATGTAACTAAAATTCCTTCTTGGAATAGCAGTTTGCGAATATCATTTTACAGAAACATTATCTTGAATTATTTTAATCGAAATAATAAATTAACTACGCAACAAAACGATAAATTAAATATAACGAATTTTTTTTTCATTATAGTTTTCCTTATCGTTCTCTTATATATATTTCTTAAAAACATATGCATGTTTTAAATACATTTATCGAATAATAACGTTTGAATCCAAAATTAACCCATAGAACTATATTTACAAAGTTAGCTTGTTAGTCGCTTTGCTGGGAAGATTAAATATACTTTTCCCGCAGTTTTTACACTTTCTAAAACATTATATACATTTTAAAATATCTACAGTTTGAGAACCTAACCACATATAACCTATCAAATTTCATATTCGGCCATCTGCTTGACATGCTGGTATAAATAACATGTCCTTTTATATTTTGGAAATACCTTGAAAAAATTGGCTAAACAGCAATTTCAAGATTTTTCCTTTCTTTGAAAAATCTTGTGTGTTTAATTTTTAAAATTCTTTCTTTAAGGTATCCGACTACGTTCGGAACCGTGATTTTTGCAAAAGAGTATAAATGGATAATATTTATAATATATAGTGTCACTTAGATTAGAAAATGTATATAAAATTGTTTTAAGAATAGTATTACAATAAAGAATTATTTAAGTACACTATTTTGAGACAAAAAATGAACATAGAATGACCTATTTTCAAAATATTCTCCTTTTGTGAAAAATGCTTCTATTAAAATAATATTTTGTCTGTATATAGCTCAGATCTCTGTACGGAGACTCAACTAGAATTTTTGAATTATATAACTTAGAAGTGGGTTTATTCATGTTTTATGACAACAAAGGGGAGAAAGATTTAAAAAAAAACGCCGACAATTATTTCAATGGGTTGTAAATCTGAAAATAATGTGAATTTTTCAAAACTCATAGTTGAGCCTTTGTACAGAGGTCTGAGCTAAATACAGGCAAAATATTATTATACTAGAAGCATTTTTCCCAAAAGGAGAACATTTTGAAAAAAGGTTATTCTAAGTTAATTTTTTGCCGAAATATTGTACTTAAATAATTTTTTTGTCAAAATGTCCTTTAAACAATTTTATACATGTATTCCAATCTAAGTGACACTAAATATCATGAAAATTATCCATTTATGAGCTTTTTTAAATCACAGTTCCGAACGTAGTCGGATACCTTAAGAATTTATGACAGATTACTTCATAACTTATATTGGAGAATTTCTTATTTATTTATTAGGAAATTTTTGCTCAATATATACATATTGTCTGTGCATTGTATTTATATTTCTCTTGGAATTTTCCTTATTGCCTTACTGATTTACAAAGAGAGATGATTAGTACCTATTTAACCTCACGTGTATTCGGTCCTAAGTTCGATACTTTTTTCTGACTTGTTGGGCCTTTATTTTAATGTTTGCTTGATTGTTTTTCTTTATTCCTTTTATATATTATATTGTTCTGTTGCTTTTTATTTCTACCTCATTTAATTTTTCTCATTTTTAGAGATATATTTTATATTTTTCTTTCATATATATACGCATGTTTCTATTATCATTATTATCATTATATTATGGAAAATACGCCTTTGGTTCGCTTCTTTGCTGAAACACGCTTCTTTGCTATAAAAATCATTTGTAAATCAAGAGGAAATTCTCTTTCAGTAATGTTGAGTGAAAGAAGTGACCTAAGTGACAAATTTGATCAGCCAATGTCGACAAATGGCCCAGTTCTTTTGTATAAATAGTTGCATCAAGTAATTTCTAGAAAGGTCTAGGAATATTATTTGACGAGAAAACATTACGTCTCCAAAAAGTTCTTCCAAGGGTATATAATGAGGTGTAAGGTAAAATGATTTGAGTTCAAATTTAACAATGACTGTGCTTTTTATTTGTCTTATGCGACATTGTGAATATTGATTTTAAATGCATTTATTGTACAAAACACATTAATAAAATTTTTAACACCTATTTGTTTCTAAAGAGTAACTTTTTTCTTTTAAAATAAAAGAAATGCATACGCATATGGCTCAGAGTTCATAATAATTTTATAAAAGCAAATAAAAATATCAATTCAATTTTTTTAAGCAAATTTGATTTACTACATACCACGAAACTTTTTCAGGAAGTTTTATTCTATGGAAACAAAATTGAGGTTTTCTTTCTACTTATTTAACAAAAAAACTATTTTCCACAAATGTGATTTATTTAAAGATGAAATAAATGTATTTTTATTTTAACTGTTTTACTTAATATTTTATACGAAGCATGTTATATCATTTACAGTTTTATACGACAAAAATATTTTGCATTCTACAAGTACAGTTTAAACTTTTATAAAAGAAAAAGTATTCCTGTGAATACTTCAAAGAATATCTATAGAGAGAAGCAAATTATTATTTTAAGAAATCGTAAGAAAATTCAAATGAATAATTTTAAAATGAATTAAAAAGATAAAATTTAATAAAATGTTTCCTATTACTCATCGAAAATTGTTCTAATCTGCCCGACAAACATAGTTGAGGTAATATTCTTTCCAAAAAATATTCTTAATATTTTTGCAAAATAAAAGAGCAAATATGAGTAAAAAAAGTCAGAATTGAACATTTTTTCACATTTCAAGTGTAATTATTCAGCATGAATTTCTAATTTTTTAATTATTTTTTGTATTAAAAATTTATAATGTAGAGGAATTTTCACGCTGTAGGGTATGCCGAATAAAAATTAAGAGCACGATCGGATTAGAAATACAAAATGTTAATGTATATATGAATAGAGATATGGATATATAGATAGTCAGATAGATAAATAAATTGTTTGTTGGTGTATTGTTAGCTTAGGTCATTTTTTAACTTAGTTTTTTTCCAATAATTTTTCTTAGACTATCAAAAAGAGATATTCCGCTAAGAAAGAAGGTTGGGATTCTATAAAACAAGCTTATCCTTACAAACTTAATACCACAAATGTCGCATTTACGAACAAAGAAGCAGGCAAAGGAACAGGAATAGCAACACATTAGTGAGACAGAAAATATTTTTTTGGATGGTTGTCCTACAACAGGTGCTCGAAATTACGACCAGAAGTCGTCTGGTAGGCTTGACAGCTACCCTTGTTCCTTAACCTTCCCCACAATGGGATTACCTGGTAATTGCAATACCTGGTAATCTCTTTCCGGCCTTCCACTCACTACATTGGCAAATTGCAAAATTCAGAAACTGACAGCGAATACTTGTTAATAGTTCAGGCCAAAATTCGATCGCTCATTCACTCTTTGTCATGATGCATTAATGTCTTTATGACACTTGCGATGAATCCCCGATCTACGAATCACTTAGGATTGCCACTCGCTTTATTTTTGCATCATATTGAAATAAACATCAATCATTATTCAATGCTGCTTCTCTGTTCGTGAATTTTCATTACTTTCTAAGCATGTTTACCTTGTATCGCCTTTTCTCTGTCGTACAGTTCTGAAATTTCATATTAATAAGGAAAATGTTTCAATATATAAAGTATCAAGTTAAAATTTTAAAATTATCAATTTAACTCAGGAAACAAGATAAAAATAAGTGTTCTTTAAATAGTTTCAAGCATTAATTATTTGCTGGGTTTTTAGACTAAAATTTCGAAATTTAACTATGTAAATAAGGGCTTATAAGATCACCGAAGTTATGAAGTTATTATATTGCAAATTACAATTTAAGTGTTTAAATTATAAGGCAATGAAACCTTTATAAGAAAACTTCTTTAAGCTCTGCTGACAAATGAATTGGATTAAATTGTTTTTATGAAAACTGTACTCGTCTATAACCTCCTCAGACCCGAGACAAAAATAAAAGCTTGATATTTTGTAAAAGGTACTTAGATAGTTGTTTTGATCACTATGATGTAGAAAAATGCAATAAAAAATTATTTTTAATTTATAGAAGCTAGGGGGATGTATCACATGGGATATATCAAGATCCAGACACTACAATCAGAATTTTTTTTAAGTATTATGCATGATTGAAGTAATTAATTTAATCTTAGCTTTTAATCACACAATACACACAATTTATAAATTCAATATGAAAATTAAGTTTTATTAAAGTTTTAAGTACATATTACATTAACATTATTTTATTTTTTTTTTTTGATTTTCGTGAAATGTATTGAATGTCTCTCTAGTACTTGTAAAGCACAGAAAAACCTTGCAGTTTGTACACTGTGCAGTTACATCCTGATCTTCATCATCATCATCCATCTTACTTCCATTATCATCTTGATAATCATCTTGAATCAAATCAGAGTCATCGCGATTCATCAGCTCTCATCTGATGTAAAATATATCTCTGATTAAAAAAAAAATACTTATTAAATGAAAAATTATGAGGAAAAATGGGTAAAAATGGAAAACAAACACCTAAACTAAAGATTTTATGTATATATATATAATTCAAGGAATATACTTCTATCAATCTTCAAATACTCCCAAAATATAACCAAAAATTAAAACAAAATTGACTAAAAAAGTATGTTCATAAGTGATTGACCCCGATTGTATCACATGTGATACAAATAAATTTAACTAGTCATTATGTTTTAATATTTGAGTAAAAATGTCTTTTTTTGCTGTTAACTAGTAAAATGTACATAAAAAAAGAAAAAGCATATTTTAAAAATAGTTTAATATTTGTATATAAATAAGAAAAAAAATATTTACTTAGACGACGTGCAATCATCTTTTTTTGATTCTGAGACGCTACTAGAAATTGCAATCATCGACAGGTACTGCCATTTGTTGACTAAAAGAGGAAATTATATGAGGTATTTCACTTTGTATCTCATGTGATACAACTGGTTCAAAATTGTTTTTGCAACTCAGCCTTCACAAAAAATTATGAAACTTTTGTATCACATGTGATACAAGGGGACAGAGGAGGTTATGATACTTTGATGATAAGCAAAAAAAAAATAAGCTATGACTTACGTAAGGTGAAGAAATAACAGATTTAAGAAACTTAGATTGAATTAAAATTATTCCGTAAATGCTTTAAAATAATTATAAAAGGACACAGCGCATTTGAATAGAGAATTTGGCTTCCGGCGTACATATCCTTCGTTGTTGTACTAAATAAATCCGTTTACCTTAAGCTTATTGAATCATTTCCCACTTGAAACCCACGCCTTTCTTTTCGCATACGTTTTTGACTCAGTGTATCTTTGTGAATGAATAATTGCTTATTTATTCATTTTATCCGCTTAAGAAAAGATGAATGATTCCTTTAATTGTGATGTTTATCCTCTCTAATGTTTGAGAGTGGATGAAACTCTAAGGACATTAAAGTTAATGAATTCCTTTTCTTTTTGAAAAGAAGGGTATATAAGCTCATGTATTCTTAAATATTTTGATATGAGTTGGCAACGATATATTTTTGTTGGAACAATAAATAACCATTAAAATGTTTTATTAAAGACAAGATTTACATCTCAGGATGTTTTGATGATTAGTTAAAAACTATTTTGCAAGGAATATTGTGTAATTAAGATCATAAAATGAAATTAAGTTTGCAACATGGCTTTTTATCCTTATTTAATTTTTCTGAATGATCATTCAGAATGTACTGAATTTGGATAGATCTCTTATATACATTGCATGAAATATATACATGCATATTTGTTCCCCAAATTATATTTTCCTCACGCTTTTATTTTTGCACAAATTTGACTGTACATGCAAAAGAAAACTATGTGCACTAAATTTATGATTTGTGCACATACTTTTATCAATCAAAAAGACAGTAATTTATTTTCAACGCCATTACTGTCAATTTATTTTTTGTTAGTCCGTGCGCATTTAGAAGTGTGAGGTACTTTTATTGAGGAAGATAACAATGGCTATAAATATTTATTAATAATAACGAATTATAACATACATCTAGAATCAAGTGCTCTGTCCTGGTAATTATACAGATATCTAAAATTAGGAAGTTAATTTCAGGTCTATCGGGCAACCCAAGAGCAATATAATGTAATCAAACCTGTCTCTCTTGTTGGTTACTTTAAATAATCTTCAGCATAAAAAGCGTAATCAGAGATAATACTTTCTTTCTAAACCAGCCCATTTTGACAAAAAAAAAGAAGTCAAATTGCTACATGTAGACTCATGAAAGTTACAATGCAACTATGTTTTGTATTAAAAAAAACTAAACGCACCAATATAAAAACACCTAAATGAGCCCCATCAGTAATATTGTTCATTAATGTTAAGGTTTTGAGTGGACGAAGCACCATACGAAGTATCAAAGCTTCAAAAATCCTATTTTCTTCTTTTGATTCAAGTGTACCCTAAAAAAGTGGCGATTATCGTTTTCAAACCTCAAGAAAAGTCTACTTCTTTTTTTGAAAGCGAATGTGTATGCGACTGCATATCCCTAAAGTTAAAACAAAAAAATTACAAGACATCATGAAGCACTTTTGTACGCCTAAAAGTATCTAATTTAAAACAACAGTTACATATATGTAAATTCGCATGCTTCCCATAATCTGGTAATGAATAAATCATCTCAAAATTTTATTTTGTGAGCTAAACATCTTTAAATTGCATTATCATTGGAGCTTAAATATCAGGGTGTTAATCGGTATCAAGGAGGAAAATTATATAAATGATCAGAATCTACCTATGAGGAAAAATTGTTTTTTAATATGGAGATTTGGTCAAATTGATTGTGAAAAATTAATTTCAAAATTTAGTATTGCCACAAACGAGCTAAGTTTTCGAAAAAAAAGTAAAAAAGACCTCCTGTGATGCTTTAATGTCATACTTTTAATTTATTATTGTTTTTGTAATAAAGCGTTTTACACTACATTCTGTACTGTGGCCTTACTCGCTTAGTGTCTCCTCATCTCGTTAGGGTTACTTTTCCGCCCACGTTTTGGTATGTAATTATGGCTTCACAGGATGTTCTCTACCTCTCCTCCAAGTTTGTACGTGGAATTTGGAGACACCCTGTATATATATTGAACTGCCATAAAAACAAGACACTGTAATATATATATATATATATATATATATATATATATAGTTAGATAGCCCTAAAACTTTCTTTAAACCTGCACCTGCAAACTTGGTTCTTAAGGTCAGAAGTTTGCTATTGTACTTCTGTGGCTAATATTTCCTACTATCTTGACTAGTTATACTTTGGTTTTATAGCTATTTGTATATATATATACATGTATAATCAAAATATGAAAAACGCATATCCTTTGCAACGAATTCAAGTTTCTCTTTGAATTATTATTTTTTTCTTTGCTTGGAAATTATACTTAAAATAAAATTTCATCAGTGCTTGATATAATGACATTATGTGAATTTATACTGAATACTTTGACTTGACTTAAGATGTTTTTAGCTTTATTTTATGGAATCTATTAATTCCATGTAGTCGCTGAGTGAGTTTCGTACTTTTAAATCCACATTCAATTAGTTACGTAAGAAAAACACAAATTAGGACATTAAAACGCGTGGTTTACATATCGTTTACAAAATCAATCTTTCTTTGCTCCCAAAATCTAGTGTATTTATAATAATGGTCAACCGGAAGCTATTAAAAACTAATGATTTCCGGTTAAGTCTTTTTTTATTGGTCAGCATACATATGTGATCCAAGAATGCATCATCGGGATTTAAAAACCATGAAGTTTCAGTTTTGAGGAAATAAGAGTTATAGTCGTTCCAGTTGTAAGGGCACCCCCCTCGGGTGCCCTTCTCTTTGATTATCAGCATGAGAAAGAGGTGTAGGAATAAATGAAGAACTAGAAGCTGCCATGATCTTAATATGACTTTATTAAGACCTTAAATTTAAACCTCTAACAGATTAGATAGTAATATGATATGTGAGAGAATCTACGGTGGTTAAACACACAATATATATAATACCGAAATAGCGTAAACCGGATTACTATAAATAACTAACTCGCAAGGCTCAATTCCAATGCTATCACAGATCCAAATATTAAATAGTCACTCTTACCTTAATGTCGAATGAAGTAGCAATCAATCTGATCCTAGTTGAAGTTGCGGTTCACTGGAGTGCAATGGTATGCACCCTGACCTAAGGGCTCTCTGTGTCACGGGTAACTTCTGTTGACTGTCATTTAACCTTTCAAAAACTCTTCACACTTGATTCACGGACTAGCATAACATTCCCCAAATTGCCACCCCGCTTACTCTAACTTCTGATGTTTAATAGCTTCCTAATTTGCATCTTTCATTCACTCTTCACTTCTTGGGTTTGGTTGGAAAAGAGTTGCAAATAATTCTGGCCCCAAAGAACCCAAAAGGACATGTTAATGAAAAGACGCGTGAGCCCGTCACACAGTTAGATGAGCAAACTAGAAACTAATTATATGAGAAGTCTTGGAAAAGTCAGGACTGTTATGAATTAAAATCCCTCGAGAGAAAATTTAAGTGAATTATTATATACTTTTTAATTATAGTTCCCATAGATTATGTATTTATACTTAGAACTATTAATTCCTAGTATTTTATAGATTTTTCTAGCCTTACGCTTAGTGTAAGTTCTTTCAAAAAATACATTCGAGGAAATAAACACACTCTTCACTTGGGTGATTTTTTTTAATGAATATATTTTGTGCTAATTACCGAACTACTTTGGATTTTTAAAAATGACTCACGTAGAATACGAACCACTTCTGTCTTCTTTCTTGTTTTGAGTGACATTTCCCATTTTTACATTGGAGTAAAACTTTGAAATGGCTGGAATATTTTCTGGAGCATTCAGACAAAAAGTCCTTTAAAACTCGGTATGGTAAAGTATGAACATTTTTTATCAGTCGTATCCTATTCCTTAGTTTTTTCCCCTTAAAAGTCTCTTTTATCTCTAAACGTCATTTGGACTTGCAAAATAGGCTTTTAAGAAACGCACAAAAGGACGGAGATTTCTACTGTATGGTTAAGAGAAAAATTTATAAGGCCGGTAAAGTGTCCTGGATAAGATAAGATTTTTGCAAAAGTATTTTTTATCACAATGATGGTTTGTTGTTTTTTTTTTTTTCATACACGTCTTTTTGTTTCACTCCCTTTTTCTCTCAACAAAGGAAGTGAAAGTTTGGATGCGAAGCAATTTGTAAAAAAGGGATAAGATCTGTAAAGGATTACCTCAGGCACAATTTGAGTCAAAGTATTTCACTCGATTTCTGACAATCTAAATTCCCAGCGAGATTAAGCGTCGACGGGAGTTTCCTTCACTATTTCTCAAATGAGTGCCAAAAATTGCGCTGGGCGTTGTTTCTAAGTAATAATATTATTCTTTAAAATTTATAATGTATAATTTAAGTACTAAAAATTATTTACAGTATGTATTATAAATTGTTTTTAGAAATATCAAAGCATTCCGTTATAGTGATACTGTTTTAGTAGGATTTCTTTATGTGGTATTAGCGAATGCTCTTTCAAAAGCGACTTCGGGGGGCATTTGTAAAAACGACAATTTTTTTTTCCCAAAATGGTGTCGATTAAAAAAAAAAAAATCTCAATGTCTGCTTTGGTTTCACGAAACAGAATTGTTTATTAATATTTAGTGTAAATTTTGACGTTGTTATGGATGCAAACCTCTTGGTCCAAAATCGATAAACTATGATATAAAATATTTAAAGAAGTTAGTAGCGTTAAGGTATCCGACTACGTTCGGAACCGTGATTTTGCAAAAGCGTATAAATGGATAATATTTATGATATTTAGTGTCACTTAGATTAGAAAATGTATATAAAATTGTTTTAAGAATAGTATTACAATAAAAAATTATTTAAGTACAATATTTTGACAAAAAAATGAACATAGAATGACCCATTTTCAAAATATTCTCCTTTTGTGAAAAATGCTTCAATTATAATAATATTTTGCCTGTCTATAGCTCAGACTTCTGCACAGAGGCTCAACTAGAAATTTTGAAATATATAACTTAGAAGTGGGATTATCCATGTTTTACGATATAGCAGAGGGGAGACATTTTAAGAAAAAAACGCCGATAATTATTTCAATTGGTTGTAACTCTGAAGATAGTGTGGATTTTTCAAAAATCATAGTTGAGCCTCTGTACAAAGGTCTGAGCTATATACAGTCAAAATATTATTATAATTGAAGCATTTTTCACAAAAAGAGATTATTTTGAATAAAGGTTATTCTAAGTTAATTGTTTGCCGAAATATTGCATTTAAATAATTTTTTTTGTCAAAATGTCCTTATAAAACAATTTTATACCATGTATTCTAATCTAAGTGACACTAAATATCATGAAAATTATCCATTTATGCGCTTTCTTAAAATCACGGTTCCGAACGTAGTCGGATACCTTAAGGGTCTTCCTAGAAGTGGCAGGCAGACTGTGAATGAAGCAACTGTTGAACTTAATACTTGTCGGGAACTAGAATACCACTTACACTTTAGCTGCGCTACAAAGAAGGCACACTTTGAAATTTATTGCGATATAAATGATTCTATAAAAATATTCCTTATATAATGCTTATGATATATTGAAAAAATTATATGTCTATAATACATTGAACTTTATACATATTTATGATCAGGGGAGGACATTTGGTTCACCCTATATATTAAAAGTAAATTTAGATCAAGTATAAAATAAAAAAGAAATTTAACTGAGAATTAATTATTTTACGAAGCCCTTTGGAGAATAAGGACAATGTTCTCTATTCATATGACACCATTCCTTCATGATAACTATAGTCTAGTGTTTCCAGTCAGTCAATTAATAAGTTCACGTGGTGTCCTTGTCACATAATAAATACAGTCACATGTTTGAACCCAGTATGTTCATGAATTTCATTATTGCCAACTTTTGGTTTTTCAAGAAACTTTCTTTTAAAAAGTAATATTTGTCAACAAAAATAACTCACAAAATGTACTTCATTTAAAAATATACGTATAATATAACTTTTTAAAAATAAATTTTGAAAATCTTTTTTGAAGAGAGAGAATCGTGTTACTTCAACACCTTTACCTAATTATTAAATTTAAAATGTTATCTAAATTTTACAGTTAGAACAACAAATATAAGTCTAATGTCAACTTTGAATTCATTGTAGATCACGGGATTCCATTTGTCATAGGACCATGCATTGTTCGCTAAGCGGACACCTCACACTCCATACTTCAACACCACGCAAGCATTATGAATTTAGAACCTCAATAGATTTAACGTGCATTAGCCCCTCAGTACTGCGGTCACCCTAGTACTCAGCAGAAGTATCGTCAAATACTAGTGAGAGTGAGAGATATATTAATGTCGCATTTTAAAGCAACACGAGGTATATTGGCAATGGACCTCGCTCTCTTGAATCTTTATCAAGCGATGAGGACGACATTTTACAACGACTTTGAGCTCACACCTTATTCACCTTATTACCACACTCCACCAATGGAAGAATATTGAGCCACGACAGATTTAACGTGCTTGGGAACCCTCAACAAGGCGTGCTTTCAGTGACACCGAGATTCGAACCCGAAACTCTCCGATTACGAGTTTGTGACCATAACTCAGCGGTACACAATCTGACGCCCGCGGGCCGCACGTGGCTCATCAGACCTTTTTAAGTGGCCCGATCATGGTCCATTGCTCTGAGAAATTCATTTATTTATGAAAATTTAGTGTGAAATTCTTTGTTAAGAAATCAAATTATACTTTTTGCTGTCGATGCTTATGGGTGCGAATCGATATATTTTTTTTTTCTTATTAGTGATAATAGACAACAGTGGAGTAGTGATCATTTTATGAGTGGAACTAATTTTTAGCTATCTTTCATATCTTGTAAGCGAAAAATATTCAAAGAAAATATGTTGTTTCAAGACGTTTGGGAAGTTAACTGTTTTGTGTGGATCAGTAATTGTTTGATTTGTCACGAAATTGTTGTATCTTAAAAAACACCAATAAACAGGAATTGTGCAATACTTTTCCTCGAAAATTTCAAGGGGTGATAAATAGGCTCTTGAATAATCTTTACAACAGCAAAACTCTTTTGTCAGTGGCAATGTCACGGTGGTAACAAAATCACTGCATGAAATTTATTATATTATTGGTTATCATAAGAAACAGTTTGCTGATGAAGAAATTGTGAAGGAGGGATTCTTAAATGCTTCTAATTTTAAAAAATTCAGTGACAAAAATAAAAAATATAAAAAATAATTAAAAAAACAAAATAAGAGTTTTAATATTTGATCAATTTTCCATATTTTAAATTTTCTATGTTATTCTGGTCTTAAAGCATTTCTCCCCCACCCTCCCTCCAATTAATCACCACGTTGCATCCCGCGTGAAACATCCATTTTGTGTATGCAGCCCGCATGAAATAGCTAACATATATATGCGGCCCGACAGAAAAAAAGGTTGAGTACCCCTGCCATAACTACTAGGCTGCGAATACGAACTCCTTTGTGAAAACTTGGCTACCACCCTTCTCGACAGTCTCTGGGGCTGCGGTAGCCTAGTGGTTAAGGTATTGGATCATGGCAGACATGTTATGAGTTCGAGCCCAGTACCGCTAAAGACCCACCGTGTAGGGGGGAGCGGTGAACGTTAAATCTATTGAGAGCTTAAATGCTCTCCCGTTGTGTTGTGTGGTAGTTGGAGAAGGAGTGCCAACTCAGGTGTCGTCATCGTCACTTGACCATGGTTCAAAACTACGAGGTCCGTCACCAAACGCCCTCGTGTAGCTGAACAGTGCGACGTTAATATTCAATCACTCACTCACCCAACAGTCTCTTCAAGGTTATTTATAACTGTGAACCACAAAGAAATTTTTCTTTACATTAAAACTCACAAGAAATGTAGAATGTCGAAAGTCAAGAAGAAGATTTTACAGCAAATTGAGCATGAAATAGTTTTTAACAGGTTTTATGTCCTTTACAAAAAGACCTAGATATTTTTGTTGTACATTGCTTCATATCCAAACTTTTCTTGAGAGGAAAAATAACGTATAAAGGTAAAAAGGAAACGTAAAGAAGAGAAACAAAAAGTTTAAGAGACAGCAGACCTTTACTGGAATAAAATATACTTCCTCGAAAATTCTCCGATCTGAAATAAAGTTTCGCCCCATTTATTTTCTCCATTGCACTAAAGTGATCCTCTTCATTTCGTATGTTTTATGAAGGCTTATTTGGGGAGTCCAAATTATATGTAGAGATAAAAACCTATTGACACGAATGCATTCTGTTGACGTCCTAGGGACACACATATGCTAATAAAAAATAAAATGAATTTGAAATCTAACATATTAATAATATTAATTATTTTTGGTAATTTCTGCTTGCTTACAAAAGTACATGTCCATAAGTGTTTATAGTCAAAATTTTATTCATTCTTAAAAGAAATATTTGCATTAAGTACTATTGTGACGGGCTCACGCGTCTTTTCTGTAAAATAACCTCTGGGTTCTTTGACGGCCAAGATTAATGGCAAATCTTTTCCAACCCAAATCCAAGAAGTGAAATGCAATTGTAAAATGCAAATAAGATAGCTTTTAAAAGAACAGAAGTTTTAGTAAGCATGATGGCAATTTGAAGAAAGTTATGTTTAGAAGAGATAGAAGTGTGAATTGACGGCCTATCAAAAGATTACCAAGATTTCTAGCCATTACTTCAAGGTGCATACTATTGCACGCGCGCCTAAAAGTCTCTCAACAGTGATTGGACTTTAGCTCGAATCAAGGTAGGACTGATTATTTGATATTAGGACGTAATATTACCAGAATTGAAAGTAAGCGGATAATATAATTATTTAGATAAGTGATCCAAGTTACGTGATCAGGTTTAACTACAACTGTGTGTTTGGTTTATTGTCACTTAATATAAGTTTATCTAATTTATTAGAAATTTAAGTTATATTCTTAATAAAGTCATATTAAGAATTTTAAAATGTCGATTCATTTCGAGAACCCCACACCTCTAATTCACGCTGAAAACCCAAGATATGGTTGTTGACGAAACACTGAAGATTGTTTTATGCTGAAAAATAAACGTTGCATTTAAAAATACATATTTACATATACGCATATATGTATATATAGAGTATTTAATGAAGGTTGTACACTTTGAATTGAAATTAGGGAAGAAACATTTTATAAAAAAAAAAGAGTTTGATGTAAAATTTATCTAACCTAATAAATCATAATAGCTGATACAACTAACAAGCTATAAAATCAACTCATCTTAAAATTATCATAAAACATAATTTTATCATAGAAGAAAAAAAAAACTGTTCTAACTGGTAAGCATGTATAATAATAATAAATAGCACACTATATAATAAAAAGCAAGTAAAACATTGTAATTTTAAAGAAATATGCAATGCTTAAAAAGTTATGTTATGTAGCATGAGTATTATTGAATAATATTTTGTAACCATGTTATATGAAAACATAAATTTTTTATATGCTTGATTGAAACTCAAAACATAATGTATTATTTAAAACGCGTTTATGTTTTTAATTAATTGAATAATGCATTTAGATTTACTATGAACCTCTTGCTGGATAGAATCGACTCAGCCTTCCACCCCTTCAGTGTGTTGATAAATGAGTACCAAGCTTCCTTGGGAACAAAACACTGGGTGTAAGGGGGGGAGGGGAGTTCGAGTCAGACTGATCTCCTGACTGGAACATCTGCTCGTGCACCTCATTGCCCAAGGTGATGAAAACTAAGATGGGGAAAGTGAGCCCTGACCCTCATGGGCTGTTGCGCCACAGAGCTTACGATATTTCTCTATACTATGATATTTCGCTTATACTAAATGTGCTGTATATAGTTCCTCTTTTTTCAGTTCTATATAAAAACAAAGTTGGAGAAAAGTATGGTGTACATAGTAATATTCATACAATGGTTGTAACAACTATTATAATGAACACTGATTAATAATCTCCAAGCAAACTCTCCCCAAAGTTTTCAAACAGTTGGTCAAGATTCTAGTCCACGTTGTAATAAAATAAGATATATTTCTCTTTCGCCCTACAAGGCGAAAAACATCTACATGCATTCTGACAACATATAACATCGCTTGAAATTAAATGATCATTTACTTGTTTGCGTGGAGTCCTGTAGTGAAAACGGTAGGGCTACGATGGAAAAACGTATTGTTGATGCCTGATCCTTCCAAGAAGTTAAGTTACAAGAGTCATAAAACAGATTCATGATAGCCCTATTGGAGGTTATTTCAACACCAAAAAAACTTTATTAAAAGTACGTAGAGATTTTATCGAAATCAAATAAACGCTGATGAAATGAATTGTTAAGAGAAATGCCGTGCACGTGGTGCTAGAAACAAACCTTAATCAAATACCGAAAGAAAACAAGATCCTTATATTGTCGAAACTCATTTTGTGAGAGAATTGTTTTGATATTCTTGGACCTTTCCTGTGACTGAGAAAGGCAACAGATTCTTACGCGTTGTTGCAGATTGTTTCAAAAAGGGAAACGAATAACAAATCAAGAAGCCTCAACAATTATTTTCGTTCTCATGAAGAACTTACAATCACGATATGGAGTTCTTTCCTTTTGTAATCACAAGTTCAAGGAACCGAATGAATAGTTTACAATTAAAAAGAATTATTTATATATGATTTTTTGGGGAAAAGTATTCTATTTACGGTTAATAAAAGTGTACTTTATCCAAACATCGCATTTAAAATTAGAAAAGAAAGTTCAAAGGGAATAATATTGATTAATATAGCTATTGCTAATACTTCTTGCTAATAAACACTTAATTCATGAAAACTATTCATGTAAGTAGGAGTGTCACTAAAAGCCATTGCAAACAAAATATGATTAATATGATCATTTTAAAGTTAAGTAGTTAGTTTAGTTAGTAGTATGTAATGAAGTTATTTTAAGCTGAAATACCTTCAAATAACTCGCATACTAAACTGAATAGGTAAATTTAGTTTCGCAAGTTTTACTCCAAAAAATAATAATTTAAAATAAATTCACTTAAATTCGATTGAAACCTTTTCTAAAAGATTTAAAATCAATTATAGAAGTAGTAACTGCATTGGATTCCTTAAAGGCCCTCAGCTTTACTTCCGATGTGTTCATAATTCATTATCGTAACTCAACTCATTCGTTAAAGACTAGATAGTTGCATTTAATTCCTTGGGACAACGTTTTCAATTCAATTTATCATTGCAAACGGACGATTGGATATTTACTCATGCTCCTGCTCAGAAGAGATGTATAAGTCATTTAACATTTAATTGATGTTTATCTTTCAGAGCAAGGACAATTAAGAAGAGTCTGGATTTTTCTTTTATATTGCAGACTTAGTGATCATTTTTCTTTTCGAAAAATATTAATTTGCTCATATTCTTAGTGTCTTTTTTTATATTTTTATCTTTTATTAACATATGGAGATAATCAATTATTTGATTGTCTTAAAATGATTTGGATATTTTGATAAAGTTAATACTTTTTTCCTTAACTCTTTTTATATTTCAAACGTTAGTATTGAAATTCCTCGATATTTTTCTCAATTATTTGATGTCTTTAAAGATAAATGATAATTCTAAGTAAATTAAACATGTGCATTATCTAGGTCAATATATTATATTGTGATCCTTATTCAGTATTTAATTTGTTAGAGTCATCATTCAAAGTATGACGTAGAAGGATTTAAGGATCCAACCGAACTATAAAAATTATATAAATCAACAAACGAACTATTACTGAAAATTATTTGTAAAACGAAAATAAAACTCCCCTACCTTCCCTTATACCACTTTACTTTTTTAGTGATATATTGATCAAATGGTAAGATACCCTGATTATTATATTTAAACGATATATTGATCAAATTTAAAGATACCCTGATTATTATATTTAGACGATATATTGTTTCAAGTGGTATTTATTGTAATATTCTATTATTTGTAGTATTCTTTCTTGTTCAATTAAAAAATTTTTAAGTAAAAAAACTATTCGTGTACTAGTTTTTAAAAGTTTTTTTTTAAATTTTACTTCTAATAAAATCTTATGGTCTGGAGTCAACACATAATATCCGCACAAGGACAGGAAATATCAATATTTAAATTAAAAAAAGTATTACATTTGTTGCATGAGGGAGTAAGAGAGTCAGAGAGAGAGAGAGAGAGTAAGAGAGAGAAAGAGAAAGAGAGAGAGATCTCCCTCTCCTTAAAACTTAAAAGTAAGCATAATAGCATGTGGTTAAGTAAACATGCATGCATGTGGTAAGTAAGCATGCATGCATATGGTACGTAAGCAAGTAAGCATGTATGCATGTGGTAAGTAAGCAAGTAAGCATGTATGCATGGGGTAAGTAAACATGTATGCATGTGGTAAATAAGCAAGTAAGCATGTAAGCATGTGGACATGTAAGTATTACGAAGTCAATTTATGTTTGAATAAAACAGTGGTATCAAAAATGTTTTAGGTATTAGTCTCTTCAAAAATGAAAAATACATAAAACACACACATAAGGGTAAACAATATATTTTTTACTATCATAACACGAAATATGATAATAGGAAGAATTTTCTGAAAATATCAGCTTAATAAGTAAAAAAAAGTAAAAATAAGTAAAGTAAATTAAGTAAATTAAAGTAGATTATGCATTACTGGAAGATCATACGATTATTTGTTTTCTCTAAGAGCATATACATATATGTATTCTTATTACCACAAGTTCATTATTAAATAATTTACCTTGATGCAGCATTTTATATGCATGCTGAAAATGTGTATAGTATAACTAAATCTACTTGTAATTTAAATATATTATTATCTTATTTAGTTTACTTTTATTTACGAGTGAAACATACATGTGAGGATAATTTTAACTGGGTTCACTGTTATCTGAATGATTTTAATCTATGTTTAATTAATCGGATTGTATATTTTACCAGACAACCTTATTAAATAAAAGCATGTAACGTTTTTGCAAAAGATACTACCAGTTTTACTACAAGTCTTGCCCTAGTCGATTACTTGATCTAGGACAGCGCCACGTCAACTCATTACGCCAGGAATGTATGCAATTACCAAAGCTGATTGCTTTTCTCTCAGATTTCCTGATATGTTTTTCAGCAGCTACTTTCTCTAAGAAACTCTGTATTTGAAACACCCATACTGTCACTAGAAGACAACTTCACCAGAATTAGTGTCCGACATCGCAAATAGAGGTTCCTCTTTAGAGCAAATTCATTAATATTCCTTAAAATAAATTAAACTCTTAAGTATGCATCTTTTTGTTTTCTGTTTTTATATATGGGGAGCGGGTGTATGTAAGTGTGCACATGCGTTCATTATGCGTAATAATGTTCATTTTTTGATACTATTTATATGATAATGTCTAGTAAAATTGTACAAAGAAGGCGCAATACACACAGAAATACTACTCAGTGTCATCGTAATAAGGAAATTGAACACCGAGTAATACGACGTGAGGGCTGTTGACGTATGTTGTTCCACTATATTCACATTTCACTTCTGAGTATTAGCTTATTTATCTTATATTTGAATATTTTGAAGAGCAACGTTTGGTAAATTAGTATATTGTCATACTTATATTAAGATTTGCTAAAAAAATATGTTATTCTTTGCTGTTGTTTCTGATCCTCGAACGATTTGACATGTGTAGTATCAGCTCCAGAAAGTTGTTAACCACCAAAAAATCTATAACAATAAAAAGATTGGATGTTAATCCCCTCCTTAGAAAGTCCAATACATCTCAGAGTGTGATTTGTTGAAGCTGGATGGTCACAGCGTTTCTTAGAAATAGGGTGGATTTTTCTGCCACTTTCGAAGGAAAGACATTTCAAATGACCACTTGTTAGTCTAGCCAGAGCAATCTGGGAGTTACGGTCATATTTGATTTCCTGCAGCGAGCCAGGGGATGTTACTGTGTACCATTGATGTGTTGGTGGATTACGCCATATTAAATTTAGTATAAATCTTGTATTAAGGTATAGTTCTTGATAAGTGAGCGAAGTGCCAGCAGACGTTTCATTCTCACAACCCTCTTGGGTCAGTCCATCAGCGATCTCATTACCTCTAATGTTAACATGATGTCATTCTTTAAATTCAAATAACTAAATTTGTTCTTTCATTCATAAAATCTACAAAATGAGCTTTTTATAAGTACGCACTTTAAATTTTAGAGCAATGAGAAAGGGATTTCAGTAATATATTATGATAACGAAAAGTTATAAATTTATAAAATGTTTTGTAAGAAAAATAAGAAATAAGATACGTATATAGTATACAGGCCTTGGAACTGTATTAAAATATTTTTTTATTATTATTTTATGTGAAGTAATATTTTAATTTTTATTTTAGTGCGTTTTGAAAAAAAAATTATCATTATTGTTAACACGCATATATTTCACATATATATATAACACGTATATCCATATATATTTCAAATAAGACAATAAATTATCTTCCAAATAAAATGATGAAAAATCATTAACACTAGGAAGACTGAAACTTAGTATATCCCTATACTGTCCAAAAACAGTCAAAATGACTGCATTGTAAAAGAATAACTAATGAGTAAATAAATTTGTTTAAAATTAATTTTTAATATTTTTATATTATTTACAGTCATATAACAAGTTATTAGTAATATTAACACATTAAAATAAATTTACTTCACTCGGAAAACAAATATACTCTAAAAAAGTCTAAGAAATTGTGCCATTATATACACCATTTTTTTTCTAACTGAAATTAGAAAGCAGTCAAAATGACTTCCTTGGACAATCTAGTGTTAATAAACCATAAACCTATATTTAATTTGAAATAACTTTACATTTCTTACTAATCTCTATTTCATGCAATTTAACTCGTTTTTCTTTTTCTGTTTTACACTACTTATCCTCTTTTCTTAAAAAAACGAAAACTGAATTTTCAGAAATGGTCTTCACTGCCAGAGTTTTAAATCGAAAATATTTCTAGCGTGTGATGGATTACAGTTTTATATTTAGACAGAACCTTTTAAACCGACATTCTTTTGATTTTATTTTGATTTATGTTCTTTCCTTACGGTGAAGGGTTTTTGGAATTGATGGAAGAGCGTTCCATCACACACAATGTCTTTGCCGATTCCTTACACCGTATATCGGAATCAAGTAAATGCACTTTTAGCATTTTTAACATTTTATCTTTGAATCAACTCCACAAATTGATGCTTACATTAAACAAATACATTCGACAATTTGCCTATACCTTGATAAAAAGAAAACGCTGAATTTTATTGAAAAAGGATGGAATTTCAAAATTCATATTTTTTAGCTTGAATTAATCTTTTCGTGGGACTTGTGGGAAGAGATTAATTCCCACCAACATAATCATACAAAAATACATCAGTGGGAAGCCCAAAACCCATTATAATATATTAACCTTGCTGTTATAATGATGGGAAGACTGATTCCTGCTGCAGTTTTGTGCTATTGCACATAATCCAGCGATTATTGCATCTGTAAATTGGACAAAAAAGATAGTACTAAAGAAGATGTACTTAGTCTAGCGTTTCTCAAACTGTGGGGCGCGCCCCCCTTGAGGGGCATCATAATTCTACGAGGGAGGCGCGAGCATAATGAAAAGTCGAAAACAAGAGCTTATTTAAAAAAATTTATTAATTTACTGAAAGTAAATAAACAAAATACATTCCGACATAATAAAAAATAAAAAACACATTTACACTACATAATAAACTTATAAATGTATCAGTACTGCCCAATGTATTTTAACATTATTAAGTTAAGAACAATTTTAATAATGATCAGTGACCTAATGGGCTTGTCATATATAAAATTATATACAAAAATTAACACTTATCTTGATAATTTGTACAGTTTATAATTAATGCCTTAACTTCTGATTAAAAGTTACGCGATTCACTCTCCAGTGCCACCATTTTTCACGTAATGTATTGGGAGGGATGAAAAGGAATAAATAAATAAAACGTTTCCTGAAAAAAGTAAATCGTTCGCAAATACTGTCAAGGTCATTTTATTGTATTCCATAGCCTTCGGAATAATTTTACTGATAGCAGTGCTAAGAGAAGCTAGTACTTCGGAAAGACGTATATATACGTCCGGGGCAATTATCGCTTTGGCTGAGTAAGACGTGTATAAAAGTAGTTGGTACTTAAGAGGTTAAAGTCGTATTGTAGCTTTAGCGTCAAAGTATAGTATTATTGAATTCACAATACATTGTTATCGTATGGAAGGGGGCGCGATGAAAATTATGATTGAATATTGAGTCACATGTATTGAAACTTTGAGAAGCACTGACCTAGTCCAAAAGTTTTAGCTGTCTGTAACGATGTTATGGGAGGTGTTGATCACTTCGATAAAAGAAAAGAAATATAACAAATAAGATCTGTAAAGTGGTGTGGTATGGTATCTTTTATTTTCGTATTGACCTTGCCGTCATAATTAGTTTCATACTGTGGCAAGTGAACAAAAGAAACCATAGCTTAGACCAACCAACCTTCCGTAAAGCATTAGCTCGTCAGCTAACAGACGGAAATTCCTCAAGAAAAAGGAAAGAACGTCCTGCTAGCTTCCATGGAAAGAAGTGTGTACCAGTGTGGGAAATTGTATGCCAAAGATGGTTTACAACTATAGACGATGTCGGAAATGTAGCAGAAAGTAGCATGAAAAGAGGACCCGCTACTTGTGTGCAGAATGTTATGACTCCTTGTGCGTTTCAGCATGCCTCTCATCTTTTCCCGACAAATAATTACCATTAAATTTAATTTTCTTTATGACAGTGAATGGTTCCTTGAGGAGTATTCTTCCCACCCCTAAAGGGTAAATGTTAACATAAAATTTAGCAAAATAAAATATATATTTCCTTTAATGTTAATGAGCAAGTGTTAATAAAACGTAAAAAACTGCGAGAATTTCAAAAGAGAAATAAATGATCCATGAAAGGGTTTACGTATATATAAATAAAAGATATATTGTATCATGTAGTTTTTGTAACAGTGTGTGTTGCTACTATTTGAGCCATGCAGAAATATTAAAAATAATTCTTGAAATATATCTGAGTTTCGTATGTGTTTCATTCACCACTTTGTAGAATTTTATTATTTTTTTCTCACCGATTCTTTTTTTTTCAGCAAGCCCTAGTTCATTTTCAAAAGTTAACGCTTATACGTACATATTAAATGACGGTAACTACGTATTCTCAATAATTAATGATAAAAATAAATTAAGAGCAGAAGTTGATAACAGAATCAAATGTTTCTACCGACTGAGCATACAATTAAGATTTACTAAACTAAATTAAGAATTTACGAAACCCTGATATTACCTGTCTTGTTTTATGCAAGTGAAACACAGACCTTAAAAAAGATATACCTCGCTCACTGGATATGTTTTAGAGAAAATTTCTCAGAGCTTTCTTTGGCCCAGTGCAGAAAGGAGGATGGTGGAGAACCAGATGTAAATTGTAACTGTACAGGCTTTATAGGCATCCACAAATAACACAAGTCATTCGTAGTTATGGATTAAGATGGCTTGTTCATATTTGGAAAAGCTCGAAAGATAATCTCATTAAGATCTTGGCGTTTAAAATACTCGATGTTATCCGGGCTAAAGAAAGACCACCAACTTGATGGCTGGAAGGCATTGAGAAAGATTTAAAGACTTTGAATATTAAGAACTGAAGAGGAGGACTCTCAGAAAAAGTATGAAGTAAAAACAATAATCACATAAGAATGGAGGAAAATCAATGCAGAAATTACAAAAAAATGATTAAATCTATACCAAGACACTTAAAAGTTGTTGTGGACACTAAAAGAGATATCCTACTAAGTACTAAATTAAGAATGAAATACTCTTTCATATAAACTACAAGCTATATCAAGTTTCTTAAATTAACTGTATTTGCTATAATTTGTATTATTCTAGTAATATATCGAGGGGAAAAAAACTATGGAAATTGTGTTAATGCAATAAATTTAACAAATGTTGCGAGTGATATATACAGTGGGCCACAAAAGTGTTCATACACTTGCAGTTTCTTATAAAACTTAATGTTTTCGAGTAATAAAAATTAATATATTGTAATTGTAATTTTTTTATTATATCTGCAACTTGTTCTTAATGGAATGACATAAATAATTTTTTAAAAATAGTATAACTATTTTTTTTAAAAAATTAATAATCAAAAAGCTACTAAAAATTACGCCACAAAAGTCTTCATACACTTAACAAAAATCTCAACTTAGTTTTAAATATTGTATTTCTTTCTTAATTTAGTACTTAGTAGGATATCTTTTAGTGTCCACAACAACTTTTAAGCGTCTTGGTATAGATTTAATGATTTTTTTGTAATTTCTGCATCGATTTTCCTCTATTTTTATATGATTATTGTTTTTACTTCATATTTTATGTTTATTTGTCATGTTTTCTTTTTTGTTTACATCAAAATCTCACCAAATATGTTCTACTGGGCTAAGTAAAGTAATTGAGGGATGTTTTCATAATTTGGGGACAGTTATAGAGACACTAGTGGCGTACATTGAGAGCAGTGCGCTTGGCGTCATTATCCTGTTAAAAATGAAGTCGTTTCAGATATCCAAATTTTGGGTGAATAATTTAAAATTTCTCTTCAAAATATTTAAATAGAGCTCATGATTCACAATATCAACAAAAAATACCAAATTACCTAACTCTGTGGCCGATTTACATCCCCACGCAAGAACACTTCCACCTCCATGTTTTAATTATCCAACTAGATTCTTGGGATTTAGTTTCAGAAAATTCAAAACTGACAGCAAATTGTTTGGGATGGCAGATAATTCAACATTTTGGTGCCGAGGGCCTATAATAGCTTGTAAATGAAAAAATAAGGAGCTTAATCCCATGAATTTATGGGGAGCAAGAAGTCCTCCTCCTCCTTGCTTCAGTATGGAAGTGAAGGTGTTCTGGCGTGGGGGTGTAAATTGGTCTCAGAATTAGTTAATTTGGTAGTTTTTGATGGTATTATGAAGCATGAACTCTATTTAAATATTTGGAATTGAAATTTTAAATTATACACCGAAAATTTGAATATTGGAGACGTCTTCATTTTTTAACAGGATAATGACGCTATGCGCACTGCTCTCAATGGTGCCTCTATAACTGTCCCCAAAATCTGAAAACACCCCTCAATTACTTTACTTAGTGCAGTAGAACATATTTGGTGAGATTTTGATGTAAAAAAAGAAAACATGAAAAATAAACACAAAATGTGAAGTAAAAACAATAATCACATAAGAATGGAGGAAAATCAATGCAGAAATTACAAAAAAAAAATGATTAAATCTATACCAAGACACTTAAAAGTTGTTGTGGACACTAAAAGATATCCTACTAAGTACTAAATTAAGAAAGAAATACAATATTTAAAGCTAAGTTGAGATTTTTGTTAAGTGTACGAAAACTTTTGTGGCGTAAATTTTTAGTAGCCTTTTGATTATTAATTTTTTAAAAAAATAGTTATACTATTTTCAACAACTTATTTATGTCATTCCATTAAAAACAAGTTGCAGATATCATAAAACAATTACGATTACAATATATTAATTTTTATTACTCGAAAACATTAAATATTATTGGAAATTGCAAGTGTACGAACACTTTTGTGGCCCACTGTATATATATACTAGTTAAACTTTAGTAACAAATTATATCATCGAACAGAGATAGTAGAAATTTTATTCAGCATAGCAAACAAATAATTGTTTGAAACCGAACACAAAAAGCTAAGAAAACTTTTATCGCTTTCCGAAGCGCGGCGCTGTAATCTGTCCAATCTTAGGAGGCAGGGGAATCGAAAATCTGTTTTCAGTGGCGTTAAAGCCGCCGCTCCAAGAAGTTCGCTCATTCACCTTGTGAAGAGAATCGGGCCTCTTTCCTCACGTTTTACACATCTAAGTTCAGTTTGTTCTAGTCTTTTGCCTACACAGCCTAGTGTTTTGATAAAGACATTTTTATACCAATATTCACTAATATTAAAATAAAATTCAGTGAGAAAAAGTAGAATGTTTTTCAAAAATAATTAAATAATTTTCCTCTAGAACAATTATAAACATTTTGAATTAATGTGTGACTGAAGTAGATTATAAAATTAATGCATGGCGACATAGTTTTTCAAAAAAATATTTAATAGTTGCCAATAAAATTATTCGACATGTTATGACGGTAATTTTTAAGTATTATAATGAGAATTATTTATCTCCAAGATCTCTAATTATATCTTGAAACTTTTTTTGTATGATTTTGCAAGCAAATGAAGTTAAGTGATAAATAAAACAGTACACTAAGGATCTTTTAAAGAATTCTAGACTTCATTTTTTTTTAAAAAAATTATTGTTGTTCTTGGATAGTGAGAGTCTTTAAAATGGATTTAGACGAGATATTGCACGAAGTAGGTGAAAATGGAAAATACCAGAACTTGATGCTTTGGTTTGTGTTCCTGCCGGCCCACCTCACCTTTGGATGTCATGCCTTTAGTCAACTTTTCATGACGTGGACTCCAGATCATTGGTGTCAGATTCCAGAACTGGCCGCGGCGAATTTAAGTGACCATCTCATTCGTCACTTGACCATCCCACCGGACTTAACGACCAGAACTGGTTATAGCCAGTGTTCCATGTACAAACTGGATTACAGCATCCACACGCAACATAACACGATTATATTGAAGGAACCCAATACCAACTGGACGAACGTGACATGCCATAGCGGTTGGATATATAACACCAGTAGTAATTGGGACAGAGATACGGTGGTTACGAAGGTAAGTGATGATGTTCTATAAATCATGTGTGCTCTGTGTATATGTGTTATTGTGTACTTCACCAGGGAAACGTGACTTTCTGCCTCATTACCGAGAGTTTTGATATACTTTATGAAAAAAATGTGATATACTTCTTTGCGACTTTTTATTTTTTATTTATTTATTCTTTGAAAGTACTTTATTTATGTTTTCACAAGTAATATTTGTTATATTATATTTATGATTCACTAAATTATGTGAATTATATTAATTATATTCCAGTGCATTTTGATTTCTAGATGTTTTTTACACTTATAATCGTATTTATATTTTTGAAGTCTTAATGTGCATGCCTAATTATTATTTAATTAAACATAATACAATTTATAGAAAAAAAATTTATTTAATATTTTTTCTATAAATTGTATTATATTTAATATTAAAAATTTAATGTATAATATTTAAAATTTATTTAATACTTTTTTTTTAATATTTTTGGCTTTTAACTTAAGCACATGTATTTCGTTAAACAGTTTTTGTGCTCAAAAATTACGAAAAGTTAACCATTTAATTTTTTAAGGAAAAACTTAAAAATGTATGAAAGGTTTTTTTTAAAATGCTACACTTCCTACAATAATTGACGTATATTCATGAAACTTGATGTACAAATACATTTAACTGTGTATAACATTAGGTATAAGGTTTCTTCTAACAAGATTGGATACTGGTACTTTTTTAATTGATGTACTTTCTTTTGGAATGCATGTCGAAAATTCTTTAAAAAATGCATCGATTCCACATTATATTAGTTGTAAAATAACAAGTACTGCTTTGATGCAAAAATGCATACCTAATTTATTACATGTACTAATAACAAAAGTTATAAAAATATCAAAGCGTTTGGCACAAGAGGGAAAAAAAGCCTTAGCATTTGAAACGAGGATAAATTAATTATTTTTCCTTTCAGCGAAAAATCATTTTAAATTTTTAATTTAACATTGAAATGTGAATAAAAACGAACATAAAAGCTGGATTTTTTTTTTGACTTGGAGCTTTCAAATTTTACGAGATTGTATAGAAAGTTAAATAAAAAATAGTTAAGGCTGAAAAAATGTTATTTTAATTTTTAACCGATTTTTTAAATTAAATCATACTATGCTTTCTTCAAAGCTATGGAATACTTCTAAATTGGGAAAATTTCTTCCAATACGGATATTTACATAATTTCTGAACTTTTATTTCTTTGCTTAGAGAATATTTAACGAATAACATCTGGATAAATCCTTATTTTTAAAATAAGATAAATGTAGAAAAAAATTATATAAAAAATAATTTTTCTCAATCATTACATTAAAATTTGAAAAATAAACAAAAAATATTAATGAATTCTTAAAATAATCAAGTTTTGTATGTAAAATTGGTCTTATTAATTTCGTGAGATGAAATAAAATGACAATCCAAAAACAAAGATTATTAAACTGATTATTTTTCTCTAAAAGATGAAACGAGCATTATATAATTTCCTTTATTATGTTTAATCTATTTTTTTTATTCATTTTCATTTATGTATTAATTGTACTTGAAGAACAATTTTTATTATAAATCATGTATACAATTTTTTTGAACGTTACATACATATATTTTTATTTATGTATTGAATTAACATTATTTTAAATCACATTAAAATAGTTTTTTAATATTTTACAACAAAAGATTATTATTCTAATGGAAGTTTGATATTTTTTATAATTGAAAAAAAAAATGTTTTGATAGAATTTTTAATTAATATAAATTTTTAAAAATAAAATTACACTTTTTGAAGGAACTAAATATGGGCCATTATTGATAAGAATTACAAATCTTTTCAATTTAATACTTCTAACATAAAATTGCACCATAACAAGAAATTGTGCTCGATACAATCATTAAAAAACATAAATATCTCAGATATCTTTATAAATGTATCATATTTATTCAGACTAAAGAAATTATACTTCAAGGTACCGATAATTGAAATAATTTATATGATTTTAAGTAGTATAATTACAATTTACTCTTCGTAAGTATTTCATTGGAAACTAGTATAACTTTATAAATAATTAAATTAGTACGTTCTGTGAAGATTTTTAACGAATTTTTTTTTTCTTTGTATACTTTGCTTAAAAACCAAATTTCTATCCAAATAATTCGCTTACAAGATTTGAGAAATATTTAAGAAAATGAAGCAACACGACAAGATGTCTTGTCTACCATGAAAAGAACTGATATGTTACCTGAATGTATGATTTTGAACTAAAACCCATTTAATTCTACTAAGCAATGTTTTGCAAAGAACAATTTTAGACATTAAGTCTTAGTGTGTATTTTATTAGTGACTAAGGAATGTTGCTAATTTAAAGAAAAGAAATCATTCGGACATTTTTTTTATTTTGATTTCATGACTGTTGTAAAAAATGTAAATTGTAATGAAAACAATGCCATTTTATATTTGTAGTTAAGCCAATATTTCTCGCCTTCCCCCTTGATGATAAACGAAAAATAGTGTTTAGCAGCAATACTTTTATAAGTGTGAAACTATTTTAAAAAATAATAATTTTCCTACAGAATACCAGATATTACTGTTTTTTATAAATTGTATTTCAGATTCGTTAATTTACAGATATATCACTAGAAGGGTACGACATTTTGCCAAATCTATCACTCAGACTTTTATTTTAAAACATAAATAGAAAAGATTTATATAATATAGAAGAAAAGAAAAAGGAAGCCATCTAAGTTTATTCTAACTTTCTATCCCCATTTGGATAAGTACATGATTTGATAGGCTGCTGTTTCATGAAGTACGCGATTCAAACTGACATAAATTGATATTTCTAACCAAAAAAGAAAAGCGTTACATACCTCCTTACAAAATTACAAGTATTTTTTTTATTCTAGGAAATATAAACGTGTTTGAAGTATTAAATTCAGAATAAATTGAATGTAGAAAGTTTACCCACATTGTACATTAAAAGTTAGAACTTCATAAGAAGCTCCCAAAGAACTGTATCTGTAGGATTCATAGTTTACGAAAAGAATACGGTAAATGATAATACAGGTGATGAATGAAGGAAGATGACGGATGGTTCAAGATGGGACTGCGGCGCATTTTTCTGCTTCTATGCATGAATCGCTGGCCATTGCATACTTCAGTCACCGGAATGGTTCTACGGCGATACGATTGCCAGATCTTACACCGTTGGAGTTTTTAACCTGTGGATCAATCTGAAGGAATTGGTGCATCGAGACGTAATGACTACACAAACGAACTTATTTGCACGTCTGTGCTTCGGGGGACACCGTTCTTCTGCTACCTGTGCACTCTCATCAGTTTCACTTCACATACAATTCTACCATAATATGCAAGGTGGGAGCCTGCATGTAAGCTGTCATACGACGTGGTATAGAGTGATAAAGCACCCTGATGATCTCCTGTGGTATTTCTTGACAAATTTGCTCCAATTGTAGGGTCAGGTCATCAGCATTCCCTGGTAGATGCAGTCGCCTTATCCCAGAGAGAGATCTGACGCTCTTGCTAGCCAAGGAAGTGTTTGACAAGCTGTAAGACAGTTCATAGCAACACGTGCCGTATGTGATATGGCACTATCTTGCTGAAAAATAAGACCAGGATACTGCAAAAGAACTGTAGCAAAACAGTTCTCAGAATGTCATCGACGTACCGCTGTGCTATAAGTGTGCCTCTAATGACGACTGTCAAAAGAAATGGCACCTCAGACCATAACTCCGGGTTGAGGGCCTGCATGGCGTACAATAATGAAAGCAGGATCAGCACTCTGCCCTGGGCATCTTCAGACACGTCTTTGATAATCGTCAGGACACAGTTGGAAGCGGGATTCGTCGTCAAAAGTCGTCATGATGGGCCCAAGTCATTGCCCACCCATTCTGGCCAGCATCTTCTAATGGCCGAATCGCTTCGACCCATATGGCGAGTGAATCCCCGATTTGCCCAACCTCCTTCTTTCGATCCAATGATACGACTTCTTTCAAACTCTGACAGTTGCTCGTAATGAGCTCGAATCCTGCGGCGAGGCATTTTTTTCAATCGTTGAAAGGTATCTTAAATCGCAATGAAACAGAAATTTTGATTTTCGGATTGAGAATCTCTGCTTATAGATACCTGCTGAGTGCGCAATTCCGATGCGCTGTAACTCCCTTTATTCATTCAATGGACACCAAATTTTAATCATTTGCTTGTTCAGTACAAATGTCTTTGTATACGAAATTTCATTACAATTGGGCATTTCCTTCTTGGTGAGTCGGTTTTTTGTTATAGTGTTTCTATAAATACTGTTATTGATGTGTTTAATACGGCTATGATGTCATAATCTGTTTTTCGTATTTTTCTCTCAAACTATGTATGGTTCTGGTGCAGTTCTTTGGGAAATTTTTTATGTCCTTCTGGAGAGAATTCTGGCTGCGCAGAGTTTGGGCATTGCTTTAAGACACCCTGTATATTTCTTTCCTCATTAAATTCTCTTATCTTCAAATAATATTAACATAACTGTTTACAAAGTAGTTACAATCATTTATCAAATAACAACATAGATAATAAATTTACTTTTAGGATTTTTCGTTATCATGAAAAATTAGCTTATCTTAATTTGTTTAGTTTAAATAGATTAAATTTTTTTATATTTGGATATCCTGTTATTATAAAGGATTCGCTATATATTTTAAAATATAATTGTAGTACTTTATTAAGAATCTTCAGAAAAGACTTTTCATTATGCTATTAAGTAGTTTCGGATTCCCCCTAGATGAAAAATTAATTAAATACTTTTATTCTCTCTCTTTTAAAAGTGTTAACAATTTTGAGACAATATGAAAACAAGAAAAAAATTCTCCATAATTAAAGTAAATTAACCGAATAAAATATTTTAACAACAGCAATGTTTAAACACAACTTAATGTATGTTAGTATATAGTTTTAGATAATTCTTCACCTGATGTTAAAACGATCCAAAATTGAGAGTACGGTTTCAAGGGAAAGTATTTTCATTTTTTTATAAATTCCCTCCGTAATATACAAATATAGTTTAATAATCTTGCATCCTGGATTACACAGGTTACAATAACCGAGTTGTCATGGTTATGAACTTGTGGCCAGTGATTCGTAAGCTCGAGTCTTGTCTGATGAGGGGGGGAGGGGTGTTTAAGGGAACTAGGACGTTCTCGATGATGCAAAGTAAGGAAAATTTCGATTTTCGAAGGAACATTATTTTCAAAGACAATAAAAGACTATCCCTATTTAAAATACTAACCTTTAAATATTAATATTTTAGGAATTAGATTAGTAGCATTAAATGTATATTATTGCTATACAAAAACTCATACAAAATTTCACTAAAATATAATAGATAGATTTTTCTACGGATCTACCTAAAAACTAGAAAAACCCATTTTTGAGTGATATGGAAAAGACTAAATAAAATGGTACAGCTTACTAAAATTTGATACTTAAAGTATTCTAGATTTTTATTTATCTTGCATGAACACTTTTGAAGCATCCTTCTACCTTTTATATTGTCTTTCAATAGTCTTGGCCTTTTTGCTGGATTTTTGAACTGTCATCTCGGCTTCACAATTTCTAACTTTGTCAATTTTTCGAAGGCATTTGCAAGTGTTAATCCCAGAATTTCTTTTTAGTTCTTTTAATAATTTTGTTCTCGTATGTGTATTTTCATTAAAGCGTAACACTGCTACCATTACACCAATTTGAATTTTTTTTTTGCTCACAAATGTGTTTTTCGAACTTCATTCCATACACAGTTATTGAAGCTTTCATTTGAGTTTTGGGTACGATCAGGCAAACATTTTAGAAAAAGCTATTTTGCAGTTAAGTCTTTAAATATATGTTTTAAAAACTATGTATACGTTTGTAATTGTGTTTTTAATCTTAACAATAACTAATTCTAGGAGGGAATGTTTGTAGATGTACTTTTCTCCGAATACAAGACATTTGTGTGTGGTAACCGTAATAGCTGTTGATCCCATTTTAAAACTGCAGTTCACTCGGGTATTAAGCTTTAAACATATATACATGTTATACATATTTGGAATCAGCATTAAATTTATTTTTTTAAGGTAAAAATTGAAAAATTGATTTTCAGAAGGTTAAAAACGTCTTGGTTCCCTTAAATAATGTTTGTATGCATATAAATTTTCAATCAATGCAACTATATTTTTGAATTTATTTACTGTTAAACGTATTAATATAGTAATACATCTTTCTAAGAGTAATTCTGCATATTATTTTAAAAATATATGGGATGTGTTCGTGGGAAAATATTTTTGGTTATATACTGTTGGGGTTCATGGATTTTATGCTTTTAGGTCTAAAGAATATAATGGTTCTTCAAAAGAGATTAAAATTATTATCCAAAATTAATTCTTAAAATACAAAATAAGCCTCGGTGAAATGTTTACAATAAGTTCCAGAAGGTTGTAACATCTTCTACAGTACTCAAGCACAAACATCAATGTCCAGAAATACAGGTATGTAATGATAAAATCTATCCGCAAGCAACCACTTGGCTGCAGGTAGACATACCAAAGTGAACACTTCAACAGTTGTAGTAGAACTAACTCACTTTCAGGAAGCAACCATTATTTATAACCTGAGCGGCTATCTTCCATTGTTTTCTTGAATAATACTCTCACGTCATAGGTCAAGACGTTATAGTCTTTTTCCTGTAATTTCGAGAAACATCCATTTAATGACTTGGGGACCTAATTGTTGGCCGTTTTGGCTGTATCTCCAATAAATCACCAAGTTCCCCCTGAAACACCATCATAATATAAGGGAAGGCGTTGTTTGTGAATATTACATTTTATAATAAAATAAAAGGGACAGAGAAAGTAATATTAACTTGTTAAACAGACAAATTTAAATTTTACTTACACTATTTAAAAATAAAATTAAGCACTAATAACCCAAAACTCGTAAGAATATTTCCTTCATGTACCAAGCAGTGTCTCGTAGATTCATGAGCTGAGAAGGTATGCAGTCATTTAATAATATTTTCTTTGAAGAGTTCTTAGGGGTCTGATTTTTTAACAAATCTAATTCAATGACCACTAGAAAGAGCTTAGCTGTCTGGGCACCATACACTGAACACCGAGGATTAATGATTCGGCTAATTCCTTTGAATACCCAGCGTTCGATTGGTTGCGTGTCGCGCTTCCACACCACAGATCCAGTTTCTATTCCCAGGCTAGGCAAGGTTGACTAAGTCTTTCATCCCTAATACAGTGGGTCGAAAAATGAGTATCAAACTTGCTTGGGGACTAAAACACTGGGGGTGTCGCTTCAAACTGACCGCCTAATCGGGACATCTGCTCATGCACCTCTGTGCCCAATGGTCAAGTGCCCAATGGTCAATGGCCCTTATGGGCTGTTGCTTCACTGAGTTTATTTAACGAGTTATACTTTTTTTTAATTCATAAGGATAATTAAAATAAAAATAATACGAGATTGAATAAAATGTCATAAGTATAAGTTGACCAAAATTGTAAGAGAATTCAAAATATGTTAGACTAAATTTCTCCATGGACTAAGCAATCTTGAGTAATGATTTAACAAAAAAAGAAGCATAATAATAGAATGATCATTCAAAACCTCAAAGTAAACAAAAAAAAAATGTAACCGATATAAATATTAAAATACCTTAAAAGAATTTATTATTATTTTATATTTGTTGTATGTCAATGTAATGTATATCCGTTTTCTTGAGTTTCGAAATTTGCCCGCAGTTTAAAATGTAAAAATTGAACTTATGAAAATATATACATTTTTTGCCAAATTCGTATTAATGCTGTACTTTTTTTGTGTGATACTTGATTCGATCTTAAAAGATACAGGATTCTATAATTTAAATCGCTGACCGCTGAACATTTGTAAGGATGTCCTGCACTAATAGGTCTTAATTCTACTGTCGAAAAATATAAAAAATTGTAGAACACATACACTAATGACATATGTGCTATTGCAGTGTGGGACATTTGTAAAATAATTTAAATTGTCATTGAACATTTCCAGGACTTAAGGTTTTGTACGACATGCAAACTTAGAGCGTTTTTTTTCTGCCTTTCTAGAATTTTTAGAACTTTGAATTTAAAATTTCATATTTTTATTAAGTGTTAGTACACAATCGTTAAGAGATCGATGAGTACCAAATGAAAATGTATAAATATTCGATAACTGTGAAATTTAAGTAAAATCTATGAATGATATTTTTAACAATGATACTCACACATTCTTAATTTAATTTCTCTTTAATTTTTAGAGAAATTTATGAAAAGATTCGTAACAATTTCTCATGGAAAGAAATTTTGGCAAAATTTATACTTAAAGCTCTTGTTTTTGTATTAATATAACAAAACAGTGAGGCAAAATATAAATGTCTGTAAAAACAGTTTTCAGAGGAGATGTTATTTAAATGAGGGAGAAAAAAAAATATTTTTTAAAGTTTTTCTTTTAAGAATAAAAGTAAATATGCTAATTCTACGACGCCTACTCTTCTTTAAAATAATGTTTCCTTTGAAATACTAGAAATAAATACATACATATCTGTGATGTCTGTATTATAAACAAATTTTTTCAAATAAGAACCAACATTCTTTGATGAAAAATAATAAAATACCTCGAATTTATCTAGAATTTTCTAAGTGTAAATTTGAAAATAGAAGTTTAACACGTAATACAACACACACATATTTTAAATTTATTAATTTCCCCCTGTTTTCAGGTAAAAATAAGGCTTTAATTTTTCTGTGTTTATAAACATTTACTATATTTGCATTCATTCGACCCAGTTTTTTTAAAATAAATGCATCTACTTTTGTACTGGTCAAATGCATGGGTTATTATATGAACACTTTTTAGGATCCCTTATATATAAAAACGTCAAAAACCTACGCACTCTAAATAATTCGAAGACATTAGACACGCAAACTTATGAATATTTCAAACAATTTGTTCTGACTTTGGAACAAACCATTTCATCTTTTGTGACTAAGTCAATTCTTGGGACATCTCTGGTAAATTGTGGCCTCAGGGCAACTACCAAAGATGTCAAAGTGACAGTACCAGAAATCTTAACATTTTGGTTGTTGCATAGAATAGAGCGGTGTTGGCAGTTCAAGTTCGATAACTAGAACTCTTGCCTTCAAGATATAAACAGGATTCGGCGACACTTTTCAAATCAGTTAATCAAGAATGAACTTTGGTCAAAGTCACTTTTCAGAATTGGAATTGATCATTTTTCTTGATATTAGAATAGAGAAACTTATCAAATATTACAAAAGTCTTATATATATTGAAATAAAATATTACGTATTTTCTTTTTTATATTGCTAATTGGTTTTCTTTGATTTCTTAAGTATCTTTTTAAGAAGAATTGGCAAATCTCGCTTTATCTAAAATTGTAATCAATGTTCAGACTATTGTATTTTGTTTGCTACTTACGCTACTTTCCTATAATCAATGTGAAATTACTCAAAGACGGAGTCATTATTACATTACCCAAGATCAATATAATTTCCAATTAACTTCCGTAAAACAATAATCTTAATTTCACTTTAAAAAAAACAGAGGGGTAACGTTATTATAAGTTACATGGATCAATAATATGATTAATATATTTGCATATAAATTAAAATAAATATTTTCAAAGTACAAAAGTTTTTGATGATCATTTCATATTTTCAAGACGTATCTTACTGTCATATATTCTGTCACATATATAACTCCCATAACATCTGTATATATTTTGCGAAGAATTTTAAATTAGTAAAACCTTACTTGTGCTATCTATCTGTCTTTGTGTTTTATGTATATACGATTATATACATATTTGATACGCACCGACTAAATTACAGCTTTCCAAATTTGGTTGGCATTTCTCAGGAGATAAGTTTAGAGGATAAGTTTATACATAATTTAGATGTTAATGAATAGAAGCTTTCCCCTAATTACAACATTCCGTACTCTCATGAAAAAAGTCGAGAGGGGAATTTTTGAAAAACTCTCTTATAGGGAAATCTTTTTTTCAGGGAAAGGGGGGGGGGAAGGGTTGTATTTTTTTTAAGGATTTTCTTTTGGATTGGATTTTATGATGGGTTGCAGAATTGAAGCTTGTTGCCTTCTCATACGGTTTTGGGAATTTCTGTTCTATATACTCTTCTCCAATTTGAATTTTTTTTATATATTACATTATTTGGTTTTGCTATTGAGTTGCAAAGGGGGGAGGTTGGAGCCTTCAAACTAGTTTAAGCACAATTATTCGGTCTCGAGTCAGAAATTGCTTTTTGACTCGCTAGGTTTCTTTTCGAGTTTCTTTTATTGAATTGTTTTTCATTTTTTCCTTTTATATTTTTACTATGTTAATTGTGGTCAATGTGCATTGTTTTTATTCGTTTATGATTTTTGATATACTATATAATTTTCATTCACTGTACTATATTAACAAACTATATAAATTTCATACACACACACATATGTGTGTATGTTGTGTGTTTCACAAATCTTCTTACATATGTTAATGTTATAGGTAATTTAAATATGTTTAAAGAAATTGGGCCTTACCATGCAAAATTTCTAATTTCCTTGGAAAGTTTTGTTTATAACACAAAATATATAGATTTATTTAATTTATTCGACTTGTTCCGTAATGTGTGTCTCAGTATATTAGCTTTACATCATGTGAATTTTTTTTATATGTTTTGAAACTATTTTACTGTATTTTAACATATTTGACTGAATTTCTTTTTCAGCCATACTAAATAATCATGTTTTTTTTATAGTTTTCATACTTTTGTAATATGAAATAAGTTTTACTTGGAACAATAATTTCTTTCTACCTTTTAAATCTGTGGGAGATGCTACTTAGAACCCCAACATGTTGACTGCCTTACATATGAAATTGTGTTGATAGTTAATGCCATGAGGAGGAAATGCATTGTTAACAGAAGCCTACTTACTTTTATGACATATATGCTCCAAAAGAAGTAATCAGATCATAATGCGTACCATGAAACTTTTACCTAAGAGAATGTTTTAGAGCTTTTGGCTAGCGTGTGGGTAATTGGCGTAACTAGCCTTATGTGATTCTTGTATCAAATAACCTTAGGGACTCTTTTTTTGGGGGGAGGGGGTAACTTTTCACGTGTTTTTGCTTAGGCATGTTGAGGCCCCTGTACAGTTGAGGTCCGTATCGTTGATACGGCTTATACGGCGATAGCTATGCTCCTGGTGTGGGAGGTACTGGATGTAAAATTATGTTCCATTTGCCTACCTAAGCGCGTTATGCGTAAAAAGGAAAAGAAACTATAGAAATAAGTGACAAACGAATAGTTATTGATTCATGTTATCAACTTTATCGAAATCGTACGAATAACATGTCACCTCTTACGCGTCTTGTAACCTCTCCCCTTCAAGATCCAAAATATAATGGGCAATTTAGAGAGAAAGGAGTTTTTCACCGCTTCCATAACTAACATAACTCGGGCATCATTTGATTGCTTAGGACGCGAATCTGAAATTTTATTACCTGTTAAATTTATCAGATAACATCTTCTTTTTTAGAGTATAGAGATGCGTTAAATCTGTTTAGAGATATTGTCTCTGAAATCCAGGGGATAAAATATATTTAAATCCTTACTAATGTTATAAACGTGAAAGTTTGTGTAGATGTTTGGTACTCTTTCACGCAAAAACAACTGAATGGATTTTAATAAAACTTTACAATAATATAGCTTATACATCAGAATAACACATACGCTATAATTTATAAAGATATTGTGTGAAGCGTCCAAAATATAACGATAATTGTCAAGTAAGTAGGAAAAAATTTTGCCATCTGCAAAAAAGCTCGCGACAGCATATATCTATCTTTTATGTGTGAAGCAAAACTTTGCATTTTGTTTTGTCTACGCCAGGCACCAGGAACTGCGAAATCTTGAACGGGTGGAGTGTGAGGCTGATTACAAACTTAACTTAAAATAAATATAACAAAAAGTAATATTAACGTATTACATTTCCAGATATAAATTATTTATACAATTTTAAGCGTTCATTATACAAAATTTGTAACAATGTGTTACTTTTTCTGAGCAGAGATCAGCTTAGGAAGGTGTTTTCAAAAAGAGACCCTCAAGAGAGTTACGGGAAGTTATAGACAAAAATCTTTTTTATCAGGTATTAGATCTACAGACTTAAAATTTAACAAACAGGTTTTTTTTTTATTCAGTTGAGATATGCAGAAAGCTTTTTTTTGTTTAATTTGCAATTCACCTAAAATTAACTCATTAAAAACTTCTTTATCATTCAATTTGTATTGTTTAATTTTTCAATTCACCCGTGTGAAGAACGTGTATAACAGCTAGTAATTGAGAAAGCTACAAATTCGAAACTACATATTTTTATAATTAGCTGCTACCTTGACTTAACACCTATACCACAAGACACACCTAACATGTAATGCCAAAAGAAGCAAAAAGTAAATGTCCACAGAGCTTCACGCGTAAACTCGTGACTTGATATTGAGATATCAATTTATATCATGCGCTGGCACGTACTTGGGTTTTGAACGTAGACGGAGGATCGGAAACGAATGTGCTAATAAATATGAAACTCTCATTTTAAAACTTGCTATAAATTGATTTGGTTTTGTAGATATTTATTTTTAGTTTATGTAACAATAAGAACATTTTAAAATCCCATTTTCAATAGATGTAACACATTATACAGATTATTTCTTTTTCCATAGTTTGATTTGTTTTCTTTGAATTTTTTAATAGGAAAATGGTTTTATTTGAATGTTGCCGTATTTTGAACAATAAACTAGGAGGATATAAATTCAGATAATATTTACAAATATTTATAACTAAGTATTCTTGTATAATTTTTTTTCTTATTCATTAACATTCATAATATTTTTGCAATACATATTCTTTAAATATTATTCTCAATTTTTAAGCAAATTATTGTATCATTTAATTGAGAGGCATTCAAAATATTAAACCTCTTCATGTAAAATCGGTATTTTCTTATGAATATGTAATTGATATTTAAATATATAAATAAATATATATATATATATATATATATATATATATATATTACAGTTCGTGAAGCATAGTGATTATCCAGAAACTGTTCTCATTTTTCTATTTTTATTATTTTGTTAGAACGTTATTTTTTTTAATTCTAGAAATATTAAAAAAATGTATCTATCTATCTATATTTAGTTTTTGAATAATTTATTACTTGTCAACAAACACAAAAATGAACATCAAATAGTTTATTTTTATATTTGTGTATGTTAAATTAACATTATATTTGTAAACTTGTGTCTCTTGAGGATACATTAATGTAGTTCAATTATTTTATCACGTTTTCTGAAAAAGTGAACAATGCAACTTAAAAACAGGCTCCAACAAATCGTTTTACCTTTTTTTACATCATTACGTAATTTCCAAATTTTGTCTTTGTTCGGATTACCTTCCCGCCTAAGATGACCGAGGTCTTTTGGCGACAAATCTCTTCATTTTGAAACTAAGCCAAATGAAGATGAAGGATTGATTTTTAATATCCCACTTCGAAGCATAGCAATAACTTTTGGCGAAGGACCTCATGTTTAAACCGCTGTCAAGATCATCAGATTCAGATGTTGACCTCTGAACTGAACTGGCACTCTATGAAATCGATACGGATCAGATAAAATGATATGGTTACGAATTTTGTGTAAATAGAGTAAATAATTTGTATTTGGATGTGTAATGCCTTTATATATATATATATATATATATATATATATGACAAGCTCCAGGCCTAATGGTAAAATGAGGAAGGCATCATATCTATAATAACTTCTTTATTTCGCTTCAATCACATAAGATCCAACATGGCGACCCTTTGGCGCGCAACCGAGTAGAACATTAACAACCAATTCGACCAGGAGTCACCAGCTAAGCCTTTTCGAGTATGCGTTCTTCTACGTCAGCGCTCGCTCCACCTTTAAATAGGCTTATTTACCCACAAATCCTTACGCGATGGTAAAGAGTTCGTTCTATTTTTATTTATTATTTACTTAATTTTGAACCTAAACTTTTCAAACCTGACACACATAAATATATGTGTTTCTCTAAATTATATTTAATTTACGTTAAAACTGTAATATTCACAAGCAAGCCGTCCCTTACGTTATATTGGTGATTCAATGGGAACTAGGCGAGATCTTGGCGATAGAGTCAAGTGGGTACCATTTTGGCGGCATTGGCGACCATGTTGGCGAGTTTGGGATCCTCTGGATTCTTCAAGCAATTTGTGGAGAAATTAACACATGTTCCATCCACATCTAATTTCACACTTTATGATGCAAGCGAACCTTTCTGGAAGTTTCCGCCGGGTCTATAAATAGAGCGGTTCTTGCCGAAACATTGTCTCGTTTCAACCAGTAATTAGTCAAGTTGCCTTGACCGTGATTACCGATTAGCTTGGCTGTGCTTGTGAATAATCTTTTACATACGTGTATTTTAAAAGCACTAATAATTGTGTTTGGAGTGCTGTTGAAAGTATAAAGACCTTCTAAGATTTATTCTGTGAATATTGCTGCTGAATCCTGTAATTCAAGGATTGGATTTTCGTCAATAAATTCTCATCGCTTTTAAGGAACTATCTTGTACTTAGTGACTGATTTGCATAAAATCCTCGAACCCCGATCAACGTAACAATATCGATTAGTTTTTTATTGATATTGCAGCCTTAAACAGCACTAGGTTTATCAGAAAAAGACATTTTAAATATGAATTACTTTCAAATGTTGAGGACAACACATAAGCTGACACCCAACTCTCCAAATTTACACCAAGCAAACTTGAGAACTTAATGAATCACGTGTGCATTAGCTTCTCTACAGGAAAGGTCGTTAATGACGTCATTACCCAGAATTGCGACCACAGAAATAATGGCAAAAATGATTTAGCTACCATGGCAACTTACCTACTGTGGCATCTTAATAAATGTGAGATTGACTGACTTAAGAGCTTGTGCAAGTTGAACTGCAAGTCAGTTTAATGATCAAGTGAGCTTGATAAGTCTAGATAAACGTTTGACTGTGTTTTATTTACAACTTGAATCTGATTTTAGTTATTTATAACCATGCATTCTATTTACTTTAAGTAATTTTTAATTCATTACAGGTTAGCAGTTGTAAATACGTTTGATGGATAAAATATTTAAAAGTCTGTTCGTAAGACACTAATTTATATTTGTACATTCATGAATATTTAGAAATTAATCAAATTAATTTCAAAATTCGGAATGTTATTCAAAATAAAGAAATTTTTTAAGTTTTTAACTTTAAACATTACAATATCCGTAATGTTATGGAAATATATATACCGTAAAATCCTGTATATAACGCGCACTTTGTGCGCGAAAGATATGATCGAAATTTAAGGATGCGCGTTTTACGCCGGTGTAAAAATCATAGCTTAAAAGGAAAGAGAGAGAGAGAGATGGCCATAAAAAATGAAACTTCTATATAGAGCGGAATACTGTTTATTTAAAAGAAATTACATACATTATGAAGTTACTGGGTTGATCTGGAAATTTCCACACTTGTTTTCAAAAGTCTGGGATAGTACCCTGAAAAAATTATTTTGAAACATAAGAGCATTTCACATATACCTTTCAGATTAATTTGTAAAATAGGGAGTGCGCGTTATACGATGAATATACCTAAAAATTTAAAATTACAGCTTGTAAGTATAGGTGCGCAATATACGGCGGTGCACGTTGTACGCCGGATTTTACGGTATATATATAAATATATATAAACTTAAAATTTAAAATTTCTAAATACTTAAATTTTATGAAAGTTTTAATAGAATAGACAAATTTAGGAATTTAATGTTAAAAATGAGAGAGAAAGCAAAATATTTACAAATAAAGAATAAAATTTAGTTCCAAATATTTCTTAAAATATATGTTTTTTTAAGTTTATTATCTAAAATAGATAATATTTCATTTCCTTAAAACAGTTAGGAAACTGGATTTGAATCCCATTTTAAATTAAATCCTTCATAGGAAATTAAAATGAAATACAAAAATAGCAAATGTCATAAATAAGAATATCTCTAGAGTTGAAAAAACTTTTTATTCAATCACTCAACGAATGATGTGGCAGAAATATATGTAGTAAATGCATTAGCCGCCTTGGCAATATGCCTAGGAGAATTTCTTATTTAAACACAGCGAATGTCATTTTATGGACCTTATATTGATTTTTAACCAGTCTCATGTAAATGTAAAGACATCTGCATTAATTCCTTACAAAAGTTAATATTTAAATCATGCAAATTTATTCTTATTCTATGAATTGCTTTAAAAATAAATTAAAAGGGCTTTTTTATGCGAAATGTGTTGGAATTAATGAATTTTATATGTAAAAACAGCTTTGTGACATTAGAAAGCATTTGTTTGTAAAAAAAATAATAAAAATACTTTATTAACATATAAAAACTGTGTCAATTTCAGTGTTATGTCATAATTTTGTTCTAAAATGAATAAAATTAGTTTTTAAATAGTATGAAACGTATTATATTAACCCCTTAACTGACGAGGAAATGTTACGAAATTCACCCACCCCCAAGTGCCACCGTTTTTTCCACACTCGCGCGTTGTTAAGCGGTTTTTTGGGAGAAAAGAAATGACGCGTGTTTTTGCACCTAAAAATTATTTCATTTCACTTTAAAAAAGAAAGAAAAGAAAAGGATAAAATAATAAAAGGAAAATGAAAGGTTTAACCTCTAGAGTTACAATATAATAAAAAATAAAGTACAATTTATCTGTTCCGGGATATATCCTGAAACATAGTTGAAAACATAAACCAGTATCACATTCAGTGCATTCGTACAAAAAAATTAAAAAAGCTTCTATTACACATGGTAAGCAAAAAAGACAGCAAATGAAGAATAGAAAGGAGAACACTCAAATGAAAAAAAAAAAAAAACCATAAAAAATGTTTAATATGAATTCCTCGATTCTGGAATATGCCGTTTCACAAATCTCTTCCGCATCCCTTCTCCGAAATAAGTAAATTCTTTAGACTGTCAATGTCGTTTTATTGTATTTCATAGACGTGGGACTAGTTTTAAACAGAGCAGCACACTACAAAATGTTCTCCTTTGGAAGGACGAGTATACACGTCCAGGGCACTAAACGTAACATCTTAGCAGGACGTGTATACACGCCCAGAACTTAAGGGGTTAAGTTATACATTGCATTATCTTTAAAACAAAAATTCCGTGCTTTATATATGTTAAATTTGTGTTCTAGAATCCTTATTTGTATTAAATAATATATCTTAAATTATGTATTCAATTTTCTTTCGAAGAGTTGATGAAGGATAATGAAAATCTATGGAAAAGGAGGAATACAATGCGTTAAAGTAATAACTTTGCTTCATTTGAGCTCGGTATTAGTTATAATAATTTAGGAATAAAATGGTTTAATCGTCTATAAATTTTTTCAGTATTATTTAGTTCTATATATTAAGGTTCATATTTATTTTCCTTCATCTTAAACATCTTTCTCACTTGCTAAAAAGAAAATAATTTTTTCGATTATATAAACTATTCATTTTTATAAACAAAATAAGTATCTACATGAAAGCTTGCAAGTAGAAATTTATTAAAACTCAAATAATTTTATTTTTGTTAAACCATCTGTGAGTCTTTATTCTTGAATATAAAATCATTAATTTTCACTGATTAATGAAAGCCAAAGAATATTTTTTTCTTTCGTATTTGAAGAGGAATTTAATATATAAGATTAATAATTCATGTATGTGCATTACCATAATGACAGGACAGATAAATCATTTTATCTAAAATTAAAGGATTAAAATTTATCGTCACTTAATACATCCAATTTCTTATCTATATAAATAGAAAAAAAAAACATCCATTACAAGACGGATGACATGTCTCCAAATAAAGTAAACAAGGTAGTTGAGGGAATAGATTAATTTATTAATGAAATATGTGATATATAAGGAAAGGGTTTTAAAAGTAAAGTACAAATTTCGTTCAGATATATATAGGTTAATGCTTATTTCACCATCGCGAAGAATATAAATGATTTCAAAATAATTCCATAAATCCTTTATCCATTTTATGTGCTTGATTAAGATATTCAATTACTTATACAACATAATTTATTTTTAAAAATTAACATTTTGAATATTATATATCTGTAATGTTGAATAGAAACATAATTGAAATGTTAATAAGATTCCTTTGTGAAGGAAACTACTGACGCGCACGTTTTGAGTCAACTCTGTTTTTAATTTTATTATGTAACATGTCATGCAATGATTCCTACATTTTTATAGTTTACGTAATATGAAGATTTAGAGTCGTTACAAGTTTTAACAGGTTTATAATTATTTGTGTATATTTACATATATTTTTACTTCAATAAATGCATATTGTAAATGAATTTAGTATATACGCTTATGTTAATGACCTGTATTTCTGTACTTTTATTTACTGATATAACTTTCTTTAGTAATTAACTTTATAAAAAGAAAACAAAAAAGAAATACAATGATACGGAAAACGAATGCTTCTTTGTATATGGAAACAATTGTAATCAATTTTAATTTAAATTATTTATTAGTACTTGCAAAACGATACTATCGGTTTTATTCTGTGCAACAAGACAAGGATTTTCCAGTAAAATATATGAAAACAAATAGCTTTAAATTATTGAAGTCAACTACATCTATCAAATGTATAATATTTTAAAATTAACTATATAAGATAAAAGCAAAATATAAAGAATATAGTGTTTAAGAAACAGTATTTATCTGTATCAAAACTCTACGCATTTTTCTTTGCCCACACAAATTGCATGTTTCTCAAATATTGTTTTGTAAGTTATTTATACATGTCTACTATATACATGATTCATAATAATCATATATTTCTCATATTTTATTTGATATATTCTCCGTTTGTATTACATCAGCAATATTCTCTAAACTATACATTTCCAGCACTATATTTCATAAAATATAAACAACGAATGACATGAAGAGCAAACAACAACTGCAATCTATACTTCTTTTATCCATGTAGTTCATAATATATTTATTGCGTTTTGTTTGACGCTTTGTATCAGAAAGCATATTCACGACGTACATAGTGTTTGTATATATTTATGTACAGGGTTTTGGATTCACTTCACTTGAGATAGGTTTTCTTAATTGATTTTTGTTCCTGGAACGTCTAAAAGATCATGTTACTCTTAGTTGTAGTTTTTTTAACTTTCCAATTTTTTAAATTTTAATTTTAATTTTAATTTTGCAATTTCCAACTGTAACTTTATTCACAACAACCTTTATTAAAAAAAAATTACTGTCTTCAATTTTGCAGTAATAGCTGATACAATATTACACCATCCACCGGGTTCAATCAATGGGGTTTTAAAGATTAAAATATGTGATAAAGTAGAGCATTGCAGTTATGTTTCAAATGTTTAAAAAGGCTGAGGTTCTTTGTTGAAATAATTTGAAGTTTCTGTTCATTTTAAGAACTTTTTCTTCGTATTTTCTTGTTAATGTTTCTACTTTTATGATTTGTGAAAGACTTTTTATGTGAAGTGTGTCGTATTTTAGATTTTATTACTAATAAATATATACAAACAGTATGTTTTCTTGAATCTTTTCGTACACAGTTAAATCAAAAAGGGAATCTAGCTTGCTGCAGTTTAACATCTGGTTGTTTTTTATTGGGATGTGATTGACAAATGAAACAACTTTCTCAATTGCGCATTCTATTTTACAGTGAAATAACAGTCTCGCTGCAAAAACACATACGAAAGGCTTACAACAGACACAAAACGAAGACTTATATGTTTCTATTACATAAGACCTGGGACTTTTATTACTCATACGATTTCCACGTTTTAACACAGATTTAGTGATTTTAGTGACATCTTCCCATTAAGGTATCCGACTACGTTCGGAACCGTGATTTTAAAAAAGCCCATAAGTGGATAATTTTCATGATATTCAATGTCACTTAGATTAGAATACATACATAAAATTGTTTTAAGGACATTTTGACAAAAAAATTATTTAAATACAATATTTCGCCAAAAAAATTAACTTAAAATATTTTTTTTTCAAAACTCTCTAGTTTTATAAAAAATGCGCCTAAAATAATAATATTTTGCTTATATAAAGTAAAGACTTCTCCTTGAGTCTGAACTAGGAGTTTTGAAAAATTCACATTATTTTCAGTTACCACCAATTGAAATAATCATCGGCGTTTTTTTCTTAAAATTGCTCCCCTCTGTTGTCGTAAAGTATGGATAAACCCAGTTCTAAGTTATATATTTCAAAAACTCTAGTTGATCCTCTGTAGAGAGTCTGAGCTATATGCAGGCAAAATATTATTATAATAGAAACATTTTTCACAAAAGGAAAATATTTTGAAAATTGGTCATTCTGTGTTCATTTTTTGTCAAAATATTGTACTTAATTAATTTTTTATTGTAATACTATTCTTAAAACACTTTTATATACGTTTTCTAATCTAAGTGACACTAAATATCATAAATATTATCCATTTATACACTTTTGCAAAATCACGTTTTCGAACGTAGTCGGATACCTTAAACCAGATATTTCAACTTTATGCATTCCTAATATTGAATTGCATACAATTTCAATATTCAATACTCGATATAATTCCAAAAAACATCTAAGTATACTAGTTGAATCATCCATCAATTACATGTGTTCATCCTTAAGGGACATAAAACTACAGTCTCATAAAATAAGCCAGAAATAAGTCATGTTCGATAAAATAATGTTCACCAACTTGATGCGAACACTTTTTAAGAGAATAGGCGTAAAGGACTACCAGAAATAATTCATGAGTTTTACAATCCCTTCGCTTTCATTGCAATTCCTTTCAGAGCAGCTATCGCAAATAAAAGAAACTATAGTTGACATCCAGTATTTATTGCGTTGTAGTAAAGAAAAGAAGAAACTTGAATAAAAAGAAGAAAACTGTCTTCAAGTGCGAAAAAATATACGTGAACCACAAAGCTCGCCCCAAAAGATAAGGTCAGCTTAGTTTCCTTGGAAGAGTTAGAGAAAAAAATACTTAAAAATAAATTTTGTACATACATTTTTTCTTAAATAATAATATATATAAATAAGAAAAGGAGAAAGAGCAAAACTTGAAGGAGTGGATGGTGAAAAATGTATTTCCTTGCCCAAACAAAGTAAACCCCCCTTACATTTATTTATGACACTGTAAAAAAATAAGGTCCCCGGTCTATCGCATGTTTCCGTTTCTTTGAGCATATCGTAGCAATTTCCATACTGTAATTCGATCTGGTTCTCATCCTTGGATGAATAACATCCAGTGTGAATAGGAGTTAGAAGACAGTTGAAATCAATCTTGTTTATAAAATGATGCAACTGAGAAAGCAGTAACATGTACGATATGCTACAAAATAATATTTTGTGCAGCATTTCCTGAAAAGATATTTGAAAGTGGAACCTTTGAAGATTTATTGTTTGTGTTTTTTTTAACTGAACTAGTTGAAACTTCCTTTGTAAGAAAAGATAAATAGCTCATGTTCACTAGTTTAAAAAGGTTCTTTTTTTCGAATTTGGTTCAACTTAAACTGAGCATCTAATGTATAAATTTACTTTTCGTAACTAATGTGTTATCGACAAAATATAGCAAGAAGTGCAAGATAAATGTTATTAAGTACAATGTAATATTTGAAAATATGTTTAAGTAAATGTTTGGTTCAAATGTTTCAAAAACATATTCACGAAATGGTAGTATAATTAGTCCCTCAGTGATTTCTCGTATATTCAGTTTGTATCTCAAATGTAAAAATATATATATATATATACATCTATACATTTGTATTCATTACAAAATTAGTACGTATAAATTTTTAAAAAATACACAGTAAAATGTTATATTAGTTTCAAATATTTATACTTAGAAGATATGAAGTAAATATAAAATACACTTATATAAACTTATTTTGATGTGCAGCTATAAATTAAAGTCATAAACTATTTAATCGCGTGCTCTCAAAACAAACACCCAAAGAAATTGTTATAACTTCGAATATTTAACATCACAATTCATAACTATAGCATTCGTTTCTTTAAAAAATATATGTAATTGAATACGGGAAAAAGGAAACAAATATTTAATAAAAGAAGAATATAAGGAATATTGAAATAAAGGAGTTTTATCTATAATTAATTCGACACTGAATAATAATTTGTAATTGTAGGGAACCGTATCTGTCATTTTATCTAAAATTATACTTAAGGTATCCGACTACGTTCGGAACTGTTATTTTGCAAAATCGTAAAAATGGATAATATTTATATTTAGTTAAGGTGACCAGTTTTTTACAGTGAAAAGGAGGAAGAAAAATTTAAGAAAAAATTGCAACGTAAATTTATGAAACATTTTATTAATTCAAACAAAGATATGCTAATTAGGCTTTTAATTATTTACTTTAGCAAGTATTTTTCCACTGAATGATTTTTTTTTTGTCGACACATCATTTTCTAATATATCTGAAATTTTGGAGCAAAAAAATATCCCTCCTATTGAATTTTACGGTAAGCACTGTAGCTAATATATTAACATTCAATCTTGATTTCTCTCACTTGTCTAAAAATCATTAACAACTGAAAAAACTCTTTCAACTGCTGCATTAGTTCCAGGGCAGCACAACGTAATTTCAACAAGAATAGCTAAATTTTCTTATGAAATGTGTTCATTTTTGAAATGGTTTAAGTATTTTCACCCCATCTTTTATCAATTTCAGCATATTGATTTCCCAATTGTTTTAATTTATTAGAATTTAACTATGAATTCAGTCGTCTTTTTTCTTCAAACAGACTGTTGTCATCGATTTTAATATCAGGCATTTCTTTCGATACAAACTCAACACCATTTTCTATATTTGCCCACTTTGTTTGCGATGAAGTCAAAAACACCTTTGAAAACTGTTCCTGTGTGATTTGTTTCAGACCGACATGTTGACATATTGGAAATAAGTTTGGTTCTTCTCTGAGTACAGAGATTAACGGATTGGTTTTAAAATATTGAAAAAGAAGACAAGTAGGAGGACACTTTTCGAGGAAGGACAGAACCTATGAAAGGAGAACTGTCCTCCCTAAAGCAAAGACGGTTGGTCACCTTAATTTAGTGTCACTTACATTAGAATACATGTATAAAATTGTTTTAAGAATATTATTATAGTAAAAAGTTATTTATATGCAATATTTTGGTAAAAAATTAACATAGAATTACTTATTTTCAAAATATTCTCCTTTTATGGAAAATGCTTCTATAATAATAATAATATTTTGCATATATATAGCTTACACCTCTGCATAGAGCCTGAAAAAGGATTTTTAAAAATATAATAATTAGATGTGGATTTATACACATTTTAATAAAACAGGGTGGAGAAATTTTAAGAAAAAAACACCGATAAATATTTCATTTGGTAGTAACTCTGGAAATAATGTGAATTTTCCAAAAATACTAGTTCAGGCTCTCTGGAGAAATTCTTGCTTTAAATAAGTAAAATATCATTATTATACAAGCATTTTTCATCAAAGAAGAATGTTATGAAAATAGGTAAATCTAAGTTCATTTTTTTGCCACAAAATGTTGTATTTAAATTATTTTTTTATTTTAATAATATTCTTAAAATAATTTTATACATCTATTTAATCCAAGTGGCACTGAAAAATTATCCATTTATACGCTTTTTTTAAATTACGAATCCGAACATAGTCGGATACTTTAAAATAAATCTTCATTAAAACAGATAAAGCTGAAGAATAGCAAACTTTAATTTGTATTTCAAACCGTATATTATATTCTTCTTTTTTTTGGTTGAATTGCATATAAAATCTATTATTTTATCCGAGGGAAAAACAAAGCTTACGAGAAATAACAATCAATCATTTATTCATTAAAGAAAGGGGAAAAAAATCCAAAACGAATACAAACAATTCGTCAATAAAGAATTACTGAGTTTAAAGCAATACTTAAAACAAAGAGCATCAATCACAAAAAATGCCAAAACTAATAACAAAATGATCACTACCATTTATTTCGTTTCCTGCTATGCAAGTCCATATAAAAGAACACTTCCCACATTACCATTAAGCCTTTTTTTTTTACCCCACCCCTTCCCAAAAATAAGATCACTCTTTCACTTCAGAAAAACCAAAAGAAAGAGGAACATTAAACCGTACAGGAGAAAGCGTTTTAATGACTTTCACACGCCCCTTCCCCTTAAAAGGAGTTCTCTCTCCCGAAATTTATCGAAAAGCAACTTTTCTAGGGCAGTGAATTCGGATAATTCAGAAAAACATTCGAATCCCTGCACATCTATCTTTCCCCAGCTTCGTAGTACACTCCCTTAGCAATAGAAGGGGGAATGTATGTCGCCACGGTAGAAAGCACCGGAGTCATTTCATCTGTTTTCAAAAGCTACCACTTTCTTTTTCGGGCCCATAGCATAGCAATTCATCACAGTATTCGAATCTCATTTGTCTCAGAACGCACTCTTTAATAGGTGAGCCCTCGTGCCGGGGTCCCTCCCCCCTGCACTAACTTGTTCCAAAGCGACTTTTAATTCCTGGAATATATTGTAGGGATTGGGTAGAGAGATCAGGCAGCTCTTAAGAAGGGGAAATATTTTTATTTCTCGTTTTGTAAAAATTGTTCTAATCTTTCTTTGTCATTTGGTAGGGATTGCTCAAATGAGCTTTTCTTGCAGATGAGATACGGCTGCTCACCTTGAAAGCTCATTTATGGATTAATTTAAATGCTTTTGCTTTGTAGAATTTTAATGTTGCCATAAATCTTAGAATATTAATCGTTCTTTTTTGTTTCAATGTTGCTTTAACTAATGTATATTTTTTTTGTGTGGCATTGATACCGATTTAATGAATTTGATGTATGGGTGACATGTGGTAGAAATTGATATTATTTATTGATCTAAATCAAATACTATTGGATTTTTGAGCAGTCATTTTTAATCTAAGGAATGTTTATCTTCCGAGTGTAATATGGGATTTTCAAGATGAATCTATTAATATTATACTAAGGAAACTAAAGATATATATATATATGTACATGTTTCTATATTACATGATACAATAAATAATCTTAAATCCACAGCCATTCTTATAAATAGTAAATCATTGAACAAATGAAATATAAAAAGATTTATTCAGTCTATAGTTTAGATTTTGAAGATCTTTATAACTCTATTAATATTGATGATTTGATTAATATACTTGTAAATTTACATAAAGATAATTTATTTAATGCCAATTATGATAGGTTTGGTTCACTACTTAGGTTTGTACTTAAAGAGAACTATATATATCATATGGTTAACTATTATCTGCAGCTTAAAGGTTTGCCACAAGGTGGGCTCGGCGAGCAACTGTCTTGCCAATTTATACTTACATTATTTTGAAAGTAGTTACATTAATAATTCTAAATATTATACACTTATCGTTATATAGATGACATAATCATTTTTGGCAAACAAGCCAATTTTATACCTAACATTAATTTTTATCCACAATATGTTAATTTAATAAAGACAAATAGTAACAACAATGAAGCAAATTTTCTTGACATACATATCAAATTAAAAAGATAATGTAATAGTTTCTAGTATTTATTGTTGGGGTGAAGCGAGTGAGCTATTTTTCTGGCGGAAGGTTAACTGTGTGACCCGCCCATACGAGTTTTTCCCGCTTCAATCCCACGCATTCCTTCTACGGGGTTCACTAGCTGACGGTCGCTGTGTGCTTTTGGTCAGACTTGCTGTGTGCTGTTTCCGTGATCGTTATTTTCGTATTTGTATATAAATAAATGTGCTGTCCAGAGATACCTGAGTGGAAGTAATTTCACAAAAGAACAACATTTATGATAAAAGAGAAGATATTAATTTCAATATTATAAAAGTTCCTTATTGGGAGAGTAATGTACATGTTTCTATATTCAGAAATATTGTTATTAATTATATACAACGTAATAAATTTCTGGTGTCAAAAAAATCAGAAATAATAAATAACTATAAATATTTCTTAAATCAGCAATACCCAATTCATTTTATTAATAGTTATATGAATAAAGCTATTCAAAATAGTAAGGATTAAAAATTCTGAGTTTGCTAATAGTTTATTACTATAAACTTAAATATTTCATAGTTATAGTTATCTCCATATTCTAATATTAGATAAAATTACTTATTATTTTATTCATATTTACTCTAGTGTTATTAAAGTTATGCTATAATTTGCAACTCTTATTAATTTTTATTTCCATATTTTATATACTTTTGTTAAGTGCTACATTTCATCCATTCACATGATTTAAATCTGCATTAGGATCTAGAATCTGGCAATAACTTATTTGTTGCCCTCAGATTTAGCGTTGGCTCTGCATTTTTTAAGTGCAATTTTTAGGTAAGTTACCTCTATTTTGTAATGGATTTAGATATTCATATCATTACTTTCAATAGGTTTTTGCTCAGTATTATTTACATAAAGGGGGAAGGTTGGCTGACCAAAAAATATGTTCAAACTCACTTTTATATAAATTATTTTATATATTAGCTGTCTTAAGTCAGCAATGTTTATAATACTGCAGCATCCATTATAATTTTTAATCTCGGTTGCTCATAATATCCTTCATTGTGTGATTTTCCTACTGTCTATGTGTTTTTCGAATGTGATTGTTGGATGTTATCTCTTGTTTGTAGAGAATAAGACTATATATATATATATATATATATATATATATATATATATATATATATATATATATATATATATATATATATATGTACAGAGAGAGAGAGAAGGATTTATCAAAGATATAAGAAATAATATTCTACTAGATATGTGAACAAAGATAATTATCAAACTCAGTAGAGTTATTTCAATACATTAATTCATATTATGAATTAATGTATTGAAATAACTCTACTATGTGACATAGTTATCTTTTTTCGCATATCTAGTAGAATATTATTTCTTATATCTTTGATAAATCTTTCTCTCTGTGTATATATATATATATATATCAAAGAGAAAATTCAGAGAACACTCATTAGATATTTATTTGAACTTTAGATATTTATTTTATTTTAAGAAATACTTTAAAATATTTCTCATTTTAAAGTTTTAGATAAACACATTACTTCAATTTTCGCTACAACGCTTGAACTTAAAAAATAACATTAAAATTATTCTTACTTTTTATTAATTAACAAAAAGTAACTGTTGTCTCTTAAACATTTATACTTCTGTAATTCCTAATTCAACAACAGAAGCTTTGCTATAAAGCAGTGCTGCCTAACCTTTTTAACACCATGGACCGGTCAACATTTGATAATTTTAATGCGGCCTACTGAAGAGGAAGGGAGGGCGTTGATTGTTTGTATTTTAGATTGTTTTGATTTAATATTAATTTAATCGTGTTTATATATATATAAACAACTCTTCTAATTAAAATATAGATACACCACTAAAAAAATTGTAGATTAAAAGTCACAGAAAGCCGAGAGAAATACACTACAGTAAATAAAACGGAAATAGTGCAACGTTTCCTCGCAACCCGTTGCCATTTGATCCGGATCATTGCTATAAAGAATTTAACAAGACAGTATACAGTCGAACCTCTTTATTGCGAATTTTTATATATAGCGTACTTTTTCCTGGAACCTTGAACATTTCACGATTTTCCTCGTAAAATAGCCTCTCTATAGAGAAGTGCATTTTCTATATAATGAACTTTTTCTTTTGTGATTCAATTTTTGTTCTCCCTTTTTTATAGTATTTCTGAAGAAAAATTGAAGTTATTCTCTCTTTAACACCTTTTTTGGTGTCCATAAACCTTGAAATGGTATTATTAGATCTTAACTCGCCGAGAGCAATATAAATCTGGACGTTTCATCCAAGAAGTGCAACCCTTAACCCCCATTGCCCAGTTCACTAGAAACATCTTCGATATCCTCTTTCACCCTCAGCGGATTTGTCCCTTGTCACCGTGTTCTAATTATAAAAAAATGTCTGTTTAATATTACTTGTATGCTTTAAATTAACAAATGTCCTTAAAATTCATTAATTTTAGTATAAAATTATTTTCTTAATATTGAAGATACAGTGAATTCTTCGACATTCTTTTTTCTTGTTTTTTTAGCAGTTTTTCTTTCTTACTTACTTTTTTGATGGGTATGATATTTAAAATAAGCATATATTAATTTAAAGAAAGGTCTGAATAATTCCTTTTTTTATAAATGTATTGTGTTTATGAATTTAAAATTTGTTTTATGTGGTTTATATAAATTATATTAAAAGATTAACCTCTATGTAACAAATTTTCCATATAACGAACTTTTTCCGGGATTTAACGACATCGTTATATAGAGGTCCGACTGTATTTTCTTTCTTTTTTAAATGAGAAAGTTCAAAGTAATTTTTATAGTGTTTTTACTAATAAATATATTTAGTGTTATCTTTACATCTTCAGTCTAAAATGTAGAATCTTCTTTTTTAAAGTGAAATATGTACAATTTGTCGAGGCTCAAATTCTTCCTTTAGAGTGACGTGAAAATTAACGAAGGAGATACCAGTTAGTGTCATCCTCACCACTTTATCAAAGCTTAAAATTATGAGGTCCTTTGCCAGTATCCCTCGTATACCTCCTAAATAGGAAATTTATAAATAATGAATCATAAAGTTACTTTAAGAATTAAATCTTTAATCGAAATAATAATTTTTATTATCAACTAAAATGAGGCTAACAGATGTAATTTTTATCTACTGCTAATCTTATTTCTATACTTATATAAAAATTTTAACATATTTTAAAATAAGTTGCTTTTTTTTCATTTTGTATATAAAATGCAATCACAAAATTAATTTTTCCATTTTGTCTTAGCATATATTTTAATTAGCAGCAGCAGTTGCAATTTTAAATAGAAAAAAATCAAGCTCATTTTTAAGGAAACTTATAAACTAAATTTCTTCAGAAAATATATAATATGCATAAAATGAAATCTATTTTGAACTACTTCATATTATTTCAGCGATAGTTCTAGTAATATCGAGCAAATAGTTTGCTATACCTAGATACATTGTATTAGCTAAAAAGAATTTAATAACCCTTCCCATAAAATTACCTAACAAAACACGTTAAACTTTTTTCTGAAACTAATTCTCTTAAAAAGTTTTTTTTTAAAATGAAACAAAAGAGCTCGTTCAGAAAGAAGAATTATAAAAATCTCTTTTGTCTGGGAAATGCTTTAGTGCTTAGAGATTTTAATTGTCTTTGGAAAACACATTAACTGCAAATGGGGACATTTTTCGTAGAGCTTCTGAATCTCTCTACAGATACTGCATCAACAACTTATTACTTTTATACAAAGCCTATTTTTCTCAAATGGAACTAGATAATAAATTTAATTTCTGTTTAGCATATTTATCCCTTGCATTAATTTATTGACTGTATAAAATTGACTATAGAAAATGGCTAAAAAGGTTTTAAACCCTTTATTTTAATTTGTCCAGGAGAAAAAAAAAATTAATGCCAATATCAGTTCAATGTAGGTTTGTAAAATTTACTAATAAAAAGGGTTAAAAAAAAAATGTAAAAAAAAAAAAATTTTTTTTTTAATAAAACCAAAAAAGAAGTTTAAAATGGCCTTTTTCCCCTTTAAACCCACAAAAATTTTGCCAAAAAAAAGGGGGGTTTTAATTAAAACAAAAAATTTTTAAATTTAAAATTGACCCCAAAATTTTAATTTTAAATAAATCAAAAGAAAGAAAAAGGAAAAATTAAAATTTGAACCCACATAATTTTAATATAAAAAAATTTAAAAAAATATAAATAAAATTAAATAATTTTATTTAAAAAAATTTTAAAAAAATTTAAAATTTTAAAAAAAGAGAAAAAAAAAATTAAAAAAAAATATATATATATATATATATATAAAAATATATATATATATTTTTATTTTTATATATATATATATATATATAAAATATAAAACTTAAATTCTTACAAACAAAAATTTTAACACCCAAAACAATAAATTCGCACATAGACATTTGGAAAAAATCACAAAATGAAGGACATATGAGCAAACTAAATTAAAAATTAAAAAAATGGATCCCGATGTTATAAACATTACTGACTTAGGACAGCTAATATATAAAAAAAATTTATTAAAAGGGGTTTAACATGTTTTTGGCCAGCCAACCTTGCCCTTTTTTGTAAAAAAACACCGGGGCAAAAACCCCAAAAAAAATATAATGGATGAAATATCTAAACCATTATAAGATAGAGATAACTTACCTAAAAATTGCACTTTTCAAATGCAAAACCTGGCTTAAAACTGGGGTGCAAAAATTGTTTTTGCCAGATTCTGACCCAAAAGCAGATTTGAATCAAGTGAAGGGTTTAAAAAGTGGGTCTTTAAAAAAAGTTTTTAAAAGAATGGAAATAAAAAATTTAAAAAGAGTTGCAAATTTTAGCATAACTTTTAAAAAAACCAGTTTAAAAATGAATAAAAAAAAAAGAATTTTATCTAATATTAGATTATGAGATATAACCATAACTATGAAAAATTTTAAATTTTAGTAATAAACTTTTTATAAAATATATATATATATAAAAATATATATATGTACAAGTGGTGCTACACAAAATAAGAATTTAATTAAATCCGGGATGTAAGGAAGATTTCATCGAAATAACAGGTAAGAGGGAGGAGTCCACACTTACAAATTAAAAAAGTTAATTGTTTGAATGGAAAAAGTAAAGAGTGCATTGTCAGTAATTGTATTTTGTTTCTGAAAAGGATGTTGACAGTCTTTAAATTATGTAATTAAACCCCAAAGGGAACCTAAAAAAAAGAAAAACATTGTTCGGGTGAGTCATTATAATCATAAAAAAGATCACTGTGAGAAAAAAATTTTAGTTTTTTGTCAGAGAAAAAATTGTTCGGGGGATTCATTACAATCATTAAAAAGGTCACTGTGAAAAATATTTAGTTTTCGTCATAGAAAAGATATTTTCTTTGGGTTTTAAAATTTTTGAATTAATTAATTATATCATCTATTCCAAAAAAAAAGGTTTTTAAAAGTATTATTTCCCATTGAACCCCAGTCCAGATATTTATTGCCTCATCAGAAAATTATCAAATATTGATATATTATTCTATTGAACATCAGTTTCAAATTTTTTACCGTAATAAAATATTAATTATTGGTTTAAAACAAATGTCATTATTTATCTCTGAATTGGGAGAATATTAAATTGAAGGGAAATTTTTTTTTTGGGAAAAAGCATTATTTTTGTTGGAAAAAATTTGTTCATTATTTCACTCAGTTACATAATTTTGGTGGTTTAAAGAAAAGAAAAAATATATATATATATATATATATATATATATATTGATTTTTTTTTTTTGTACGCGTATCAGATTCAACTATGACTCATTTATGAAAATAGGATTTTAACCATTGCTGAGTACGCAAAAAATAAATAAAAGTAAGAGTGACTGTCAAGGTCGTTTGGAGAACTTTCTTTGTAACTCTGTGTTGTGCATTTTTTTTATTAGAATAAAGTCTAATAACTTATTTTTCTTTTGAATACTAGTAAAGAATATTGTGTCTGCCAAGTAGAACTTGTATTTATGAGTAGATATTTTTAAGTATCAGATATATCAAATATGTTTTTAGATTATTGATGATATTTTTTATTTTGACTAAAAGGTTGATTTTCTTTGATTGATTTGATTCTTTCTTTTTATTGATTTATTGTGCCTGGTAGCTGGTGAAACTTCATTTGAAACAAAGAACCATAGAAATCATAAAATAAGAAGTTAATTCTATATATCTGCTTTGCACTTTAAATTTGATTAATTACTGCTCCGCTAGCAGCCTATCGTATCTCTCTCTAACTAATTTGAAAGCATATTTATATATTAGTCTTAGTTAACATGTTCACGTTCTCTTCTTTAGAGGAAGCGTTCTAATAAAATAGTTTTTAAGGACCATGAGGCTTGTTAGTGAGAAAGTCACGGATAGAGCCGTCACTGATTCGTTGCCAATACTCTAATTTACAGATTAAATATCGCATATCATAAACAATGCCAGTGTTATTTTATTTGCTCAAAAAAGTAGTATTTTCTATTCTACTTTAATATTCTTAAAAAAGAGTGATATCTTAAGATTTAAAAATGAACGTCATTAAGCCTTTTTTTCCCCTTTTTAAACTTATATGAATGTAAAATTGCGAGTTATCTGTGTTTTGATTCTCAACAAAATACAAAACTTATTTTACATATATTATTTCAAACAAAGACCAAACAATATGGGTATGAATTAAACATAATAGAAGACGTTTAGATTTTCTTGAGTAATAAACACATATATATACACAGACAACTTTAAACCGTAAGCACTTTCAGTAAAGAATTCCTACATCAAGTAAAATTTTCCGAATATATATATAAAAAAATAACCTCTAATTTATAGTCAAACGAAATTTATATATATTTACACAGAAAAAAATGCATTCAAAGGATTTAATAATGTAGAATTTGTGCTATTCCAGTGTATACAAAAACAACACTGAATAAATTAGGAATATTTTAATCCTCTTACGGGCGACTAAAGGGGAATATTTACTCTAATATAAATAAAAATAATAATAATGAATATTTTCAAACATGCTTTAAAAGTATGTTTGAAAGATTAGCTCAAAGCTGAAAGATGTTCATAATAAATGCATAACTTAGAAACTATAAGTAAATAAGTAATTTTCTCTTTCATCCCGTGGGAAAATAACATTTGGTGTTTATGATTTTTTTTCTTTTATCCATCTCGGAGAAATGTTGGAGTATTAACCGCTGCTTGGTCTTTCATATTCAAATATTTTGAAGTTTCTGAAATAATATTAAAATATGTGCTGATGGTATGTGTTGCATAAACTTTGCTTTTTCAAGTTTTTTCTCCGATAAAAGGGAATAATCCGAGCAAAATCTAATCTAGAAAAACGTGTAAACTCACCTCAAGAACAAAGTAACGACATATCGATTCCTGTAAGTTTCTTGGAAATATTCGAACATTTCTTTTTCTTTTTAATGTGTTGAAAATGGAAAAAAAAAAAAAAAAAAAGTTTCAAGAACTTACAGTTTTGATTCTTGATAAAACAAAGTGGGTTAACCAGTATTATTTAGTTTATTCGGAACAGAGATTTTTTTACCTTCATTTTTTTTTTCTGATTCTCTGCATTGCATAAAATATGCAACACGTCATTTATCTCGCATATGTGCTTTTTTTCTGTACGGTTGTACTTAATTTTACATTAAGCTTATTATTTTTTAATTTTTCTCTTGTTTTAATCAAACATTTACTAACATTTTAATTTCAATAAATAAATAAAATCTCTATTATACCATATAATTATTTTATGAGTAAAATTTAATGAAATATTACGTTCCCCCTTCTATACCTTAACATTAGTTACATTTTAAGTCAGGATGATTTAGATAATTTTCTTCATAATTCATCTAATAATTTTATCTTTTGCCAGATATATATATATATATATGGATGTATACCTAGATTTATGGTTTTTAAGAAAGAATTTTCTGCCCAAACACACACAAAGTACTAAACCTATTGAGAGTTTTAATATTAAATTTGCTGTCAAATATTTTTTTTTGTATGAAACTTTAAGTGAATTAAACTCAATATTTTCAAAGACTTACTATATAAAACTGAAAACTATAGCATTAAAAATAGTCAGTACGAGTTCATGAAACAACAACATTTAGAATTATAAATTAGTTTTGTAAGAGTAATGCACAAATAAAATTTAAGACCATTTTGCAGTTATTTCTAATTATTTTTATTATATATTATTAATAAACATATTCAATACAGAAAAGAAATTTATAAGATTGATATTTAACAAAAGTTAATATTAGCTACTACACTTATTTAAGTTTTATTGATATAGAAGTCATTATTTTGATTCTGGTGAAAATATATAAGTGATTTTTTTTTAAAATTAATAAATGTTGAAAAATTTAATGCATTTAGTTAATCTCTATTACAATCTGTTTTTTCCCTCAATGGATTTTTATTTTTTACAAAAGGACCTATGCCAAGGATAGTCAGCATTTGTTTTCGATAATATGTGCCGTGTAGAGCGCACACCTTAACTTTCAAACCCTAATTTTTTTCCTTTTAAGGTATGCTCCTCGTATACAACCCACCCCCTTTCTTAAGAAGAAACCTGAAATGTACGTGCTCGCCAAAAGCCCTCGTGTAGCTAAACAGTGCGACGTAAATATTCACTCACTCACTCACTGAAATGTACGTGCGCAATGCTCTTATATTTTGAAATCATTCATAAGTAGCATTATACCTGGTTTCTGAAAAACAGTCTACTTCCAGAGGTACAATCCTTTATTTTCATTAGGTATGCCATTTCTTTTAAGTAAACAGTATTTCGATCTATGTAGAAGTATCATTTTTTATGCTACTCTCTTTTTGTATTGTCATTAAAGATCGCGTTTTGTACCCGGCGTTTAACACGTATCCGTAAATTTCGGTCTTATTATTTGTGTTAAACGTTCGCGTTATCGCATGATTTTATGGAACATCTGAACAATAAATGTATACGTCTGAAAGTAATACTACATTTATAAAATTAATTAATATAATATATGGTAATTATACGCTGAAACCTTATTTAGACATATTTAACATCACGTATATTGTATTCATTAATGATTTTGAAATTTCAGCTTACGCTATAAAAGTGTACTTGTATATTCGTATTGAGAATCAAATGTATTTATTAAATATTACAAAAGCATTTAGATCTAATAATAATTCATTAAAAAAGCAATTTTGTTACAGTATCTAAAGGCATATTAACTTTGCAAGAATGATTTATCCTACACATACAAACAGCAAAATTTTTACAACATGGCTTGAAATTAACAAATATTATATATAAAAAAAATTTAAGTCAATTCCTACTTTGAATGGATGAATATTAAGTATTTTATTTACGCGATTAAAACTAGAATAAGATATATATATATATATATATATATATATATAGCGAGAGAGTGAACTAATAGTAGGAATTGAAAAAAGAGCATGATTTGTCTGCATTGTTGTAACAATGCAAACCTCGTTTGGCTAGTTTGGCTGAAAAACAGGTTTTCAACTACTTTTGGCTTTTTTTTAAGTTACATTGTTACAACAATCGTGACGAATCTAAGATGGCGTCAGAAACCGGTAACAATGAAACCTACATGGTTGTATCTGTAATTATTTGAATAATTAGATTCAGTCAAATAATTTTAATTAATTATAATTCAATTGTCACATTTTTACCCAAAACAGTAGTGTATAGAAAATTTCAGCTCGAATGAGCGCTTTAAAATGTGAGAAAAAAGCCTTTTCATGTTTTGACACAAGTTGCCAAAATGGCCGCTAATTCGCCAAAAATGATGCCAACGTGGCTATATTTGTAATTATTTGAATAATTAATCAATTAATTGTTATTAATTATAATTAAATTATTGAATTGTCAACCAAAATAATTATGTATATAATGTTTCTGCTCAAGTGAGTGTTTTAAAAGGAATTTTATTAAAGATTGAAAATTCCACCAAGATAAATAAATAAATATATAGAGCGTGTGAGCTAATAGTAGGAATTGAAAAATTATATAATTGTTCGATGCTTGCGACAGATTAAATTTATATTTTTCTGCAGACTTAAAATAAAATAATTCTCATATTGCAATGCATGGAGAGAACAACATTTTATTTACGTTTAAGCACAATCTCGTACATCCAATAAACGTGTAAACGACATTTATAAAATGTTAAAGAAAATGTCAATAAAATAACCATGTAATGGTATTTTGATTTCAAAAGGAGAGATCTTAAAAAAAAAATAGGCGCCAGTCTTACGTATCTCTTGCTGTGTTTCAACTGAAGCCTTCGTGGCAATTTTATTACATGGGGCTACCTGCAGAGTTAATTTTCAAACTGGCTGTAAATATCTGAATCTCCCCCTTTGCTTTTCTCAACAGGGTATGTTGAAAGAACAATTATCTCTCAAACCATTTCCGATATTTGGCCGTGGTTCAAATGCACTGTTTAATTCTGATATCGAATTATACCAACCACTGTTCCCCTTATCCATCTGGAAAGATCGAGATGGGAAGAGAGCGTTTTTTTGATGGAACTGGCTTGTTCCTCCGCGTGTTCCGTTTTTCTTCCGCTTTTTTTTCTTTATCTTTTATTCTATTTCCCGTCCGAGAAATCGTTGACTTTTTTCCTATATTTTCAATAATAATTTCGAGACAGAAAGCGTTATTCCAATCGAGTACCCTCGAAAAGAAATTTTTGAGGGAGGAAGATATAAATAAAAGGAGCATCCTCGAAGTTATACGGAAAAGTGTTCAGCATAAAAAAATCAAAATATAATTTTGCGTATCGTAAGTTTCTACTCCAATTGCCTTACAGCGGAGATGCAAAATTGTTTTATGAAAGAAAAGAATCAATTCGAAAAGCTATTTCACAAATTTACATCAAAAAGCATGTTTGACAGATTTCTGGATTATCTTAAACAAATGAATGGCAGATGGATGAGATTTCTGAAAGATGGGCTGTGAGCTTGGATCGTAGTACCACCAACTAAAGTAATGAGAAATATTGAAATTTAGAAACTTCCAGAAATATAAACAGAAATGGATATCACCCATTTGTGATGAAAGGTGGAAAAATTTATGAAATCCTTTGACACTAGACCAGGGGTGGCGAACCTTTATGGATCTGCGTGCCATTTTTTCTGAAGAAATGTTTAATGAGGTATAGACGTGCCATCAAAAATTTTTTACGTTATTATTGGGAAAAAAATAAAACTAAATACTAACAACTCAAAAATTTTTACTGCGAAAAAATACATTTTTGTACTGTACTGTAGTAAATGTTTTCGTTTACGTATAATTCACAAATTAAAGTAACATTAGTGTGATTTCTGGTATTACAGATTAGATAACAAGTAACTAATATTAAGATTGTAAGACAATAACAAACGAGTGTGCTTCCCGCCACCCCACGCATCGCGTCTATCACTCGTGTTTTTTCATAGTGATTTTTGTTATTTTGAACTAAAATGCAAACCGTTTTGATCAATGGCGTGTCCAAAACATTGTGTCACGTGCCAACAATGGCACGCGTGTGCCTGGTTCGCCATCCCTGCACTAGACTGTAGAGCAACACTAGTTCATAAAAGCTTTATTAAAAAAATCGATGCATCCAAAACAAAATCGAAAATTAACATTAGACTGATTTAGCCAAAGCGTTAATTTCCCCGGCCGTATATATATGTCTTTCCGATGTACGATCTTCTCTGTGCATTACTATGCATAACATTATTCCGAAGGCATTGGAAAATAACAAAATGACCTTGACAGTGTTTACGAAGGATTTACTTATTTCAGAGAAAGTTTTATTTAATTATTGCTTTTCATCCACCCCAATACATCACATTCACACGCCTAAGTAAAAACTGGTGGCATTGGGGAGAGAATCCCATAGCTTTTAATAGGCAATTTCGAGATTAATTATAAACAATGCAAATTATCAAGATAAGTGTTATATATATAATTTTTGTATAAAATTTATACATGACAAGCTCAAGGGATCACTGGTAATTATCAAACTTGTTCTTAACTTAGTATTGTTAAATTAATTATAAAATACATTGTGCAGTACCGATACATTTATAAGTGCATTATATCATTGTAAATGTGTATTTTACTTTTTATTATGTTTTTGTTTGTTTACTTACAGAGTAAATTAATGTATTTTTTTTTTAAATATTATTTTTTGTTTTCGACTATTCAACATGCTCGCGCCCCTCTTATAGTTATTACCCCTTTCTAAGAGAAAGCCCCCCACAGTTTGAGAAATGCTGGAATACGTGGTATATATTATACAAAAATCATAAACTAAACAAAATATTATTTGAATTATAATGAGAAAGATAAAGCACACTACACGATTGATTTTTATCTCAAAATCATATGAATCATAATCATAACTGATACTAATTTTTTTTAGTTAAAATATTTTTATATATATTAAAAAACACGTATTGATCGGAAGAGAATAGTGCATACTAGAATCGTAAAATAAAATTGTAGAGAAGGAAACATAATTTCATTAAAATAAAAATAAGCATCGCAATGAACAAACAAAATAATTGAATGTAAATTAATAATCGCATATAAACGCAATAAATTAAAAAAAATGGAGACAGAAATAATGCAAGATAGAAATTTATTATAACAAGTATTAATTAAGAATAAAATAACACGAAAAAAATGCAAGAAAATTCAACATGAGTAAAATCCATTATAATTTGAAATATAAATAGCGATTTGAAATAACCTGAATAATAAAACAATGAAACTGAGAATTATTGTTTTATTTTGTTCTCACATAATATGAAATTGACTTGTTGAATATATATAAACTTGAGTAGATATAAAATAATGTTTCGAAATACACCTGAGGTATTTGTAGAGCAATAAACCCCCAAATGATAAAAATTTTCTTACACATTTTTTATTATTTCAATATTGTCTGCATGTACTGCAATCACTATAGTTATTGGTTGGATTTTCGTTACACACATATTTCAATTTCAAAATTAATTCTACTTATCTCTTCCTGGAATAGTTAAATTATTTTTTTAACCAAAAAAATGTGTTCCTGTGACAAATGTATTGACAAATATCTGCAGATAAACATTTCATTGAGTTTGTTAAATGAATATTTCGTAATGCATCTTATTTTGATTGAATCTGTTTGGGTATTTAGCTTAGTTCTTGTCGTGATAATATTTTTAAAAAAATATTGAGCTTTTTTCCTAGTACTTTCTAATGATACATTTGATATGACCCCGTTCAAACTATAAATTGCCGTGGTAGCCTAGTAGTTAAGGTAACGAACTCGTGGCAGGCGTGTCAGGAGTTTGAGCCTAGTACCGCTAGACCCACCGTGTAGAAGGGGGAGGGGGCGATGCATGTTAAATCTGCGGATACTCAAACGTCTTCCCATTGGTGTGGAAGTTGGGGTTCCAACTCAGGTGCCGTCCTCGTCACTTGAACATGGTTCAAAATTACGAGGTCCGTCACCAAAAACCCTCGTGTAGTTGAGTAGGACGATGTTAATATTCACTCCCTCCCTCAAATCAAGAGAAAGAGTGGACGTGGTTAGAATTACTGTGAATACAATCCAAATATGAAACTGAAATTATTTCGAAATATATAATTTAGTAAATTTACAATGCAGACCATTTCTCAGAAAATCACACTACCTTTACTTGGCTCAGGCTCAATGATATACACTTTAACAAGCATTTTAACCCCAAAAAAATCAGCTCATATCTTTTGTGTCTAATTTACAACTGCACTTTAAATGCCTCAATATGTTGAACAGTAGTTGAAGCCAACTTTAATTTTTCTATAACTGTATGTCTCTTATTTCCTTATTTTTGTATTCAACTATTGTTATTTAGAAGATAATTCGATTTAACTGTCCTTTCATATGTGAAGAGTTCACATATGGGGGGATTGGCTTGGGAAGTAATTATTGTAATTTCATTATGAATACTGAAATTCAATTTATATGAGAGGTTTAAATTATGCTTTTTGTTGCTCCGTGCTCTCTTAACATTAAAATAATCTGAACATGAATTTCCATGCCTATATCTAATAATCTAATTGGTAAGGTGAATTATTCAGAAAAGAATTTTATAGTCCGTATTTTATTTTATTTATTTATTTGATTCTATATCATAATCTCAGAATTTAACATTATATGATATGTTGGAAAATTTTCTAAGAAGCTTATGTAAGTGCCACATTGAAAGCTCCGAATTCGAAAATAACTTTTCTAGTACATTCTCATTTAAATATATCTGTATGAATTTGTTATTATCAAAATTCTCCAAACTACTTGGTCATGATACAAAAGTTTTAGATGTCAAAAGCACTTTCTTCTATGTGCTATCTAATTAAACAATAATTAAAAGAAATAAATACAAAATCTATTCAGCCATTAAACTACTCTGATATTACTGATTTAAATGTTTCTAAAAAAGTGCATCAACTGTTTAGCGCTAATTTTGTGTTGCAATTTTTTAACCATGAGCTTCATTAAAGATATAAGCCAGAAAAAAGGGTACTGTTTACTCAACTATCAGTAAATTGACAATCACTTTATAGTTACCTTTATGCTCAATTCATATACTTTTTCCTCTGAATATGAAATTAATAATGAAAGAATATTATGCCTATGAACAGATTTATTTCCAGTTGTTATTTGATGAAAAGTTTTGTAAATAATATATAGCTATCTCGTTCTTGCTCATTAAGTTTTAAGCTGTTAAAGTATTATTCAAAACTAAATAATTGAACGCATTTAATCCTGATGTTACATAGGTATCATATTAATATTTTTTTAAAAAAATTAATACAAAATGAAAACTCAGATAAATTTATTTTTCTATACAGCTCTATAATCCTGCATTAATGATGATATCACACACACACACACACAATTTCAACAATATCCGGTACATTACGTCCATCCGGTATAATGGTTAGTGACATTGACTGCTAGGCCAAAAAGCCTGGATTCGAATACCAGAGAAGGCATGCATGCTTGTAAATGTATAGTGCCTTTACGGCATGGGAGTATTCTAAAAAGCAGTCGAGTTGCAAGTCCTCTCGTGAGATTAATAGAAGAGGAAGAGAGTTGGGGTCCCTTGACCACCCCACAGGATGTTCTCCCTCAAACTTTGGGTAGAACCAAGCTAAATCATTCTGTCACCTGTATGATGCTGAAAACTACGGTTTACTACAACAGTAAATCTCTATCTATGGGATACGAGGAATTTCAAGCTCTTCGATCTGACACGTACAAACATGTGGCATTAAAAAGAACGAAACAACAAAAAGAAGATGTTCAAGATTTTGTAACAAAATGGAATTTTTTAAAAAAATTTAAGCTTTTATTAATTTGAAGAGAAAATTTTGTTTCAATAAAGTTTATAAGTATTAATTCCTGTGTCTTGGAATGTAATAAATAAAGGTGTGCCTGCATTACAAATCGAAATTTCTTAAATCAGTGACTTGCAGTATATCATTTCTCCAATCGTTATCGATTTTTTAGTCTCTTTAAAATGACGTGTCAAATTTCCAATGCTATTCGTTCTGAAAGATAACACCAGCTCATTTTAAGCCTATTAAATAATGCTTTGAGAAATATTACATTTGAAAGAAAAAACAAAAACAAAAAAAGGATTTCTTAAGATATTTGAATCAATACTTTATAAAACGGGAATAAAAATGATACTCGTTGACTCCGAAACTGAAACAATATTGGAAACCAATAATTTTTTTCGAAGGAAAAGCAACTAGTCTCTTATTGCCACTGCAGTCTAATAAAAGGGACTAATGTAAAATTACGAGGCACATGCTGGGGAATATTTAAAAAACATTCATGGTAAAGAAAACTCTTGACTTTTAAGCACTGGCAGAAAATTATTTAAATAAATATGAAAAACCAATTTCCAATCATGTTTTATTACTATTAAACTGATGATTTTTTAACAATCACGCTCTATTTTCTCATTCGTATGCATGCATTTTTCATGTTTCAGGCCGAGATCATAAGAACCGAGAACGATTTCTGACACACACACACATATGTATATATATATATTTCTATATATATATATAAATATATACAAATATATATATGTCGTAAACCTGGCACGTGAGAGTGGTAGTTATCTCTTATTAAGACATTATTTATGATGATGATGTTGCATTAACCAGGTAGTCATTTATGGCAAGAAATCTGTTTAAAACATGTAGAGCAGTGTTTCTCAAACTGTGGGGCGCACCACTCTAGGGGGGCGTGATAACCCTATAAGGGGGGCGCGAGCATATTGAAAAATCGAAAAGAAAAGAATTTTTAAAAATTTATTAATGTACTGAAAGGAAACGAAAAATGAAATACACATTTACACTTATAAATATATCAGTACTGCAAAAATGAATTTCATAATTATTTTAAAAATACTACGTTAAGAACAAGTTTAATAATTTTCAGTGTCCCCATAGGCTTGTCACACATAAAATTAAAAACAAAAATTAAAACTTACGTTGATAATTTGTACGGTTTATAATTAATCTCTTAAATGCCGATAAAAAATTACGTGATTCACTCCCCAATGCCACCGTTTAACACGT